>FMBT01000318.1:0-455241 GCA_900095095.1 Fragilariopsis cylindrus CCMP1102 | reverse complement strand
GAAAAAAAGGGAAGGGACCGACACATGATACTGTGGATGCGGATATGCTACAAAAGGCTGTTGAGTATTTTGATATGACGGCAAACTTTGCAGTTTCCGTTGGAATTGGAATCGATGTAGTTTGTTGCGGGGTTACGGAGTTGGCCTTACCAGCCTATCAAGCAATGGTCGAACCGAGTGGGTACGTTATGCCTCTTGTTACTCTTGATACTCCGCAACTAGAAGAAAACTTGGAATTTATTCTTCAAATACATACATTTCGAGATCTAAGAACCTCGACGAAGAAGATAACGAAAATGTGGAATGCATTCTCGATATTCGGTCGGATAGTTTTGTCACCCCGACACAATTCTGTGGTTCTGGTAATTTTCTTCCAGATCTAGGTGCTGGAATTGGTTTGAAAAAAATGAAAGATCAGCATTCGAGGAAGGATCCAGGCTTGCAGCAGAAAAAGGTTTCAAAACCAAGAACCTTCCTTCCAGTAAGGCAATGGAATTGTCGATGACACGGATTCAACTGGGTAGAGTAGATCCTTTGAGTACAGTCTCTGTTATGATGGAAGTCAATGATAGCATTGGCGAAGAAGATGTCTATGCTTTTTTCCAGTTAGTATCGCGTTATATTTCTCGTAAGGGGAATGAGGAGATAACGCGGGTCTGCTCATTCAAAATTCCAGTCGCCGAAGATCTCAATGATTTCTTAAGTAGCATAGACGACGAGACTATGTCAGTTTTATTAGGAAGGTGGCAGTATACCGATCTCTTCACGGGAGGGAAGAAACAAGTGATACTCGTGTCCTAACTGCATCCGGAGACGCAGATGCGCAAGAGGAACTTGCATATGATACACAGGTAGATATAGATGCAACAGTTCATCGAATTTCAAGCGCTTTCCGTCTCCTTGATCTTAAGGAAAAAGCACGAAGGTGAGTAAGATTTATTTTTCTTGTTCTTTGCATGGTTTAGCCTTCATTGTCCGAACAGAACTACGCTAACTTATTTTATTTTCCATGCTTTGTTTGTCCTGTAGTAATTCGAGGCGCTCGAAATCGAAATCTGGATCGCGTAGAAAATCAGAATCTTCGTTGGAATTGGCTTTCCCTCCACAACTGAAAGAAACTTTGAATCGGCTTTATCATTTGCGTCGTGGTCCTTTGATTAGTCCCGGGCCCATGCGATCGATGGACGATCGAGCCGAAATTAGAGGATTATTTCTTCGTTTCCCCCTCGAGGACTGTTTGAAAATGATGCGACCGACGGTTTTGAGTACGGGATCAATGAACGGTATTTCTTCAGCATGGGATAATATGGTATCATTCCCAGCTGAGACATTAAGTTTGTGGGACGACGTAAGTATACATTATTAATATCGATCTTTTGCTTCCATTTTTAATATTTTGAAATACACACTCACATATACTTCGTCTTCCAAACCTGCATCAACCAGAGTATCGTGGCGGCCGATTTTCATGACACACTGTTTATTTGGAGTGGAGCAAACTGTACTGCAACAAGATACGATGGTATACGAGACAAACTCAAAACTCATCTACTGGAAGTTTCGATGAACCGATTCCCACAACCAGAACTACATGTACTCGAAGATGGGGATTCCATGAGTCGCAGATTCACCGCTCGTTTGGCACCTTCTCATGCTGATCCAATTGACAACCAAATTGTTCATTTTCCTGCACTCTCTACACTAGATCCAGCAGCGCTGGTAAAACTTCGTTCCAAATTTAAATTTTATGATTCCAAGTCAGACGAAAGCTTTCGAACATGGTTTTGGAGTGTCGCAAGTGCTTCAAATAATAGTGGATCGGTCGGTATGTCGTTGTGCGAATAAAAATCAAAATAAAATAGGTCATTAATGTTAATCAAAAAAGTTAGATACGGTAGTCTACTACTTTAGAGATCAATTCAGTCTCGCCAGGTCAAAGGTTTAGATAGAAATAGGATCTTTTCGTCGCGAATGATTTCACGAATAAGTTTAGTTCCTATTGTTGCCGCCCTCTTTACAGGGATGTTGCTTGGTGTCACCAATATACAGCTCGAAGTGCTTGCCATTCATTGCTAGATAAATTTCTTCGCCTTCAACGATATAAGACAGGCCAATCTTTATTGTATGGCGGGGATTCGTGCCAGTCCAATAGCAGGACAATGACTGCTTATTCCAGAAAAAGCAGCTGGGACCGTTGGTATCGATTTCATCAAAGCATGAGTCATTTTGAATCATATCAAATGCATCCATAGATGATTCTACGGTAGCCGAACCAAGCCGAAGCCGCAAGCTTAGCTTTTGGTAATTGCCTCCACAGCCGTCGTCGAGAGGCTGTACTTTCAAAGGGAGCCGTTACACAGGGCTTATACATTGCGGCAAATATCCCAGGCTTCTGTTGATGATGCCTATTTCTAATTGAGGAATTGTCGACTGGTACGTCCAAACGAAACAAGAAATGAAGAAGCGATGGAGTATGCTGGTCATCGAGGTACTGGTCGCATATATGATCTAGAGACGAAAGCTGGAGTGACTGTCTCACTTGTCGTAATAACTCTCCCTCCTCCATTATTGAGGTCGTTGAGGTATAATTTCCTATCATATCGTCTGAAATGTTAACATAGCCTTCATCAGTAGTGCTATTGTCAAATGATTCTTCACTGGTTCGTTTCCAACCCACATCTGTAGGCGATGATATCGACTTCGGTTCATCCTCAACAATCGTCAGCACAGAATTAGACACTGATGGCAAACCCAGACTTTCTCGTATTTGTTTTGATGTAGCTCTCAAGAGCTGGAATTGTTCGGTTGTATTATGAGAGCTTAGAAGTATTAATGTCAACTTGGATGGAATATCCAAACAACTTGTGTATGCATATAGAAAACCAGAAGAATTGAAACGAGGAAGACACATCGGAATCCATAATTCGCTTGATATCAAACCAGGTTGCTTATTGATAAAGTTAAGAATGAGATGCAGATCTGAGACACGCAATTGATGCGGCCGGAATGATGGTTGTATAACTGTCAATAGTCTATCTCCGACGATCAATAGTGCAAAAGCTGTATTATTCTCAATTCTTCCCGCAATTGATTGTAACACCTTCGAACACTTGTGCCGTAGTTTGTATGATATTGGGAAGCAAGATTGAACACCGGAAACTAAAAACGGTCCAGCATTCCCCTCTGGGCCACTTTCATCTAGTATCCCCCGTATCAGATTATCACTTGAATTCATCATTGATCTTAAATCGAAAGCCGGATTTTGGATATAAATGCTTTGAACATTGTTAGTTAGCATTAATATGATATGCGCATACACATATTCCAATTGTAGTCTACCATAAGCTTCAGTTTCCATTACATCAGTGTTCTCGTTCTTGTTCCCTCCATTTGGTTTGGTTCTTTCCGATATAGAAACTAACGTAATAGACTCAACTGTCATAAAGACGATACAAAGTTTGTTGGACCGTATAGATTGTATTTCTCCCAAACCCAATGTTGACTTGCTTCCATGAATTGCTGTTCGAAGAGCCTGAACTAGTCCGCATATTCTAGCAATTTTCCCCTGAGATCCGAAGCGAGAAAATATTGGTTTGCCAGATTCGCTCATAACAATAACATTGTGTTCCATAGCTGCTATTTGTTCTGTGTTGTCACCGTCATTATTACTCGTCAAAGTATGTTCATCATTCATTGCTTTAGTGCTGCCTTAGTTTCGCATCACAGAAGCAAAACGGGCGTAGTAAAATGGAAGCTGACCCCTCAAGAGCTTGTAACAATACTAAATCGTTACTATTTATTAATTGTTACAAACTTCAAACTCTGGCATCATCGTCGTCATTCAACTTTCGAATTTATTTTGTAAACAATATTCAATATATATTATGAAAATCTGACATTCGATATCTTCATTTTTTCCACGCATGCAATGAAATTCGAGCGCGCCCATTTCGACAAAACTACTTATTATTGTCCTTAAAGTACTATATATTTCGATTATTATATATAGTTGACATCTATTCTAGCTAGGGAGACCATATTAGTAGGATTAGAAGAAATTATGCAAGTAATATAGATAGAGAGAAAGTCATGTATAGGAGTACAGCACATCTAGGTTGCTTGGATGATATGGTGGTGTTTTGCTTATGATACTGGTACGAACGAATCAATCAATCGATCGAATATTCATTTTCGTTTTCATATTCATAATAATGATATTACAATCGGCTCAATCACCAATGATGTGTGTGTACCTAGCTAACGATTAAATATTTTGATTTGGCTCGTTTTTTTTCAAACGTTAAACACGAGTGGTGATTCTATTTATTTCTACACATATTGAATATCCTCATGGATTCACTATCTACGATGACAACCATAGAATTTCATCATATTGATCATCTTTGTATTATCTTAATACTACCTTTGGCTAAATAAGATACATCCACAAACCTTTGAAAACAAAATATGTTCTAAAATGCATTTATTTTACTTTCAGTTAACTTCTTCCACAACAATTGTATATATCAAAACTTATATTCATACATCATACCCAGGGAATGCAGCTGGAAAAATGACCATAGTATATATTCGGTTTATACGTTTCGTGTAGACAAGAATCAAAATAATGGCGTTCGAGATTTATTTTATCCTTTTGTAACATCACTATTGTCTGGAACGTCTTCCATTTTTTTCGCATTCCTTGCCTTCGAATTTACAGTTGATTCTTCGAAACCTTTCTGAAATGCATCTGGAATTTTCTTTAATTCGTCTGGCAAACCACCCTTAACTTTTCCAGTGAAACCTCCTATCATATTGCCAACCCCATCTGGACCGATAATGGCACATGCTACGACGAGAATGATTCCAATCTCAGGAAGCCCTAATCCAAATATTCCCATAGTCTGAATATTTGCAACAGATCGACGTTGACGATTCAGAACGCTGATCGTTGCATGCTCAGATTGGAATTTCGGCTGTTGCTCTTGCTGCTGCCGCTGCTGCTGCTGTCTCTGATGGAAAAGCTGCGGCGTTTGCTGCTGCTGCACAAGGAACCCATACGAGACACATGCGAAAAAATTCAGTATCATCAAGACGAAAGTCTTGTTTCGGAGTTTCATCATAGTATCTTATATGGGATGTTTAGATAGCGGCCTGTTATATATTTATGGCTTTATGTTGACTTTCGAACGAGTACTTGTATTGTGTTTCTACAACTAACAGAGTATTCTCAATTCGATTAGTCGTTTTGAGATTGTTATGATTGTACGATGATGTGAAGTTATGATGGCTGATGGCTCAAAATCTCAAATCTGCGTCGATCGCTGGGAATATGAATTGCTACACAAAAAAGAAAAATAGAAAAAATCGTCTCCCCCCCCCTAAATAGATTCATTTTTTTTTTCCATTTGGGAGAGTATGAACTACATATACAGTAATTTGTTAGTTACTCTAAGTACACCTCACCAGGCATGTTCCAACTACTTGCCTACATCACATTCATCAAAATGATATACGATACTGTTGGGAGTCTTAGATATTTTTCTATAACTTTGGCAAAGGCGCTATATATCCTACAGTATAGGAGCTAGATAGAGCTCACACTTTGTGGAATAATATAGTCACAAGGCACTTTAATCTTCATAGTAGTACTTCAATCATAGTGATAATGAATTCAGCAAAAGGTGAATGGAACAGCAGCAGTAGTGACATCATCAACACTAAAAATGCTTGCAACAACAACAACAACAACAAATCAAAATATATTACTCAATTGATGTTATTAGACTTGAAATAGATAAGATAGTTGGGGATATCATAACTCTTTTCATTCAGTTGAACACATCCAATTTGACTGTTGTAATTAGTGAACCTTTGAAACAAAATGGAAGCAAATTTGTCCATGGTGGTCATAATTTGAGCTGAAAAGTCTGGTGATGGATAATATAGGTAGCTTGTTAAGAGTACACTTTCACTTAATTCGTTATTGTCGCCATTAGAAAGAATGCATTACTGCTATAAAGCTGATAGTAACATCAAGTTTTAGAGGATACATAAATATAAATAGGTTGCGCTTACTCAATTACGGCGTACAAGGTAGGACGATACTTGAATAACCACACATCATTGATCATACAAATGAATAAAAAAAGGTAGGTAATAGTAGGTACGAAATGAAGACAATGTATTAATAAATTTGCTTATTATCGCATTCATCTATTACAGATTCCGTTTTCTCCTATTTTAACTCGGGTATATATATACGTCCAAAAAGTCCTGAGAATAATATACAATGTAGCTGATTTTAAAATCTTCGTTCACCGTGTAAGATACTCGTATCTTTATTCTTTTGTAGTTTCTTCTTTCTCGACCTTGACAACTTCAGCTTCCTCTGCTATTTTCATTTTTTTAGCGTTAGCTTCTCCTTCTGCCATACCGGCTTGGAATTCCTTAGGTACTTCCTTGAGTTCTCCGGCAATCTTTCCTGCATCCTTTCCAAATTCTGCTAACTTATCGGGTCCCAGTAAGAAGGCTGCTGCGACAAGAATAATCCCAACCTCAGGTGCACCTAATCCAAATAATCCCATTGTCTGAACTTGTGCTACGGATTTTCGTTGCCGTTGTAAGCTCACTGGTTGATATGACGACGATGGCGTATCAATTGTTCTAGCAGCCATCATACCACCATTCTTCAGAGGAAGGGAAGGAGCGAAAGCGCTTGCGCTTCCGACAATTGCAGACACGATTAGGATTGTATTGATGAAACGGTTCATGATATATCGATATTATTTGTAAGAATGGTTGCTTCCTTGTTCTTATTCGCTTTCTACTTTATCTTCAAATCTCTTCTTTGTTATATGGTGATGTTTTCTGATGACCAAGTTTCTAGCTAAAAGTCGACAAACATCAAACGTGAAAACGTCAAGAATTAGTATTTCTCAACAAACAAAAAATCATTCCTTTCACGTGGAACCAAGGTGTAGATTTTCTAAGATTTTTCACTTCGAACCCGGAGATATTTCCCCTCTTTCAATAAATTATAATACATATTGAATATTCGCCCCCTTCCCTGTCATAAAAGCAGTGCTCATAACCTATCAGCAAAACCAACAATTTATCGTATAAATTTTATCGTAAATCGATAAATGATTCCTGTCCGACAAAATGCTAACATATACTCGCCTACTACCGCAATGCACACGTAAAGTTTGCCTACGTACATTTGTTCTTTTAAGATAGGAAAACAAGCTTCCTTGTGAAAGTTAAACAACAATCGAAATGATCATTTAAAATAATTGTATCGCATTCGTGAATACAAGTACAATCTGTGATATACAAATATATATCTATACTCAGCAATATATTCAAGAAATAAAATCGAAGCATCATGGGGAATCGCGTTAAGGGAAAGACGAAGTTGAAATCCATCAAGGCTGCAAGCCACTCTAAGATGGGTTCGAAAAGAAAACTTTCTAGGATGGGAAAGAAACAAAAGTCGGAACACGCTGGATTGGAGGCAACCTTTATTGGACGGTCGAAGTGTATTAAAATGCTTCAGGTTACCATTAAGGACTTTCGTCGTTTGTGTATTTTGAAGGGTATCTATCCCCGTGAGCCAAGAGGACGAGTTCCGGGAAAGAAAAAGGGTCAAACTTTTTATCATATTAAAGACATTCGTGCAATTGCTCACGAACCTGTCCTAGAAAAGTTTAGAGAATTTAGATCTTTCATGAAGAAGGTATGTCTTAATAATATTTGTCTACAGATAACCATGTACTATAAATTAATCTGAATCGACGGCGACCGAAAAGTCGAGACTTTGATTTCATTATGTCATAGAATTATTTCTAACTATTTTTCTTCTTTTTCATTCATACCTTTGTTGCTCCTATATAGATCCGCCGTGCTGCTGGCCGAAATGAAAAGGATGAGGCTCATCGAAAAAATGCTGTTTGTCCTTCGTATACATTACACCATCTTGTTCGTGAACGCTATCCTCGATTCGTCGATGCTATTTCGGACTTGGATGATGCATTAACTCTTACCTACCTCTTTGCAGCTTTACCAAGTAATACTGCTATTAAAGCAAAGATGGGAGCAAAGGCTAAAACCTTAGCTGCAGCTTGGGGTGCGTATTGCTCTACCGCTGGATGCATTACAAAATCCTTTATATCGGTCAAAGGTGTGTATTTGGAGGCCACCATCCGTGATGTACCGATTCGATGGGTCGTACCACATTCCTTTACGCAGTTCATGCCTGAGGACGTTGATTATAAAGTCATGGCGACGTTTTTTGAATTCTACGAAACGTTAATGAATTTTGTACTGTTTAAGTTGTATAGTGACTTGGGAGTTCGTTATCCTCTTCCAGAGATTGAAGGTGGTGAAGAAGTCAAGGGAAGTACTACTTCTATTCTTGGTGCTAACTTGAGGTCTCTAATTAACGCTATGAACCATTCCGATGGAGCTATCACCAATGTTATTTCAGAAACTTTAGAGGAAGACGACGCAATGGAGAAATCTAGTGCCAAGAAGTCAACAGAAGAGAAAAAGAAAGATCGCAAATTAATGAAAAGTGTAGTTTCTGCACTCGACAACATCGAAGAGGACGACGATGATGAAGATGAAAAGGATGTGGATGTAGCAGGTCCACTCAAGGCAGCATTAGAGACGTTGGCTGAAGACAAAGCAAGATCTTCGATCCCCAGCGGATTGACTAAGTTAGACGACGAAGCGGTCAAAAGGAGACGACTTTTTGCAGGCCTCACGTTCTACTTGTCTCGTGAAGTTCCTCGTGGATACTTAGAACTATTATCTCTTGCCTACGGAGCGAATGTAGGTTGGGAAGGCGCAAATAGTCCGATTTCTGCGAAGGATCCAAGCATCACGCATCATATCGTTGACCGACCCAAACTTTTAAGCTCTTACGATTCATTGCCAAAGTCTAGAGAATTCATACAGCCACAATGGATTTTGGATTGTACTAATTTCATGTTTCTTCTACCTATTATCAAGTATGGAGTAGGTAAGCCTTTACCACCTCATTTAAGTCCGTGGGTAGACAATGAAGAAGAAGGATACACACCTTCATATGCAATAGAGATCAACAAGCTGAAGAATGGAGAAGAACCAACGGAAGAAGTCGAAGAGGAAGAACCAGTAGACGTGAACGCAATAGAAGCTGAAATGCAGAAAGGGGTCGAGGAAAGCGAAGATGATGATGACGACGACGAAGATGACGATACTGATGACAAGGATAAGAAGAAAATCAAAAAGGCGCGGGCAGCAAAGATTCGCGAGAGAGATGAAAAGGAAGCTCACGAATTAGCAAAGAGTATGATGGGCCGCAAAGCTGCTCATCTCTACGGTCGTATGCAACATGGTATAGACAAGAAGCAGGCGAAGGTAGATGGTTTGGAGAGTCGCCGTCGCGAAGCCAAGCATACTAAAGAGAAGGACGAGTCCGGAAAAAGTTTTGGAAAGCAAAAGGTTGAGAGATTGAAAAAGGAGAGGAGGAGGGTTGAAGACGAATATAAACCTGCACTTATTGGTGGGACCATGAAGAAGAGTAAGATGAAGCGGTAAAATATATATAGTCATGTAGAACGATAGTACAATAATTGAACATACATTAATAGCACCCATATTAAATTCATTAATACCATTATTTATTTGTCCACTATATGTTATCTGTAGTTGACAGTTGACGTATTTTTGACGGCGATGTTACTTTATGATAAATATATTGCACATAGCATGCCAAGCCATTTTGCATTTCACGTGGTAACATTCGGTCCAATTGCATCAGTGTATGTACAATGCAAAAATATTTTTGGTGAGAACCTTACGAAACAAAATCTGAATGAACAAAATAGCACAATCATGAGAACAGTATAGTATAGAGTTTCTACTTGTACTACTGTACTGTAGTTTACAACAGCACTACTAATAGGAAGAATATCGGGGGGTCAGAGAAAATATGGTTCTTCTTCAAATTTTTTCGTCGATTTGGGTATCGACAGACAGACGATGCTTATTCACAAACGAACAAAACAAAGAAGAAATAAAAATAGAAATTTTAAAAATAATCATAACAATTTTAGAATCACACAAACAAAATCAATAGTTGATCTAGCTAGTAGACTATCTACCATCGACAACACCCAAGATATTTGTTATAGCCATAATCGGAAAATGAGATTCTTCGCTGTTGCGCCTGCACCGGTGCTAGCAAGTCTTTGTATTTACATAGGGTGTTCATGGTGTTTCTGTTTCGCCTTTTCTCCTTGCTTTCCGTTAATTCATTCCGATAATAATAAGAGGAGATTATTCCATGATTCGCAGCATAGAATTGTATTATGTGCGAAGCCTTCACCCACATCAATTTTTGACCTTGCGTCCATTGAAGCAGTTGAGGCTGCCATGGACCTTGGAGAAGACATTAATCTTATCAGTAGTGACAATAATGATGTTTCTATTTCTGATGGTGAAAGTGTCGACGACGATGACGACGACGAAAATACGCATATGTTATCTGTTCCAGACAATCTAGACGGAAAACGGATTGATGCTGTTTTAGCTGCCTTGATGGACCCTCCAATGTCTCGATCTGCTAGTGGTAATCTCGTCACTAATGAATGTGTCTATCAAATTGTGACGACGAAAGAAGGTAGTCAAGACACAGTGTTAATAGATCGAAAGTCGATCAAGGTCGACGCTGGTGCGACATTAAGAGTGGTCTTACCGAAGAATGAGATTCCTACCGAAATAATCCCTCAGAATATTCCACTAAAAATTCTTTACGAAGATGAATATATGATAGTCATCAATAAAGACGCTGGAATGGTGGTGGTAAGTTATATGTTAATTAAAAATGTGTGCAGAGTTATTGTCGAATGGATGTATGTATGTATGTATGTATGTGATTAATGAACCTCGCCCACGTCGTACAATGTCAAGACTAACGATACGCTGCATATCTTTATCATCATAGCACCCTGCAGCTGGAAATTGGGAGGGAACAGTAGTGAATGCACTGGCCTACTATCTAGCCAATGATAGTCCATATGTAAGGGGGATTTTGTGGATGATCATGTAAAGATGGATGTGAACGAGGCCATTTCTTTGCGTCCAGGGATTGTGCATCGATTGATAAAGGTACCACTGGGATTTTAGTCGTTTCGAAAACAGATGAGGCGCTTGCAAATCTATCGGCAGCTTTTGCGGCTCGAAAAGTAAAGAAGACATATTTGGCAATAACAGTGGGTAATCCAGGCAAGCACGTAGTAATCGACAAACCTATTGGACGCCATCCCCTTCATCGGCAGCGCATGCGTGTTGTTCCTGACCCGCATCGAAAGAATTCAAGTGGCGTGACACCCAGGGAACGGATACGAATTAAAAAAATGCAGATGACGTCGCCATCGGCATCATCTGCTGCTCAAACTGGTAGACGTGCATTGTCTTACGTTGACACCTTAAGGGTAAGTATTCTTGCTGAATTTTCCATTTGTTTGTTTATCTTTTTAATCTTACTGTCGATATACTCACGCAACATTGTTGTAATAGTTTGATGGAAAACTAAGCTTGGCGAAAGTGCGAATTGAGACGGGACGAACACACCAAATCAGAGTCCATTTGCAAGATAGGCACACACCAGTATATGGAGATGATGTATATGGTATTGCTGACTGGAATAAGCGATTATTAAAGAATCATGGTATTCAGCGACCACTATTACATGCACACACATTGGAAATCGAACATCCTATAACTGGTGAACACATGGTGTTTGTTGCACCTATGGCAGCAGATATGATTACTATTGCAGAATCAGTTTGGCCAGATGGTCCAAATGAGATCCCGGAAGCATATCAAACATTGGTTTAAATAAACTATTGAATATTCATACTCTAAATATTAGCTAGATGGTGTATGATACAAACTCTCGATGTCACATCTTCGTACGTATTGAAGAACATATGCATTTGATGATGCACCTCCCCAACCAAATCTGTTCCTTCCTATATTGAATAAACGCCGAATACCTCTTAGTTTACTTTTTTTTGATCCACCGAAGGCATCCATTTTTACATCGTTAAATGTTACTTCCTCGACGTTGTCATCATTGAACCTATACCATGTATTATTCTCAATGTCTGGTCGCACGTATGAGTAATAATGACCAACGCCGTACTCTCCCACATGAACAACAACAGCTTGAAGTTTGTACTCGGCTATTTTAGAATCCTGTTTTCCATCGTATCGATACAAATAGGTGCCAAGTCAAGAGATTTCGGAAAAGTAAATCGTTTATTAAGTTTGGTTGTGGTGTCTGTCTGCCAATCATAATTGAAACGTTTTAGATGAAATTGTAAAATTGGCGGTAATCCTTTCGCTACCAAAGATAAACCCTTGTGAGCATCTACCTTGTCTGCTCCTTTTTCTGGTCTCCATCCATTTCCCTCGGCATTACTTAAGAGTTCTGGTTCGCCAAAAGATTCTTTGAGAGAATCTAGAAGAGTTGAACTTGATGTAACATCTAATGATAGATCCAAGAATACGTCATCTCTTCTTCTTTCTCGTCCAGAACCATCGAGTGCAGAGATATAGTCCTCGTATACACCCTTATACAAATCTGAAAGTTTTTCGGATTCAACAGCTGGCAACAATAATTTCCAAAATTCTTGTGAATCTTGTTGTATCATTGGTTCGATTCCTAGTCTTTTACAGAAAGATAAAGGTTTATAGACCGAAAACGAATTCTCCTCAACAGTCTGTACCATCCCTTCAAAGAGTTCTTTCAATGACAGTAAGGCTTCTGTTGTGACATGCTGCGGCTGCTGTTCTTGAGATATCTCGATCTCGTCGTCGTTATTATCGTCGGATGGTAAAGTTTGTTGTTGTTGTTGTTGTTGTTGTTGTTGTTGTGTTGTTGTCGTCGGAGGAGAAGATAGAACAATATCCCGCACGGCAGGGATATGAAATGCACATTGTATTTGTGCATTCATATAGCATGTATTACCAACATTTCTTAGACCGTTCGATACAATTACGTTATTCTTAGATGGTGCCAATTTCCTCGCGTCACATCCCACGACAAGAGCACCAACAGCTGAGGATGTAGATGACGACGACGAGGAAAATAAGGATCCTATTCCATTTTTTGTTCTGATCAAACTGCCCACGGTAAGAATGCAAAGAAGAAGAAGCAAGCAATTCATGTTTATAGCTAGGTACTACTTTATGAACTTCTGGTATCCTCGTAAGCATTCACTTGGGTTTGTACGAAGTGTTAGGTAAAATCTTTTCTCGGAGCTATACCAAAGATATATGATTTTGAAATTATTTTTGAATCGATGATCGATGTATCGTTAGTGGTTAGTGTGATGTGCGTGTTCAAAACAGCGATGTTAATTTTTATTTTTCATCTTAACCCGATATTTTTTGGAGTTGACGCCTGTCCGTCGATCTCCTAAATCCAAGAGTTAAAAGTTCTATCACATTAAAAAATTAAAATTTAGATTTTAAAAAATTAGTAGCAACTTTCGCGGTAAACGTTGTCATTGGAAAACGACATAAAATCGATCACCGTCGTATCTAATTGAATTGAATTGAATTGAATTGGAATTAAATTAAACCGAATCGAATCGAAGAGGAATCGGTGTATTGTTGAAGACACCATGTACGGAATGATGGAGGGTGACAATGATGTGGCATCACGATGGTAACAATCCTGGGTTCTATGATTGCGATAATTGGAGGTCTAATTACAATCCAAACGCCGAAAATAAGTAGCACTATAGCTATCAAAGGAACTGGATCTTTTTCTGACTCACGATTGTCATTGTGGTTACCAAATCCAATAACAGAACCATCAAAACGTGCATATGAAATATATGTCCTTTGTTATACACCAATCTGGATTATTGCATTTTGTTGTATTGTCGCATTTGGATTATATGAAGATTTTGATGAATGGAGTTATATGAAAGTTTGTGTTGGATTATCACTTCCATATTTACTTCAACCAATATTATTCCATCAGCGGGAATCATCGTCGTCTACTAGTACTATTAATAGTAGTAATCCAGATGTACAACGTCCAATATTAGAACGTTACTCATTCAAAGCAAATTTATGGTTGGCAGTATATAGCTTTATTGGAAATTATTGGTATACGCATTACTTTTATTCTGTATTGCATGCGAAGTATACGATGCCAGCCCATCGTTTAAATAATGTACCTATTGCGTTATACTTTGCAACACATTTTTACTTTTCAACATATCATGTATTTTCTAATATGTTATTACGAAAAGTCACTACGACCTATCAACCAAATTTGACAAGAAAGATACTATACATTGCTGTTGTTGCAACCTTTGCATACTTTACAGCATTTATGGAAACATTAACAATCAGTGCATATCCAGATTATTCATTTGAAGATAGAGATATGGCATATACTGTGGGAAGTGCATTTTATGGAATATATTTCATTGTTAGTTTCCCAGCCTTCTTTGTATTTGACCAAGATATTGACAAAAAAGACAACAACAACAACAATGAAAACTCGAAATCAACAAAAATATCTGCTTGGGATACGATTATCTCTAGTTGTGGATATGGTATGATCATAATGATTCTACTCGATATTGTTCGACTGTACCTAGATATTCCACTCGTTGTTGGATCATCCGATGTAGTATGTTCTCTAAAAGGTGAAATATTATAATAGTCAATTATAGTAAAATAAACCAGTTTATTACAACATTTATTAGTACTTCTATAATAATAGTAACGAATAAAAATAGCAATTTTGTTGATATAAGAAAATTCACCGTTCATTCTCTGCCGCAATTTGTTCTTCAATTATCCTTTGCATAGCTATATCATCGATCTCATCAACATCAGGACCATCGATATCGTCTCCATCATCATCCAAATCCAAACCTAATCTTCTTCTTTCTTCCCGCTTTTGATCTCTTCGAGCTTTTTTGCCTGATTTTCTCGCACGTACACGAGTAGTATCGTTTTCATTATTATTATTATTATTATTATTATTGATATCGGCATTATTTGCGTTCGCATTCGCATTCATTTCATCATCTGCAACTTCCAATTGTCGACGGCGAGGATGTACCACTTCATCATTATCTCTATTATCTCGATCATGATCATCATCATTGTTGTGATTGTTATTATTATTGTTGTTGTTATTATTCATCATCATCGCTCCTGCCATTCCTCCACCTACATGTTGAGCAACGAGTGAATCTGCATCGATGGAACCCATCAATTGTTCAAATCCTTTATTAAAAACAGAGTAGGCTGACAAACCACTACGATTTGCATCATCACTTAATCCGATAGTAAATATAAGTGTTAATGCAGTGATAATAATAACGACAGGACCTGCATCGAGCATCCTGAAAAAGAAACAATATTTTGAAGAATAATGGTGTGAGACAAGGCTGACTGACTGAGAGAAGGCATGTTTTCTTATGAAATTAATCATAATATCTATATAGTCAATATTCGTATATACGTATATTCGTAGATTGTACTGTCTTGAATTTATTTTTGAAATAAATATAGAAGAAAGCAGCGGACTTACTCATGAATCCATCGGATGAAATAATAATACATAAGAACACCTCCAGCAATCATCCATTGTTTTACACTTCGATTAAAAATAAAAGAGAATAGAGCGTTACATAACCATGGAATACCAACCAGAATAATATGTTGTATATATTGGTATATACTTTCAACTTGTTTACGATTTAGATATTGATATACATTTAAACTTTTAATTGTAGAAGTTATTACTGATAATCGTATCGGTTGTAATTCATAACATATTGCTGATACCCAAGCATATAATCCACCATTTATTGTTTCATCCCATAATGCTCTTGAACGTTTGAATCCTGCTGGCATTATTTTTTTGTTGCTTACTGATCAAATGATTAATGTTTTATATATACGTAATGTTCAGTGTTTGTTACAGTTCCTTTTGTCGTCTCTTCTCACTTTCAACTTACTGTATGTGTGTATGTGTGTGATGGTGTTGTTCGTTGTTTGTTGTTGTTCTTTAGCTACTTAGTACTTTGCTCAGCAAAAACGACTTTGTATTATAATATAATTATTATTCGATTATTGTGACTCAAATTAAATCGTCATAAAATAGAATGGGATTCATTCGTTCGTGATTCGATTGTGATTAAATTTGTGCGCGTGATGATATTCAAAATATGCATTTTAAATTGCCGTCTCACGATGAGACGACGAGAGAGAAAAGAGAGAGAGAGAGAGTGGAAGAGAAAGACAATAACAATAACAATTATTAAATTATTAAATCAACAACTACCGTATCTTACTATGATATTGCTCGGCCGAGGCTATAGTTAGATCCTTGTTGCAATGCTCAAATGCTTACTTGAACGCCATCTCGCTCCCTTTAGATTTTCGGTGTAAAAACTATAATAATATTCAATATACTCACCCTGACAAAACGATAAAATAAACTCGACGATCTGTACAATTTTGTTCTTGCTTGGATTCTGAAATAAAAGAACAAAGATAAAAGGAAAAATTATGACGGAGTTACTAGATAATAATACAAAATTAGACTTTGTGGCAGGGATATCTCCCCAATACTGGTCATATGTTCCGATGTCAGTGATGGACGTATTAAATCTTAAATTAAAGGATGGTATCAATTGGATGATCATTCATGATAATAATAATAATAATAATGATTATAATTTATCATCGAAGCAGAAATCACTATCGGATGATAAAGACGGAAACGATAATGATAATGGACGTGCAGGAGAAAAAAAAAACGAATTTATGCTTAGTCCTATATCAAGATGTTTATTAGTTGGTTATATTGTATACAAATCGCAACGTCGGGATGGTTCTATGATATATATTTTAGATGATGGAACAGGTTTAATTGATTGTGTTCACTGGTTAAATAATTATAGTAATAATAATGATACACAACAGGATATATATCATTTGCCATCATTGAATATGACGGGGGGAGATAATACTAACGATCAAGACGACGACTATACCGATGATGCTGCTGCGGCGTGTTTTTCTGTGGGAGATCCAGTACGGATTTTTGGAAAGATTGAATGTCTTGCCTCAATATCCAAAACACAAAAAAACAAAGAAATGAACAGCGAGGGACGAGGGAATCATAAACATAATCATAACGGTTATGACAATGACAATAATGTTCATTATATCGTTCGAGAAATCCACACTAGTTTAATTGAACGTGTTCAGAATGATCTTGCATCGGAGGCACAACATTGGATGCAATCATCATCGTCATCATCTTCATCGTCATCATCATCATCATGTCAAAAGTTTGGTAGTCTTGGTAGTCTTGGTAATATCAATTCTTGTTTGGACAATCTTGGACCACAAATTCAATCACAAATTAATAATAAGATTAATCTTCCAGCAGCTGATGATATATACACATGTTCCTGGCGTGTATTTGGGACGAATTGTTGTTGTAATTTATCGTATATGGACGATATGTTGTACTGTCATTGTCAATGTAAAGTAGAACCATTAGATCCATCATATCATTTCCGTGATGCTATTCTACATATACTTCAATCGATGCAAGCTCGGACAACCGAACGACTACAATTCATATACAAACAAATAAGAAACAATGAACAATTACAAACATTGGCTTCTCGGGAAATTATCGTCGTAGACGAACAACAACAACATGATACAACAACAAAAAAGAAGAATACATTAATTGATAGGCTATTCCTTAAAACATTCAGTGCTTTGAGAAACGATGGTATTGTTTGTTTACTGAATACCAATACTGATGAATATCTTTTGATTACTAGAGACAAGGTATTAGAACCCTATATACGAAATCAAATTGATGAGAAGAAGAAGAAGAATAAAAGAATAAGTAACTATATCAGTTACGAAAATTCTCCACCATATATATCAAGAGTACTTCATAATGAACGTTTGCTTTACATCAAACGCTTGATTCAGCAACAAGACATGAGAAAATTAAAAAATATTGGATGATATACTTCCTTATTCTTTCCTTTTTAAGTTTAATTATTAATAGTAGTACAGTAATAGGACCTAGTAGTTAAATACACTGTACGTACTGTTAATCTCCAAAATCTTTGTCATAGTCCTACTAGACTACTAGTACAATAGCAGATTTGCTATCAACATAAGCAAACAAGAATAAATGAATCTCTAATTCCACATGTTGGAGCACAGTTATCGCATCTCTTTTAAATTAGCTACAGTGCGTAAGTATCTATGAGACCTTCCTGGGGGGAAATTGGAAATTTTCCTCTGATTTTATTTTCCCCGCGCCCCCGCTGACGACGCACGTTTTCGTTTTGTTTTGACACACAACGACATTATGATCATGATCAAGAAGACAAGCAGCATTCACAATTAAACGTTTCCAATCACATAAACGGCACAATCATCCAGTTATAAGCTAACCGTCCACAGAGTTCCATAGTGTATATAGAAACTGTCGCATTATGAAAGTAGACTATCCTACTACTCCATTTCTGTCCTGGTCTGCTGCAAGAGGAATTTCGACACCGTTACAACTAGTTTGCGATGATATAACAAATTATCGATCAATGCGAATACCGTCTACGAGTACGGTACAGACTTTGACAAGTGAATCAACGTCAACCGAGGGCTTGGTCAATGTGGTAGAAGTACCATTGGATGCATGTATCGTCGGTAAAGATTTGCCAGCCTTAGTAGAAAAACTGAAACATGAAAAGTCTCTTGGTGATTCTTCTTTTTATGCTCCTTGGTTGGATACTTTCCCTACTCTCGATGATTTCAAAGGAATGCCACGATTTTGGGACAAGGACCGTTTAGATTTTGTTAGCAAGTTTGACGGTGGTCAACTCAATGGCCGAGTGGGCATCGATCGGGCTAGAATTAGTCAATGTGATGATCCATGGGCACTTGCAATTGTTGACTCTCGAACGAATTATTTACCTGATGAGACGTATTCCTTAACTCCTATGCTGGATATGTTCAATCATAATCCAACGTATAAGACTTCAGCTCGTGTGGAAGAATCAAAAAGGCTGATGTTGGATGTTTCGTCTGAATCTATAATAGCATCAACGGAAACCACAAGCGTTGACTGGAAGGATCAAGTTTTCGGTTTTTTCAAAGGAGGAAATGATGACCAAATGAAGGCAGGTGAAGAAATATTTGTGAGTTATGGTGAATTCGATAATGTCGAATTACTTTCGAATTACGGGTTCTGCACGGTTGAAAACCCCTCTAACATCGAACAGGTTAAAGTGCGATCACTCGCCATGGGAACGAATCCAACTATACTTATCGTAGACAGTGAGGGTTCAATTGACAACATATTTAACATGATGAGTTTGGACTCACTTCGAATAAGTCTTGCTAGTGAAGAAGAATTAGAGAAATATGAAGGAGAAGGAAGCGGGAAAATATCGGAAGCAAATGAAATAGAGATGTACGCGCTGATTGCAGGGGAACTTGAGGAAGCTGTTTATGATGCTGGAGCTGGAGCTAAGGAAGCAACGTTACGAGATGATTTGCTTTTATCGATATATTTACAGGGAAGACAGCGAACGCTAGAATGTGGTTTGAACGCTCTGAAAACTAAATACCCAGAGGTATTTTGAATTATATAGATTTTGTTGAATGATCATGTAGCAGAAATATTCATTTCCGAAAAAATCTTCCTTTCTTCTTTCCTCTTCTACCACCTGATTGTTTTGTTTCTGGCACAGATGATGTACCAAATATCTGAGCATTATTTAATTCGCTATTTTGTGAAAACTGTTGCCGCATTCTGAGATTAGCACTGAGATCGGCAATCTGTTGCTCCAAATCATCAATTTGAATTCTTCCTTGCTCGTTTTCTTTTCGATGCTCTTCCCGAATCTTCTTTAGCAGTTCATTGGATTCTTGTTGCTCGGACAATAGTCGCTGTGATGCTGCTCTCAATCCTGCTTCTTGAGCTTGGGCATCGACCAATTCTTTTGAAGCCTTTTCAATATCCTTACCCGTTCTACTGATATTATGTTTAAGTGCTTCAATCTCTCTAATTTCCTCGGGTAACATACTGTCTTTGTCGACTAACGAATTCGTATATTCTCCTCGGAGTCTGGTTATCTCCCCCTCGAAATACTGTGCTTGTTCCTCTAGTGCACTCTGCAGTAGGGCTTCGTATTCATCTCCAATCATTACAGTCTTTTTCGGAGATTTTTCGGTCGCCATAGCAATTTTTGTGTTAGCATTACTACCATAAGCGGACCCACTTTGATTGCTTTGATTTGATCGATCACGTGTAGAAAGGGAGTCCCTCGGATTGTCTAAGTCTAGACCGCGTGTTAACCATGGATACAGGAGAGGTGGAGAAGAAGGACACTCTAGGAGATCGGCCCGCTGGACAAAGCCACCATATTCTCCATGACGATAGTCCCAGATTCTAAGCGTAGCCAATTCTAACGAGTACGGATGATGAGTTTTCTCAAAGTGAGCAACCGAGTGTTTATTGCTGTATCTCCCACAGCCAACAAATCCGCAAGTTAAGCTTTGAAGGAGGAGATTGTAACATATCATAGTACTATGAGAAAGGAAACAGGAGCAAAAATGAACAAAGTGTAGAAAAGATGCTACTTCAAGTGGAATTTGAATATATTCTTGTATATGCACTTACCAGGTCCAAAGGGTCTTATGCATAGAACAATCCCCACAAAATAAATCGCGAGATTCTTCATCTTCCCCATAGTCGCATTTGCTATTACTATAGTTCCAATAGTGGTCGATGACTTGGCAAGCCTTGCATCTCGCAGGGAGACTCCATTTTTTCTTTCGAATGAAAAACAAATGGCACCATATGACGTGAGGTGAGATGAGATGAGATGAGATGAGATGAGATGAGGGCGTATTTTCGAGAAGTATTCAATAGAGCCGCAATTTGTTACATAAACCTTATCTGAAACATTCTAGCATAGTTGTAATGAATTGTTACTTACCAAAAGTCGTTGCTTTGGACAACTTTCTTCCTCTGTGCCCCAACTACCAACTATCAGACTAGGCGAGGGACAAAACTTGGAACATAGTTGCTGCACGCAAGGTGCAGGAAGGCCGAGTCGGATGGGATCAATACGATGGATACAAACAGGACATGTTGGTATTTGTGGGGTGATGCTGCAATTGCTGTTGCTGCTGCTGCTGCTGTTGCTACTGTCATAAATCATACTACCGATTTGTTCCATTGTACTTCCAGAATAATTCGTTTTGCCTTCATCATCTCTATCGTGGGTAAATTTAACACTGGTAATTGGCAATATTTTTATTACACTTGAGTTAGAATCTCCAGCAATGATATCCCCACTAGTCACCCGAAGAATATCATTCTGTATTGACGTTCCCCTGGGCACTTCTAATATTATAATTTCGGCGGGTCCATTATTGGCAGCAATACTTGTCAATATTATTCCACGTACTCTACATCCCGATAGAGCAGTTGGATGGATTTTCGGAAGGATATCCTGCGCAAATTTGGCACTAAAGGGTGACTCGATCCAGAAAGAAGATCCCGATGCAACATGGTTCGGTGACGACAAGTGCTTTTCGATGCATGTGGCAATCATATGTGGTGGCACAAAGACAGCTATTAGGTAGGCAGTTGTCTTCCACAGCAGCTCAGTTGGATTAATAGACAATCGCATATGAGAAGCTGATGCAACAAAGAATCGATCCTGACTCTGGTTTTCGTTCGATACATTGGTGCTACCATCTGATGTAGAAGTAGTGTGAGCAGAGGATGCTGTACTTGTATTAGAGGACGGACCAGAAAAGAAGCTAGAGGCCAATTCGCTCAAATTAAACGTTTGCGAACATGCCTTGTTGAGCTGTTCTTCGGTCTTATGGTTCGCACCATAACCAAGTGTGACATCCAATGAGAATGTAGTACTTGTAGTACTTGTACTACTTGTATTATGAGTTGTACCTGTGTATGATGGATGAGTCGATGACATGATTATATTATAAACACGGTACTTGTATGATCATAATGAGGATGAAGCATCAATGATGATTCAATGATTGATCGAAAAACATCAAAACTTGTAACGGCGCGGACTTTTGAATGAAATATTAAGTGAGAGCGTGCTTAATCAATAATAATATATAAGCCTAATAAAATTAAATAGGTCTTTTTAGAAATAATGATCTTTATTCCGATCGTTATTCGGATCAAGTGCATTTATACAGTTTGTATAAATGCGTTTTTTTGCAATTTGCTCTCCTACAATCAGATCAACAATAATCAATCGAAGGAATTTAAAAATGAAATCATAACAAAAGCAACAGCAATGCTGCCATCGACCAAGAGCAATATAGACGCACTAATCTACATCGCATAAATCACTATATCCGCAATGGTTGAGCAACGCAGCGAATGTCCGTGTAAGCTTCTTCCACTATCACTATCGTCTTTTACAGCTGCAGAATATGGTGACATCCATTCCCTCTCTAAGATCCAAAATGTTGCAACTCGGAGAGACGACGCTGGTTATACACCTCTTCATTTTGCTGCACAGTTTAATCATTTAGCTGCCACGGCATTATTGTTAAATCTCGGTTGTTCTGTTGATGGTGGAGGTTACTGTGGTGCTACACCTTTACATCGTGCATCATTTTCGGGTGCCACAGCTACGATGAAAGTGATCTTAGAATGGAATAGTGATGATATTCTGCCTTGTTACCCTTCTGACGACGACAATAACGACTCTTCCAATAATTCGACTACAATTGTCCCCACTCCATCATATCCATCACAATTATCTGAAAGAAAATATTGCAATATACTTGCTAGAGACATCAGGTAAGTTTTTTCTTTGAATCTTTTCCTAATTTTCAAATTGGAGTTTCAATCTTTTTTTCTAAATGATTCTTCTTTTCTAGCTTCGGTGACGAATCTACTCCACTTCATAAAGCAGCTGGTGGTGGTAGGTATCTCGCTGTACATATAATTTTAGAGGCTTTAAAGGAAAGAGATAGTCGTCTTCAACAGCATCAAAACAACAATACTATTCGCGAGTCTTCGTCGTCGTCAAAAAAATCATCATGGTTACAATGTGGTCTTGAGGCAAGGGACAAATATGGTCGTACATCATTCGACGTTGCGAAACAATTTCACGCAATTCAAGATACAGAACGAGCGGCGGTAGCTCGATGGGATGCCGTAGCGGGAGGAGTAGCTGATTGGGAAAAGTGTATACAGTTACTTCAGAATGCCAATGCAGCTGCTGTTGCGGCGACCGCGGTCGTCGTCGTCAACATAGAAAAGGAATCAAAGACTAATAATACACAAGATACGACGGCTATGGATAATAATCATCCTTCTGCTGTAGGTGGTGGTAGCCAGAGTAGTAAGAATACTTCCTTTATTCTACCACAGCTGCCAGTGCACTTGACAAAAGGCGTCTACGAATGTTTGGACTGTGACGCTTCTGGGGACAATCTTTGTATGACATCAAGCTGGCAAGCTGCATTTCAAAAAGCATTGGGCGACTCTGCTAATTTGTGTATCGTTGCTCCCACCACTACAAGTAACCATAATATTACCACTACTACTACTGCAACAACGATTAAGCCGGTAATGTTGCAACAAGATACAACTGGGGAAAGTAGTATCTCTAGTAGGGGGAAAACTGATGAAACTGATACAAAATCCAATACAAATAGTACCTCTGGTGATGAGAAAGTCGTAACGGTGCAGACGATACCACAGTCAATATGTACGGGGTGCCAGAAGCAATGTATTGCATTTTATCCAGTCCCAGGGGGGACTCTGGTTTGTAAAAGCTGTTGTCGAACACACCACCAAAAATGGAAAAACCTACAACAACCAAACACGACAACGGCATGATCTGCTCTAGGACATTCTACAGCACTCAAGTAACTACTGTTGCTAGAGAATTAATTAAGGAATCAATACTATTATCTGACTAAAGAGAAACTATTGTTTTTCTAAATTTTTTTAATGGTTATCATTTTCTATTTAGTATACAAAATTCAGTCAAGGCGGTGTGTTTTTAAACATGAGAACGCACATGTACAAGTACGATGAATTGCTTTTGTCGGATCGCATACTACTTATACGATCACCACAGTCTTCAGTATGTACGGTACGCTCCATTATATTACATGTCTTGTATTATCTCATATTATCAAATGGTTTCGTTTATTTGATTTGAAGTAAGAATCACAAGTTTGACACAACACACTCTCCTGCCATATGTACATGAAGTTTGTATCAATTCATAAATATTATTATTATTATTATTATTGTTGTTGTTGTTGTTATCACTGCCAAAAAACAAACCGAAGATTCCACAGCATCGTAATAGCAGTTTTAAAAAATCAATACAGAAATTTTTTCTGTTGTTAAAAAGTAAGTCATCAATCCAAGCAATCTTATATAAAATCCTCTCTTTTTCTTTTCTAACGCGATTCTTCGATGGCTGTTATAAGAGGAGAAAATGCAATTCTAAGATCTTCTTCAGTTTGACGTCGAATTTTACTTGATTTGAAACATCGTGTTATGCAGTTCAATTTATTCATTTTATTATGATGACCAATAATGACCTGGAATGCATCACAATATGCCGACACAGCTGTTCGTCGGAATGTATCTGATGTCAAATCACGATCTTCCAGTAAATTCTTTGCGTCATTGACACTATGGCAAGCCGATGTTATATTGGCATCTCGACGTGTTGCAGTACTAACACCAAAGCATGCATCTAAAACATTCCCTGATGTTAATGCCATGAATGCAAGTGCATCTCCGTCATACGCATCATCATTACTATTACTAGTTTGAATTTCGTTACTCTTCTTGTTCTTGTACTTCTTTTTCGTATTATTCGACTGTTTCTTTTCTGGGGTTGGTGGACTACCTTTCAATAGGACTACATACCCATTCGCCACACTTCCTTTGACTGTCATAATTGATTCGGCATCGTATAATTTGGAACGTAATTGTTCCTTTGTCAGGAGAGGATCAGATGATGAAGCCATTATGTTATACTATTATATTATCTGTTTCAAATTTGTATTGATTGTTTCTTGCTTGTTTTTCCTTTTGTGTTTCAAAAGTTTTTATTTCACTCTATATTTGTTTTATGGCGATATAGGTTGAATCGAGATTTTTGCGAAGTTTAACATACAGTTCAAGTTGTCGTCAAGATACTCAATACTTAATACGGTACGCTATAAAGTATCAGTATTAGGTCCTATCCTGTTTATTATCCTTATCAGCCTTTTATTAGTTATTAGCGTTGTTTTGCGACATTTTGGTCTCTCTCTTGCGAACCTCTCGCGTCGAAACCTCTATGATTTCTATTCAATATTGAATATATATGGCTTGTAAATGCCTGCTTATAAAGCATATGTGCTTTTTACGTGCATAACGAGTAATAGTACGGTATGCAAAAAACCGTTCATCTAAACGGCTATTTTATGCGCGCATGCCAACACTTTTCGAATTTTTTAATGAAGTAGTTATCAGTCGTGTAGTATTTCGCGGAATTTTATTTTATTTCTAGTTTTTACATTCGATTCCCGTGAACCTTGCCATTTTTGTGGTTCGAATATACGATAAATTTATATAGTAGTTAGGTCAAAATTGATCGAGGGGATTGACCGACGACGACGAGGTGAACTATCATAATATATACATTCTTCGTTTCTTGAATGAATTATATCTGTCTCATACAGATGTACGTAGAAAAATCAATAAAATGACGATGTTGTCTACAAATATATTGTTTTCGTTCACTGCGATATTCTTCTTTTGTCATGCTACGAGTATCTCGTACTGCGCTACCGCTCAAGATGTCGAAGAAGGAACGACTGATCTAGGTGGTGGAGTTGTTACAAGGACTGATGTAGAATATTTAGCCGATTTTAGTTTGGATGTACGAGATATTGAACAATCTATAGCTGCGGGAAATAATAATGCTGCACTTCAAATTTATTTGAATGGAAAACATTCTCAACGACCTGATGGTGGTGGGAACTTATTCAAATTAACCGAACTTAGTACCAAATTAGCAAATGAACCAATCACACAGGCTACTCCTATTTATCTATTTCAATTGTACGGACTGGGAGGACGATCTACTGATTTAAACAGACTTTCTAATAATGCAGCATACGCTGATAGTTATCTACGTAGTGCGATACAAAATGGACAGTCCACGGCATCGATTGCAACATTGATTCTTAATGTATGGATGTACGCTGCTGATGTTCTATACAAGGGGGTACATACATGCCAGATAAGAACAGAAGCAGACAATCCATCTCAATTTGATATTGGTGGTAGTAGTGGACTTGATGCTTTCATTGCCCTTTGGATCGGATCTGGACAGACGCATGGATCCAGTGAGGGATATAGTTTATACGCATTGGCAGAAAAAGCTGACCGGATGTTTATCGCTACAAAGGAAGATACAAACCTTCCCTCGTCGACGACTAAAGCACTTGCGGAAGCTTCTGTTAATCAACAACTAAAGTTATTGTACCAAGAGGGAGCTAGTATATTTAGTATCCCAAGTGCTTGTAGTAAAACCAATATCGATACATCCAAGAAACTATGGTCGGTTATTACTCGGATGAATACTCAAATGTACATCCCGCTCATTCAAATGCTGATTATCTCCATATTAGAGAAGGATGCGTCGGCAACGTACCTGTATGCCACCGCTGTTATCCCTCAAGCAGCACAATGTCGACCAAGTATTTTTGATCGTTTGAAGGAAGAATTATTAGGTGGAGAACCGAATTTTCAAAGGACAGAAATTACACTCAGAGACCTACAAGAGATCTATTCATGTTTCGGAATTACGTGCAGTGATATTGGAGTGGTTGCAAAGGACTATGGCGACTTCAACGTTCCTACGTGTTTGGCTGCCCGTGATGATAAGACCATGGCCCTTTATCAGCCTAGTACCGATGTTCAACCGGTAAGAAATGATGTTGTACAACACTACAACACTTAATTATATATTCGTGTATCGCATCGATTACATCACTTTTGAAAAAGAAAACCTTTTACTTAACTTGCTTCGGTTCTTTGTTGTCGTAAATACTGCATTCTTGTGAATACTATAGATCGCCAGAATCGATTTGGATGTCCTACAGATTCGTGTCTTGACAAGTTTGGGTTCCTTCAACTATGCGAAATTTTGGTACCTCTACGGTCGCAATTCTCCTCGACAACGTGACAGTGAAAATGACCCGTATAACTATTATTCTTTGTCGGAATTTGCAATTTCAAGTTCTCGTCGAAATGCTGAACCGTATTATTCGGCTTTCATCTCATACCACAATGATCCTAATTATGCCGACGTTCTCATTCGGAATACTCTTGAAGGTGTAGGCAAATGGGATAGCAACAAGTCTGTCGAGCAGCGATCTGCAATCATCACTGAAGCTAGTTCTTTTCTTGTTTTGTATCTTCATTTAATAGCACAGATACACGATGCCGTCAACAATTGTAACGACGTTGACCAAGACGGAGAGTATGAATTGACACACCCTTGGGATGAGGTTGCCGCCTTGATAATTGGTTCTCTTGAGGGAGCGGGAGAAGGAGGTTCTCCTGATGTTCAAGATGGCCAAATGATTTGGGGCTTAGGTACCCGTTGTGGCTACCAATTTCAGACATTAAATTCTCAGGGTTATCCAAATGTCAACTCTGGTTTAGAAGACTTGCTATTTGCTGGTAGAGGTGAAATAGACGCCCTGGAATGCGAAATGCTTCAAAAGACGGCTGATAATATCCAGTCAAAAACGTTAGTTCCTCTGATGCAGAGTGTTCTTAAGTATGCGGCTCTCAATGAGCAGCATACCGCCGATTCTGACAGTGCTGATCTGGCTCTGGGTGAAGTATTTGCATCATCTATCATTCCAATAGTACAAATATATGATTCCGCATCAGCTTTAATTTTAGAGGAAAATATGTTGATTCAACCGGGAATTAAACCTGTCCGTGGTGGGGTGCAGCAGGTTGCTAATGCGCTTGGGTCTGCAGCCAATGCCATGGGAATAAATCCGAGGGAGCTTGGTTCCATACCTGAAGCAGATCCAAGCTTTTTATATGGAGGCTCGTCATCATCCCCCGCCCTTCAACCATATAAACTATCATTCATAGCTACTCTGAGCGTAGCTTTCGTGTTCCTTGCCATTCCATGAAATTGTGAATGATATCAACCAGTAATAGAAGTAGAAAAAAATGCGCATACATAGAGAGGGGAGAAAGAGAGCTCGCAAGGTGTTTGTAAAGGGGATAATATCGGTAGGGCAAATACCGTGTACATTAGTAATTAGACTAGACGCTAATAAATATTCTTACAAAATAAATACTACAATCTTAATCTATCTGTCTCCGGCAATGTTGAATTTTAGTGTGATAATGTTTTACGAAAATTTGATTGCTAGAAATTTTTAGACTGTCACTGTCTATCTTATCTGTTTGTAATAGCACTTATGATTACGTTACATGATTTTCATTTATTTCTAATCGATTGTGCTTTTTTTATCCATGGTACCTAAATTAGTAATATATAAATATTTGATCTATAATTCCAATTCCAATCACTATATGTATATTTATATTTATATCCTACATATATCATATTGTGCTGTACATAATACTTGAACTGGGATTTTCCTTGACAAAGTTCCTCAGCTAGAATATTATATACCGGTATGGTAGTATCAATATTGAATATGTTCGACGAGGGGGCGGGGATAGAGAAATAATGATGTCCACTCTCCCCTGATTTAACTCTAAATTGTGACCCCCAATGAGAATGATGAAATCGTTTTTGACTGCAATAATTTGACCTAGCTCGTCGGAAAAATAATACTGTACAGATAACTTTGTCGGCGAAGTATCACAAATCAAAATCCACGTCACCAAATCGCTTCTATTCGCGATTTGGTTTCCCTTTGATACAGTAAGCGCGAACTTTTCAGCAATCTGTAAAGTGATTAAAATCAATATCTATTGGGTCATAAAAATTTTATTACCCCTGTATTAGTGAAAGTAAGTTTTATTAACCTTAGATAGAAGACCAAAATGTCTAATCCAAATTTTGCAGATCAATCAGGACAAGCCGTACCACAATGTACTTTTGCTACACGTGTGAATGACGAGTGGGTAAAAGTCACCACAGACGAATTGTTCAAAGGTAAAACAGTTGTTGTTTTCTCTTTACCGGGAGCCTTTACTCCAACTTGCTCCTCTACCCATCTACCTCGTTACAATGAATTGGCTAAGACTTTCAAAGCCAATGGCGTAGACGAAATTGTTTGTGTGTCTGTAAACGATACATTCGTAATGAACGCATGGTCAGAACATCAAGAAGCAGGTAACGTAACTCTTATTCCAGATGGAAACGGTGAGTTTACTGCCGGAATGGGCTTATTAGTAGATAAGTCTGAAATCGGTTTTGGCAAGCGTAGCTGGCGCTATTCTATGTTGGTAAAAGACGGCGTAGTAGACAAAATGTTTATTGAGCCAGATCTACCAGGCGACCCCTTTAAAGTATCAGACGCTGATACAATGTTGGCTTATGTTGCGCCAGAAGCGAAGGCTTCGTTAGCAACCGTTATTTTGACCAAGCCAGGTTGTCCTTTCTGTGCTAAGGCAAAAACGTTGCTTAATGCAAAAGGTTTTGAATACGAAGAATTGGTTATGGGTAAAGAAGTATCTTTCACTTCTCTCAAAGCTCTTTCTGGCAATGAATCTTGGCCTCAAGTCTTTATTGCTGGCAAGTTAGTTGGCGGTTCTGACGATTTAGAAACTTATTTCGCATAAAGATTATTCTAAAATTAAATACAAGTACGCCATTTTTTATGTCTACAAATTAGTAAATTACTAGGCAACTGGATTTTGGTCGCAGAAGAAAAATTACCGTGCGCCCTCCACGCTCACCAAATTTTTTAATCACGCGCGACTCGATAGTAATTTCATTCAATCGTATGTTCGACGTGGGGCGGGGATAGAGAAATAATGATGTCCACCCTCCCCTGATTTAACTCTAATTGCCCCCATTGAGAATGATGAAAGCGTTTTTGACTACCGGTACACTGTACGGTACAATAATTTGAACAAGCTCGTAATATCAAATAGTAACGGTTGTAAAAGAGATCAACAATAGAAAGTCCTGTAGCTGTTGCTTGCATATTGCTGTTCCTTGTCGCTTGAATATTTCCTTCCACTTGTGTACGATCAAACGTTTTCCGTCCTATCCATTCGCTTCTATTCCTAGTTTCCTTTACACGATAGCAATCATGTTGGAAGAGTCACTCTCGACAAACCAACCGCCATCTGAGGTGGCCCAGATGCTAATTTCGTACGTGAATGTAGAGCTTGCCGCTGGAGGTGCATCTGCCGAAGCTAGATTTTTCCAGCTCTTTTCGCTACTATGTCAGCGCGTCTTTGGGACGATTTCACCGAAAGATCAGAAGCACCAAATTGGGGGTGGTTATCTAGAGCTATACAGTGGGAACGTCCACGTACGTCGACACCAAAGTCGTTAGGTCCCGGTCCGAGACAATACACACAAAATTCTTCGATCCGAGCGGATCCAGTTGTGAAGCTATTAGGTGCGGTCCCAATACTAGCGCATCTTCGAAAGATAATAAAGGTCCGTTGACATTGATTGGAGCTTTTGCAAAAGAAGCAGAACATCGTCCGAATGTACGATATCAGTTCCCATTTTTGGGACTGCCAAAGTTTATTCAAGACGAGTGGTTGGATCTGATACAGATTGCTCTTGGAGGGGTGGCTCCAAATAATCGTCAACCAAGTGAAAATTCGTCTCGTCTTTTGGGGTTACTATTTCGAGTGAAGCTCTTAGATCAGAAACAATTGCTACTCTATCAACAAGGCAAGGCACAGAAAAAAGATCAGCGACGCCCTTTGCAGTTGAATCCAATTTTTTCACCAACCCCCAAGTCGCCTGTTCCTGCGATGATCCGATCTCCGACGAAGGAAAATGATGATGCACCACCTGATGTGTTATTGAGTATGCTCGAGTATTATATAATGATGTTCATTCGATACCCGTTGGCAGCACCAGAAATCAAATATGCGTCCAGTACTTCTCGAAGAACGAACCATACGGAGAAACTGTTTATTATGAACTATTCCAAGAATATACGAATTACTATATTCCAAGCAAAGTCCCACAGGGATCATTCCACGGATTTCAAAGCCCTCAAAGACCATCTGAAGTCTTTATTAGAATAATGATAGCACTCTGGTTGGAAGGACAAAATCAACCACTATCGACGAAAGAAGCAACTAAGGTGCTCCAGGATCGTCGGGGTCCCATCTCTTTTGACTTGAACGCATCGTTCGATCTTGTTTTTACCAAATACAATCCGTTACCCAGTCAGCTAACACGCTGTTTGCACAAGGTAGTCACCCGTGTTGTGTCCGATGGTACGATTACTGATCTAGTCAAGGACGTTCACCAAGGACATAAAGGATCAGATCCGGATATTTTGTGTATGAGTCCAACCATGATAATTCTGCAACAGCCGTTTTACAATCATACACGCAACGTGTTTCGGTACGCTTCACTTCACAACAAACCAAATATATTCTATTCCGCATTTAATGATTGGTTGATATGGTTGGAACCATGGAATACCGAATTTCCGAGTAAGCGTATCATCAACACTATGTCTCGATCCCATAACGATCCAACCTCTCGCACTGTACAAATTGTCTATCCCAAGGCTAATCACCGTAGCAAGTACAAACCATTTTGGGAAGGATATATCGCTTCCAACCTTCATTTTTACACTGTCCCTCTTGCCATATTCTTACGCCGTGCTCGAGAGTTAGATTTCTCTCCGGCTCTTTATGTGAAGAGCATGAGGATAGTACAGAGGGTTCTCCGAGTTTACACGCCCGAAGTTGTTTCAGTGATAAACCGTCTATTGAAAGAACGTGAAACTGGAGGTGCATCTCTGATGTCGACTGCGTCTACTAGCAAAATGCTTGTGGGAATGATGAAAAAGCACGAAAAAAATCTTGGTCCATTTGCACCTCTCTCGATGACATTATCTCTATCCTCCTGCCAAGATGATATGAAGAATCTGCTAGAGGAAATCTACCTTCAACACCACAAAAAGCTTGAAAGTCTGAACATTATTTATCGTTCCTTCACGTCAATATTCGGATCAGGTGCCTATCAGGGCGAAGGAAAAGAACTAAATACATTGGTCAACAAAGCCAAGATGGTTGTTGGCTTTCCACAAGACTACGAAGTGGTGCCCCAAAGCAAGAACTATAATGCATACGATTCTCAAGACACAAGCTGTGGTACCAACGCTGGAGGTTCCGTTTCGGGCAATGGACGGACCCAATTCATTGGTGGCACTATCAAGTGTAATCCCGAAGGTATCGACTTCATGGGAGACAAAATGTACGCGAAAGCACAGAGTCACGAAATATCACTTTTGGTGGGTCAACTTGTCAAATTTTCAAATGTCTTGAATACATTATTCGGTCTCCAAACAACGATCGATGACAAAGGTTCTGGCCAAAATGGGACACATCTTTTACCTCGTCGTATCAATCTACGGTTTTTGGCTGATTACCGTAACCTGTTCTTTCTATTCTTTATTTGGATATGCCGTATCATTTTATCCTGATTGTCACAAATGATACTACTACTTCTGAAGTAGTATATGAAACATTTATGATAATCATACCAAATTTTATCTCTGGGGATGGTAAAAATAATAAGATCTAAAGTTGATTCCTGGTTCAGTAAAAAAATCGATAGTCCAACTAATTTGAGAACAATCTTGTAGTCTTTGTTGTGATTTCCATCTTCCAATATATTCGAGTAAGCTATCTATGATAATCTATCACTACAAGCTAGAACTGTCAAATGCATACAAACAATACTGGACTTAGTTTTCCAAAACTCATTTCAAAACTTCTGATATTAGAACTTGTGTATTTTCAATGATCTTGCTTCTTTAATTCACTGAGCATGTCATGTTCCCGCCAACTATTGCTGTTCTACCCTGTTCTGCAATGCATTTTCTCGTGCTCTGTGTGATTAATACATTTTTTTAGCCTTGTTCTATCTACTATCTTCTCTAATTTATTGTCTCTGTGCCTTGTTTAATCTGATTTGATGCGGAAATATTTGCATATACTTGATCCAGTCATTGCAGTATAATTACAGGTATGGGTAGATACAATAGGTGTTTATGTATACCGGTTCTGTATCTTTGACCAGGGCATAAGAAGTAACGAAGTTGAAAAGACCGAGATTAACAAGAAACCTTCGTTCGCGATGAGAGAAAGTGTAGATTCAACAAAAATCAAAGGAAGCAGCAAAGTATTAAGTGTGTGATTGATCTTAACTTGACTCAACAGTTGATAAGCATAGTACCTATAGATACACACACATAAATATTTATAATTCATATCAAACAAACAAGCTACATGTGCATTGTTCAATTCTTGCAAAGTTCATTTTTTGATAGCGTGTATTGGCATTCCTGCCCTAAATAATTTGTAGATAAAATAATTCATAATCAATTAGGTTTATATGAAATTTAACTTAGCGTTTTGTTCAGTCCAAAACAAAATTAGGATCCTGTTGTCTTGGTTGTGTCTACTGTATCCTTGTAAATATACCCCTTACATTACTTTTATTTCTGTTATTCCTGCCGTGATGCTACTACCAATAATTCTCTTTCATGTCCGATGTACTTTGAGGCAATTCTACAAAATTATTCAAGTCAACCCAACCCATTCATGATAAAAAGAAACCCAAAGAAAAGCGTGAAATGTAACTATATAAGACAAAATACAAATCGACTCCTACTAAATGCATTCTTTTTAGCGATGTCGAAATGTGATTCTTCCGCGTGTCAAATCGTATGGACTCAATTCCATTAAGACCTTATCTCCAACTAGAATCTTAACAAAATTCTTTCGAATTTTTCCACTAATGGTAGCTAGAACAGGTTCTTGCGTATCTGGAGCTTCCTCGATGGCACATCGAAACATTGCATTCGGCAGACTTTCTAAAACTATGCCATTCACTTCAATTACATCATCTTTCACCTTCTTTACTCTATTTTTCTTTCTCTTTGACTCGTTACCTTGAGCTCTCGCTTCTTTCTTCCCAAATAATGCACTGCCGGAAGAAATACTGGAGACCGGAACAGTTCTCAAAGAAGGCGCAACCGCATAATTAGAATTTCTTGGAAGAAAGTTGGTTGATGGATCGTTCGCCGTAAACGCCCGAACAACGGAACTACCAAAAATGAATAGTACAACGAGAATTTGTGCTAGCTTGTTCATGATAATTTTCTTGCTTTTTCAAGGTGGCTTGGAATAAGTACTACTACGATTTTTCTGTTGTCGACGGGAAATGTATGAACTTTGCACTTGGGACCTGTTTTCAAATGGCAAAGAACAATAAAGTGTTGCGATGGCAGTAGTATTTATTTGTCTTCCGAGAAATACTGGTCGATACACAGCAGGTGCGTAGAATTGTGTGGATAACGTATTCAGTATGTGTGGACGGAATGATGTGATGAGTGATGTCTTCAAGGGGGGAAATTTGAGTGAAAACGAAACTTATCCCGGCCCCCCTTCATTGTAACAATCGAGATCCTCCCCCGAATTAGATTAATTTATCGGTCACTTGTCTTTTTTCTTTTTCACAATAATGCTAAAATATCACTAATCATCAATCAGTTCAATAATTAAGAGTCGACTTTAAACTTGGTTGTAAGATTACTTGTACAAATACACGGTATTGAGTATCCATCGTCTCCACGTTTATTTCGGCAGATTGTGAATAGCCAGGCAGAGATTTACTCGTCAGAAAAGATCGGTCTTAATCGCGATATCAAGCAATCAATCCTCTTCTCTTTTGCAATTTATATTCTGTAGTAGCAAATACTCAAAGTAGGACCTACTACAATGGACCCACAAGCTGACACTGTCGAAGTCGACGACGCTATCATTAGTAGTGACGGTTCTGCATTGCTGACTGCTGAAGAAAACGAAGATGAATCCGTGCTAAGCACTAGCCCTAGTTCAGATACCATGGATTGTGATGGGACTGATTTTGCTGCACAACTTCGTAAGCACCGAAAACAAGTTTTGGATAAGGAGGCTGCGGCAACAAACAATGTTTTTTCAGACGCTCTCCGTAAACACCGAGAGCAACTAGTCGATACATGGGAAGACAACCAATCCGTCGATCATAACAACACAGATGCAGACGAAACGAACGCTGAATTAGAATTAAATGGAGAAAAAGCCGAGGAAAAATACTTAGATTCTGATGAAGCACCGCAACGACGAAATGATGATAGTGACGATAACGATAACGACGACGTTGTCGAAGCTACCAACATAATTGAAGATATAGGATTAGATGGTTTCGATCAAGTTGTACTGCAATCTGCACCAGATACGGATATAATAGATGAAAAGAAAGAACAAAATGATGACTTATTAGATTTTGGTATTGTCCCAACATCGCTATCTCATATATCTGTTGAAGAAAATGATGGCACGCCATTACAACTGTCTAAGGATGAAGAGGAGGAACAGAACGACGAAAGTGATGATGATTTTGGAGACTTTGAAGACGTTGATACATCGTCTCCAGAAATACAATCAGATCAAATTGTATTGCAATCTGCACCAGATACGGATATAATAGATGAAAAGAAAGGACCTAATGATGACTTAGTAGATTTTGATATAGCCGCAACATCGCAATCTCAAATATCCGTTGAAGATAATGATGATATTCCATTACAACTGTCTAAAGATGGAGAGGAGGAACAGAACGATGAAAGTGATGATGCTTTTGGAGACTTTGAAGACGTTGATACATCAGCTTCAATAGTGCAATCAGATCGATCTAATGGCGCAAAAGAGAGGAAAGAAAATGAAGAAGAAGAGAATGGTTATAATGATGATAACGATGAAAATGACTTTGGTGAATTCGAAGACGTTGATACACTAGCTCCAAAATTACAACCAGATCAATCCAATGATGCAGAAGAGAGAAAAGAATATGAAGAAAAAGTTGATAATGATGGTGATAAAGATGAAAGCGACTTCGGAGATTTTGATACACCAGACCCCCTACAACTTAATAATGCAGAAGAGAGAAAAGAGAATGAAGAAGAAGTTGGTAATGATCGTGGTGATGATGATAACGATGAAAATGATTTCGGTGATTTTGAAGACGATGATATATCAGCTCCAAAAGTTCAATCAGAAAATCCTAATAATGATGATACAGCACCTGTAGAAGATAATAATGATGCTTTTGGAGAATTCGATGCAGCAGCTCCAAGCTTGGAAACAGAACAACCCAAGGTTGTAGAAGAAAATGATGACCTTGGAAAATCCGATGCAGCACCTGTAGAAGATAATGATGACGATGATCCTGATGATTTTGGAGAATTCGATATAGCGGCTCCAAACTTGGAAACAGAACAAACCAAGGTTGTAGAAGAAAATGACGACTTTGGAGAATTCGATGCAGCGCCTGTAGACGATGATGATGATGTTGGTGATGACGATGATGACAACTTTGGAGAATTCGATATTGCAGCTCCAAGCTTGGAAACAGAACAAATCAAGGTTGTAGAAGAAAATGACGACTTTGGAGAATTCGATGCAGCGCCTGTAGACGATGATGATGATGATGTTGGTGATGACAATGATGACAACTTTGGAGAATTCGATATTGCAGCTCCAAGCTTGGAAACAGAACAAACCAAGGTTGTAGAAGAAAATGACGACTTTGGAGAATTTGATGCAGCGCCTGTAGACGATGATGATGATGTTGGTGATGACGATGATGACAACTTTGGAGAATTCGATACTGCAGCTCCAAGCTTGGAAACAGAACAAATCAAGGTTGTAGAAGACAGTGGCTCTGGAAAATTCGATGCAGCACCTGTGGAAGATAATGATGATGATGACAATGATGACGACTCTGGAGAATTCGATACTGCAGCTCCAAGCTTGGAAATAGAACAACCCAAGGTTGTAGAAGAAGATGAAGAAGACAATAGCTTTGAAAAATTCGATGCAGCACCTGTAGAAGATAATGATGATGATGACAATGATGACGACTTTGGAGAATTCGATACTGCAGCTCCAAGCTTGGAAATAGAACAACCCAAGGTTGTAGAAGAAGATGAAGAAGACAATAGCTTTGAAAAATCCGATGCAGCACCTGTAGAAGATAATGATGATGATGATGATGATGACGATGATGACGACTTTGGAGAATTCGATACTGCAGCTCCAAGCTTGGAAATAGAACAACCCAAGGTTGTAGAAGAAAATGAAGTAGACGACGACTTTGGAAGATTCGATGCAGCACCTGTAGATGGTAATAATGACGATGATGACGATGATGACGACTTTGGAGAATTCGATACTGCAGCTCCAAGCTTGAAATCTGAACAACCCAAGCTTGTAGAAGAAAATGAAGAAGTAGACGATGACTTTGGAAAATTTGATACAGCACCTGTAGTGGAAGATAAAGATGGTGATGATTTTGGAGATTTTGGAGAATTCGATGCAGCTCCGACACTGCAATCTATGGTTGTAAAAGACTCGCTTACGCCCCTAGCCCCAGTTGGTAGGATAAACAACAAAACGAGGAATATTTTTGCCAAAATGCAAGCACTTTATTCATTCTTAGATTCTAACGATGACAGGAGCGACGTTGGCGGCTCGGAATTCTCCCTAAGGCATCGGTGGAACTATTTTTAGCTTCATTAAAAGCAACACAAGAGATTGAAGGAGGTGTTCTAGAACATAATTGTTTGGACCGGCAACTTAAAGGCGCAACAATATCACGGGAGGAAAACTCTACTTTGATTATCAATGACGATGGACGAGGTCCATTTCATTGTTTTAAATACCCTCTGGCTGGCCTCCATGCTCCGCAGACAGATTTTGATGATAAAAGGCAGCGAAGGAAATCTTCAATGAGAGCAAGGGTCCCGGATGTACTACCTATTCAACTTCCTACGGGGAAAGAGATGCCTTTAGAAACTTCTTCTCCGGTTACAGGACGTCGACGGAAAATTTATATCTCAACACCGGTGTCGGTAGAGAGTGCACCATTTCCGGACCTAAGTGTCTCTAATGAAATTGATGATGAGATTTCTTCTGTCGAAAAGAAATCATTCGAAATTGTCCAAAGGTTGAAATCGAAAATCCCAGATCTTAGTTTCATGAATCAATCGGAACTAAAATTTCCCAAAAATTAACTCCCTTTATAGAAACATAAATTGAATGACGATGATTATTCTAAGCTAGTAGATAGTCCTATTTATAATATCAATAGAAATCTAAGTATAAAGAATATTTTACTTAGTACCGTTCCAACAGAGAAGAATTTTTCTCTTTTTTTTTAATTAGTCCGCCTTTCCAATCACACCTGTTTCGTCGTAATTGACAGCGCGTATCCGAGATAGATCAAATTCAAAATCACCATCAGTTCCATCCATAAGCGTCACTCCCATAGATTGGATCTTTATACTGTTGTCAAGATATCGTTGTCGTGCTCGTAATCTTCCACCGCGGTAACAATAAAATGTTGAAATAGCAACACTACTTTATCAAATTTACCTCCTCCTTCTCCTTTTGTTGTTGTTGTTGTTGTTGTTGCGGGGATATTAATAAAACATTGAAATAAATCATCATGAATAAAAGATTCTACCTTTAAATTAAATGAATATGGTCGTCCATCAGATCGACACATAATTTCAAGTCCGTTGTATCGTCCACCGAGATCAACACCACCCATTGGAAATTCTGGAGATAGAATAGTACAAAAACCGGATCTCCTTACTTTGTTTTTCTTACTATCCTTACTTACCCGTGTATCTAGTGTTCCCTTCCATCGTACAAATGGTACAAAATCATCTTTATCATTATCATCATTGTCATTTCATCTATATTATTAGTAGTATCGTGTTTGTCGTCATTTATATCCTTATTCTCGTAGCTATCATTATTTGATGACGACGATGACGATGACGATGATGATCTTCTTCATCCCATAATGATATCGGTATCGGTTCTTGACCGTTCATTATTCTGTTGTAGTCATTACTCGTTCGGACCATTTGAGTTCTAGCTTTTGAATAACCACCAATAAGAGAATCATCTGTCGTTCTCCAAATATTCCTTTCCCTACTATTAATGTTCTTAATATTGTTTTCTTCACCAATAATATCATCGACACCTAATGCAGCATCGACAGCATCTTCCACTGTAGAAAAATCAAACAATGTTATTGGTCCATTCTTTTCACGATCCAGTTCGAACCAACGTTTTTTACTCATCGTGAGATGAAATCTAGTCCAACGTTTCATTTGATTCCCCTTCTCGGGAGTAAATATCTTTCTCCAACTCATTATGTAGTTTTTTCCGTAATGTAAGTGTATTATCAAAAGAAAAGTGATACTAATGCACTACTACTACACCACTACTACTACTACTACTAGCTGGCTAGCTGACGAAGTAATAAATGGTACAGATATAAGGTCGACAACGCTGTCGACGGTTATACTTTTAATTACTGTAGTATTGTTTTGTTGATTTTTTGGAAGTTGTACTTTTTACTGAACATTGCTTTAGTATTCCTCCCGATTGATAGCAAAGCACGTTAGTAAGGTCTTAGTTCGAGTCCCCCAAAATAAAAAGGACTGCCCCCTTATTTTTATATTCAACAGCCTCGATTTTAATTTATTTTACGTATTTCACGGTGGTGCTCAAGGAAATCCTTCAATCGCGGCCTCTCCTGCATGGGACTGCGCACACTTCAGTCACGCCATGCACCATGCGGCATGTTAATGGCGATGTATATTCCGATTTTTATGAGAAGGAAGAATGAAGGATCGAATGAATCAATGATCATCTTATTTGTGCAGAAGTCGTGTTTCAATTTTGAATTCTTTTTTCTTCGACAGAAATTAGCCTTCACACATTGAACATACTATGACATCAACGACGACACTTATAAATTCTAGTAATGAAGCAAAATCTGCTGCTGTAACATAACGTTAGTTCATTACGTAGTACCATAGCTGGTCCTTGAAAACACAGCTCGTCATAGTTTTACTACCAAATCTCTTAATGATAACTGTTCTATTTTCTCCGTGACGTGATATCAGTTTCTAGGGATGGATTTGTTGGTAGCGTTTTAAAGTTAAGATAAAATTGGATCTTGCTTATCGCATAGAGAGGACAAAAGGACATGATTGACTGGAAACATAGGCTATTTGCCTTTTTACTGCGGAGAGTTTAGGTCCTCTCCTCGATGCCTCCGCAGCTCAAAAACTACACGATTCCATTGATGTTTCACTTCAAGAGGGAAAATTTATTCTGAATAATATCAGTCTCGATGCTACGTACTTAACCGAGAAATTGTCGGACGAATGCCCTGGATTGTCGATTCGAAAAGGCACAATAGATAGACTGGAGATCAATCTTACGCTACGAGAGAATCATTACGAAAGTGACACTTCTTCCTCTCATCTACGTCTGCGTCTACACCTACACAATCTAGCTTGGCATGGAGAGCTATGAAGTTGGGAACATCGAATGAATCCTTACCAGCAGTATCTCTCATAGCTGAAGTTAAGATAGATGGGTTTTTCTCGAGGTGGAACCCATCGATCTCAATCGAAGGAAACAAGGGAAATCCAGTAGTAATCAGACAACGACTCAAGCAACAGAAAATCCAAACGACGGAGAGCCTACATCGAAGAGTATTATTGGTTCTTATATTGACGCTGCACTTGCCACACTTCAATTGAATCTGATAATGACAAATGTTCACGTCAAACTTTGCAAACAGAATGAAAGCCGATCCAGGGAAGTATGGGTCGCTGTTCAGCTCTCGTCATTCTCTTATAATGAAGTGGATTCGATGACGGAGAATGTGCAGTCATCATCAAATTATAAGATATTAGTCAACAAAGCGATAGATTTCTCGAAAATAGTAGTAAACACGGGCGAAACAAACAAAATAACTAAGGAAAACTCCTTCTCAGAATCTTTGCCTAAGACTGTATCTTCTCCGACGGTTGTAGCTATAGCGGAAGGAAGCGGACAAATTTTTCTTCGAGTTTTTGAATGCGGTCTTCCTCAGACTTTTAAATGTCAACAGCAAACGCAAAAATCAGAAAAACACAATAATGATCACAGTTATTTACAGCGAGATGTCGAAGTAAGGCTGAACCATCAAATAAATTTGTCTTTTGGTAATGATTCATTGTTACATATACAGGAAGTAATGCTTGGTATGACTGACATCACAGAAGCAAACTTGGAGTCTGACGAAGTCTCCATCTTTCGTCAGAGCTCAATGATGAATAACCCACATATTGAGAATGCTGACCTGGATCGAGAAGATTTGAAGGCATTGACTGGAATTATGAGACAATACCGTGAAGCCTACCATATGGCAGAACATAATCAGTTAAGAGGGGGTATATTAGTCCCCAGTAATGCGTATCTAGATGAGGACGATGTGTGTATGGAAGAGGTAGAAGATGCAACTTTCGACGTGTTTTTTGACGCAAATGATCAAAGTTTTTACAACACAGCTTCCATCTTAATGGAAAGTACATGCCACTCGCGAAGCGATACGAATGACAGCGATTATTTAGGTCATATTCACACAAAACTTCGAATCCACCTGTTAAGTGCCTGTCTCAAGATCAATTTTCAATGTATCGATCAACATCTTCATCAAACAATCTCAGGGCCAGAAGAATATATACTTGCTACATTGGATGACATAAGTCTTTCGATATCATCTTCACAACGAATAAACGAAATGGCTCTGAGCGTAAACCACATTCAAATAGAAGATGCTCATCTTTCTCCAGCTTATGAAGGTGCTGTGGAAATTGGACGCATAATTGGTTGGTCTGAAGGTGAAGTATACGAAGAAGAAAATTCTCTGGTTTCACAAGCACCATGTGTGAATGTTCACTGGAACAGTACACGAAATAAGAAGAGGGATGATAATATATGTAATATCACACTTCTACCGATAGAAATATCTCTTCGACAACGGACTATGACAAACATTTCAAAATTTGCGACAATAGCACAGCATAAATTTTCCGAATTGACACCGTTAGCACCATCTACTTCATCGCATAAAGCATCTCAGGATCCTGGAAATAGTACAGGAACAATTATATCCTTTGACTGTACTTCCATAAGCATCTCTTTACCATTGACAGAACAAATATCCACATCCCCAATGTTTGAGCGATCTGGAGAAATACTAACTGGTGGAATCATTAGAGAGAACTCGATTGGGATACTGTGTGAAAATACCGGATTTGAGCTCAAGTCGCAACAAATTAATGACGATGCAATACTAGGACAATCATGTCTTTCAGGGAGATTTGTCTGTCATAATTCTGCCTTTTTTGTAGTTTCTCCAAGAGGAGGAGTAGGGTTTGAGACTCAAATGCTCAGAAAAGATGTCTTCGTTGCCAGTGGACGCCTCGAGGTAAATCCCAACATACCAATATCATTTGATTTTGTAAAGACCGTACCTGGAGCAAAGGATAAAAATTTCGGGAGGGAATCGTTTCCAATTGTACCAGCCATATCTTCATTCAAGGCAAGGCAAGAAGATGACGACGACGACGAGAAAGTCGATACAGATTCCCGAAAGGATCTCAGAGGGACTGATTCTCAACTCGCAATGTTAGCCAATTCTGAGAAGAGCAGTGTCATTCTTACAGTCAACATCCCAGAAATAATTTGTGACTTGACGACGAAAGAGCTTGATGCACTCCTCCTCATGTTGAAATGCGCAAAGCATCCGCCTCCTTCTTCTAAGTCAGTATCGACGACGCAACGAAGCTTTTCAGAAATGATTTCTGTTGCAGCGAATCTTGACAAAGTAACAGTTGCGGTCCGTGATGATCATCAAAAAAATTGTCCAAGTGTAGGGAAAATGCAGTCACAAATCTTCTCATTCATACTTGCTATGGACTGCATCAAATCACATTCCTTTTTTGTTGGAACCGAGATGAAACATTTTCGAGTATTCAGTCATGAATTTTGTCTTTACTCGTCCCTTGGAACATTATCAAAAACCAAAGTCGATCGTCGACAGAAACCTGTCAAAGATCGTTTCCGAACATTGAAAGATGGTATTGGGGCCTTCTCTGAGTTTTCGGTTGTGCCAATCATATTCCGTTCACATCTTTTTACGCCCATATCACACGAGATACCATCTATTTTAGTCGACTTTATTGATCTCTCGTCACTCGATCCAGGGAAGACAAATTCGCTCAGACAGAATCGAATCCATCTGACACTCTATCATTTGACATATAGATATAATGTTGATTCCGATTGGATTCAACGACTATTAAATTTCTCTATTTTCAATCAAGGAAAAAGAACGACAACATCCCCAAGGATCGAGTTAGAAGCTAAAGAGGATTTATCTGACGAAACCGAAGTATCAATGACACGACTTTTTGTCTCCTGCGCTGACGTAAATATAGATTACCAGTCACCGAAATATTTTGAGACCGTGTCAAAAAGTATCATAAGAATCGGTGACTTTCGTTTATCTAGCAATTTGATGAAGCCCACTGGTCTCAAGCAAGCGTATAGCTTATCTATTGGTGACGTGACATATCACATCACCCGTAGCATGGCTGAAAACTCACACATAAATGAAAATACTCGTCTTTGTCGATCTTCGTTGTTAGCGAAAGAAGAAAAAGTTCGTGCTGTACCTGCAACATCTTTGTTCGGAACGATGCCAGAGGCAATACTGAGAGAGCTCGATTTTGTCAACGTCCTCTCTCTTGATACGATCGATGCAATTGCGATAAATGTGAACAAAAATGCAGAATCGAAATCCAAGCCTTCAAAGGAGCCGCCTCTTACCATAAACCTAACTTTGGGGACACTTTCAGTACATTCTTGCAGGGATTCTTTCACCTGTTTTGTGAGCTCGGTTGGAGAGTTACAGGCAAAGTTAACAGCTTTGACAGATAAGGATATTGCAGAGTTGAAGATTATTGGATCTAATTCCTTGCCTGCACCTGATACGACCAGAATGGAAGAGGAAGTTTGTGACAGGTCGAAACAAAAAATGGATCAGCGTATTATTCCTGTCATCCAAACTTCAGTACTACCGAAAAATAATTCACTCGAATTTCTACTTGATGGACACGAATGGACGACTGTAGATAAGGATCCATCAGCTGGACCTATGGTCCCACCTGGCGATGAGCAAATAGCTGGATGGTACAACACGTCTCAAAATACCACCAACGGAGGTGTATTCCCATCAAAGATTATACACCAGCACTTTCCACAACATATCACCGCAGATCCACTATCAGAAGGCGACATGGGGGCACGAACTTTTGTGGGAAAGACTACGGATCTATTTCTCAAATCACGACTTTTAATACATAAACTAAGTGTGAAGGTACGATTCTTCGACGGGTATGACTGGCCTGACAAATGTTCCATTCAACAAAAGGAAGCTGCATCGAGACCAGGTAGGATGTTTGTTATCGAACCTCTACCATCACAAATCCTCCAAGAGAAAAAGGACAGAATGAAAGACAAAGCTTCGGAACGTAAAAAGTCAAAATTAATGGGAGAACTCTTAGACACCGAAGATATGGAATCGAAAGCATTTTTTGAGGAGGTACCTCTCCCGGAAGACAGAGCATCGATCATAAATCGTCAGAAACATTTGCGTCTGAGCGGTAGAAAACCGAGCGTTTTCTTTCAAATATCGTTCAATGGAGTATCTTTGAGAATGGATTCGTACGAACAGTCTAAGACTCGTCGATTACAATCGATTCTTGAACTCGCTGTCTCGAAATTTTTCATCGCAGAAACAGTGAGTGGTTCCAGGCCCATCAAGATGTTTGGTGAATGGAGCAATGACGAAGAACATCCTCGTGACACACGGTTCGGTACATTAATGCTAAGTATGACAACTTGGGCACCGAAAAACAAGATTACGAAAGAGAATGAAATTGAAAGCGATGAATGTGATGTAACTGTTCAACTTATGCCTATGAGATGTCTGCTTGACCAACGTGCGATCACTTTTATGAAAGCATTTTTCAACAACGAGGATAATGATGATAGTGGGAAGATAAATGATCCGGAGAAATGGTCTTCGAAACTTCACCTCTTCCCACCGCCTCGTTTCAAAACCTTTAAGATCAAATCGTGGAAGGTAAAAGTTGACTACTATCCAACTCGAATTGATGTATCAGCTCTTCGGGAAGGTAGTATTGTCGAACTTGTCAATTTGAGCCCGATCCAGAGAATGGTGATCACGCTCGATGAAGTTATTGTGGTCGATTCACTTGGACTAGGTCCAGTTTTTGGTGAAATAGTGTCATGCTGGATAAAAGAGATTTGCGGCACTCAACTACACAAATTTCTTGCCAATGCTCGTCCTTTTGAGCCCTTTACAGACGTCGGACAGGGATTGACGGATCTTGTCATTCTCCCATATGAAGCTTTTAAGCAGGGAGATAGCATTCAAAGGGCCATGAAGAAAGGAATGAAATCTCTAGCGGAAACTGTTATTTTTCAAACCTTGACGACATCATCCAATCTGACAAAGTTTGCTGCGGATATTATGGCAGATTCTCTGGGACGTAAGGGCCTAAACGATGTCACCAACCCGTTCCCATCTCGTCCCCTGTCGGTCCCTAAGGGAATTGGCGATGCGAGACAACACGCTGCTAAAAGCTTGGCCCGAGGAATCAATGCTGCTAATTACAAAGTCGTGATTGTCCCTTATCGAGAATTTATGCGAAATGGTATGACAGGTGCTTTGACAAGCGTAATAAAAGGCATACCTGTGCTACTTGTGGCACCTTTGACGGGTGCCACAGAAGCAGCGTCATACACGCTTCTCGGTGCTCGAAATGCACTCCGGCCTGATATTTGCAAAGAGGAAGAAGCTAGTATGAGCTTACGCTAAAGAGCAAAACATAATTTTCCTTTAATTTTCTATATTTTCTATTTGTTTCATGATTCATGATGATGTATGAATAATTCTAATGATAATCAATACAGTACAATTAATTGTAGTAATAATAAAAATGAAATATTTGAATACTCTATAATCATACATTAATTGATATTTATGTTGTACCTAATTTTTTATAGAATCTTATCTATACACTTACCCGTGCTCTATATTCAATACGATAGACACTTCAAATACTGCGTTATCTCTTCGATGTTAAAGAAATGAATTAAATACATGTACTTATTAATGTTATATGTTATCATTCAGGAATAGATAATTTGTTTGCTTTTAATACCTTTTCAGCATCTTTATCAGCCTTTTTAACGTTCAACTTTGTTGCCCATTTCAACATTGAGTTTAATTCCTTTTCAGTACTGGTCCCCGTACCTTCTGATTCACTAAGTTGTGTCTTTTGTTCGTTGATAGCTTTGATGAGTAAATCGCGTAATTCTTCCGACGTCATCTTGGCAAAGTTATTGAAATGCGGTGCGGTTGATTTGTCGCGAAAGTCCTTGATGGTACCCACTTCATCCCCATGGGTACATATATACACTCCCGGAAAGCCATCCATTGTGTCATAATTCTTTGGTGGCGTCTTAGGGATACACGATGGATCTGGCCAAGATATAGCGTACCACCAACGACATAAAAGTTTTTGAATAAGCTGTCCCTTGCTAGAATCTGTCCCGTATAGAGCAAAGGATGGTGAGCTGTACGTGTCGTTACTACTTCCAGAAGGAGTAATCTTTGTAGCTGTAGTCTTGGCCTTCTTCTTTGCCGGTTTTTTAGCTTTGGCTTTAGGTTTAGGTTTAGGTTTTGCTTTAGCGGCTACTTTCTTCTTCTTGGCGGGCGAAGCACTCTTCAATGCAGATAGAGGAATATCATCATCATCATCATCATCATCGTCGTCGTCATCTTCGCCTGCGTCCTCATCACTATCGTCATCTTCGCCTGCATTCTCGTCTTCTTCCTCCTCCTCCTCTTCCTCCTCCTCGTTATCGTTATCATCCTCATTGTAGGTCACCGCCGATCCACGGGATGAACGACGACTTCGGCTTCCACCAATGACTTCCTCAGCATCCCCCTCGTCGTTACTGCCATCACCACCGAATTCCGCCTCGTCACTGCTGCTATTAATAGTAGGCATAATGGTTGCTTTTTTAATATATGACAAAGACGATTATTATTGCGTCGTTCTGTACGTAATCTATTTATGAGATGCGTACTAGCAAGAAGAAGGTAACAATGTACTATCGCAATCGAAGGAGAGTAGCTATGAAGTGTGAAAGTGTGAAGTGGAGTTGTAACAATTAAAAACTTCATGTAAAACAACGCACGGGTTTTAACGCGTACAAAAAGCAGTACTACGCGTGTGGGAAACTGGGAAAGTGGAAAACTGGGAATTATTTTTTTTGAACTAGTAAAAGCGCGCAGTTTACTGGTCCATTTTATTTCATTTTTCAAAATTTGTACCAGTTGCAATAGGCTAATAAATCAATAAATATAAGGTTTCTGAACAAACTACAGATATAGACAGATAGATCTTGAAAATTTGAACAAGATGAAGTATTTAAAGTATAATTTTTCCCTGTCAAACTGGAAAATAATCTACCGGTGAGTAAGTAGTATTTTTGGCCAAAATTGCCAGTGTTTTTCACTAGTTAAATCATGGTTAATTCAGATTGTACTAAATCCATATCAGTACCCTCCTGAAACAAAAATAAGTCAAATTAACTACACCATGTTTTTCCTTATATGTAATAGAATAGATTGTTACATTACTATTAACACTTTTGAGCATGTTGTCTTTGATTTATCAGACACTCCATACAGTAGTACTTTTCCTCATAAATTCACATTTTATCGCGTATTTGCTAGAAAAAAATTAAACTGGGAATTCCCAGTTTTCCACGCGCGTAGAGTAGTCAATTTTATGTTTTAAATTGTGTTTATTGTTTATGTCTTGCGATAAGAACGACGGACGGACGTGTCGATTGATTTTTTATTTTGTTGATGTGAAGAGCTGATGCCGACGATTTCAAGATTGACGATTTACGATCATTTCATTCTTCAGCTCTATCTCTCTTATCTCATATTGATCATTGTACTATCATACACACTGATAATAGACTTCAATACTTATTTGATTGTACCTGCCACATCTAGCTGTACGACGTACGACGTCAATCTTCTCGACCCATCATGTTCGGATTAGTACGTAGTAGATGCAGTCAATACCAATTACACTCCGTTGTTCGAAAGAGACTACCAATTACAGGTATACTTGTACATCATATATCACAGAAACTGGCGTCATTTTCTTCAAGTAGTATCGACAAGAGTCAGCAGGAGAAAAAGGAAAAGAAAAAGGATGACGATGAAAATGATAATGACAGTAAGAATATTTCAATACTGTATCAACGAGATACAAACCGAGATATTATGCCAAGAGCATCATTTTTTGTGTCATCTTTAAATTCTATTTATTGGGTATGGTATGTCGCTGACTTCATCCCGGCTGTGAATTCTTCTCCAATTGACGACCTTCATATCAATTCCTACTACGGACTTGGTGGACTAGGATTGAGCCTTTTCATTCAGGCTGCTTTTACATTGTATCCAAATTCATTAATATCTAAAATTGCCTACAAATCCTCATCACCGGTTTCGACTTCGAGTAACAATAACAATAACAATAACAATAACAATAACAATAACAATAACAATAAAAAACAATAACAATAACAATAACAATAACATCCGCAGCAAAGACAACAACAACAACAACAAGGAGATGAAATTCTAGTATGGAAGAACACTTTACCACTAGTAAGACCCTCCTCGACGCCATTACGATATCCATTGGGTAAAATTACAATGGATAAAGCCTCAGATAATGTACACAAAATTCTTAAGGAATTAGGAGGAGATATGAAAAAGTTTCAAGGTCATTTGAGTTTGAACCGCGATAATAATGATAATAGCAACAGCAGCAGCAGCTTGAACACAATATATAAAATGATGACGAATTGGCCTCTTTTAATTGAAATCAAGGAACCATCAGAAGTTTACGATTCACAAAAGATGTTAGAGGTATTATTAGTATCCTCTGGACGAGGAGGACGAGGATTGACATCTCAATTCAATGAAAGTAATAGAGTAGATCACCGACATACAAGCACAAGTAATGCTAAGTTTAGTCAACGAAAAAAGATGAAACAACAGCAAAAGAAACAAGGTCGTAGAAGGAAATAGAATTTTTGAATTTTACCTATTTATTAATCAAACACTAATAATGACTGACTCGTATTGAAATTGGATATCTATATCTATGCTTATTCCAATTTAAACTCATACATTATCACTATCATCATCATCATCATTAGTTGGTTGAAACACATTCAAATTCAATGTGAAAATGAATCAGGATCCTAATATAAATTTATATGATATATATGTATTATATATTATATTATATATATTCCTTTCTTTCTTTTTTTATTGTACTATCTTTTTACATGTTTGACAAGCTGGACTGCATTCAGCATGCATAAAACCAGAGTTTGTATTACATTCCCCAATACTCCACCAGTGGGTACATTCAGAATGTTTATTAACACAATGTTTCATTGTTTGTATATTTCGTCTCGCCTCACGATGAAGATATTCTTGTGTTTCATATAAACGATTTAGAATTTTTTGTCGTGAATCTTCTTTTACTGCAATTTGTTGAACACCACCACCACCACTACCACTACTACCACCATGAAGATCAATACATGACTTGCATGATTTTCGACAATCTGTTAACATATATTGTTGATTATTTTGACATTCACCTTTATTAGCCCAATCTGCACAATTTTCATTTTCGTCGACACACTGTACTCTTATAGATTCTGCAGGCGCACCTAAACAATGAAAGGAACGATAATCTTCATCGGTTGCAAGGCATTCCGTCTTGACGATAAGTTTGTTTGTGTCAATACTACTACTTGTACTTGTACTTGTTGTTTGTTTCCTTTCGGCACTACTACATATTATAATTTCTTGCAGCAGAACTAAGAAGGAAAATAATAATACAAAGTTCTTCATGCTGGTACTATTTTGGTTGAATAAGAACGACTACGACTACGACGACGACGACGACGACGAATTGTTGGTGATTGCTTTCTGTTTGAAACTGTTTCGATTGTTTTACTTGTGACGATGATATTCCAAATTATGACCGAACATCACGCGAGAAAGTGACCTGAAAAAATTCGGGCGCGTCTCCATAAGTAAATTTGTGTATTTAACAAAAAACATCTTACTTGTTCTACGATTTATTTTGAGCGTGATTAAAAGCGTTGAGACGAAAAAACAAACATTCAAACAAACAACACTAGACAACACAACACAAACTGACAAGATCCCGTGTCAATACAAAAGAGACGAAGAAAGAGAGATATACCGTCCATTTCCATTTCCATTTCAGATCATTACACACCTTCTTGACGGTGGCTTGAAAGCAATCAAACTCAAACGAGAACACATACTGTACCAAGTCGAATTCATTCACAACAATCACACTATTTAAGTTAACTAACGGTACAATTTTTAAATAGAGACAACAACACAAAAAAATGACGAAAACAAGAGGAAATCAAAAAACGAAAACGAAGACCAATGCAGGAGGACGTTCAGGTGTTATTATTGAAGAGAAGGTAGGAAACGATAATGCTGATGAATGGTTCGATTCGGCCCGTACTCCTGAAGCAGCACAGCTAAAAAAAAACGATGCGTCCGACGACGATGGAAAAAATAGGGACGCAAAATCATCAAAAACGTCGAGAAAAAAGAAAACGGTCAAGACTCCGAAACGTCAAGTGAACATGAAACTTCCGGGTGCTTCAGAAGAACAAGAACAAGTCGATCGTGATGACGAAGAAGAAGAGGAAGGAGAGAAGGTATCCACCAAAGCAATGAATTACGCAAAGAAATTGAGAAGAAAAGGTGGAAACTTTACTAGTCCTTCGGATTTGAGTAGAGTGTCAACTGCTCCTTATAGTCCTCGTGATGACGAAGATAGAAAAGAAAGTGCGGAAAGTGAATCTAAATCAAACCAGGAAGATGATAGCGAAATTGAAAATGCATTGCTGACTCAAGCAGAAGAGGGTGGCGAGGAAGCTGGTCTAACAGGAGAAAATGATGATGGTGATGTTATCGCTCGCCAAGCTGCTGCAAAAGGGAACACAGAAAATCTTCAACCTGCAAGTCCAGAGGATGAATTTCCTGTCGGTGGGGGTGATGATTATGAAGAAGAAGACGATGAGGGTGATGATTTAGGTCCTCCTGTTCTTCCAGATGATTATTCGGAAGACGAAGAAAAGGAAAGAGGACAACAATCGGAAACAAAAAAGAAAAATGATAACGATATTGGTGGCTTAGATAATAGCGACGATGAAAAGAACGACTCCGTCGATGCCAGTGCTAATGATTACGATAATGATGACGATGAGGGTCCGGGATTCAACATGGTACATGATCCTGAAACACCTGAGACTGTGAGAGAAAATCGCGCAAAAAAGGAGAAGGAAAAATTAAGGAATGTAAAAGATAAAAAGAAGAAGAAGAAAAAGAATTCTGAATCTGATAGCGACGACGATGACGACGAAGAAGAAGATAGTAAATCTACACCAAAGGTTAAGAAAGGAAAAAAGCAAAAGAAAAAGAAGAAAAGAAACGTTGTATTCTCACCACAGGGTATACCCATAGCAAATAGGGATTATGAGTCAGTACCGATCGGGGCATTGGTAGAAGGCTCACCAGACTACGATGAGGATGGATCGAGAAGGTCGAAACGTGCTAAAGTTAAGCCACTTCAGTATTGGAGGAACGAGAAAATGGAATATGGTGCTCATAATGAAGATGGATATATTGGAGAAGCCTTCGGGAATATGCCGGTAGTAACTGGAATTCAAAAGGCACTGCCTACACCCTATAAGAAACGGAAACAACCTAAAAATAATGCTGGTGCAAAAAAGAATGGAAAGAAGCCGGTCTCTTCTAATGCAAAAGGTAATGATCAAGAGGAAGAATTTAATAGCAAAAAACTAAGAAAAAGGTACAAATTTCATGATGGAGAGGAGGTACGTTACGTGAAAAATATATACAATGAATACAAGGCCTCAAAGAAATACTCTAAAATTCTTCTATTTGATGATTATCTGCTCACACTATCACTTTCTCTCTATCTCTTTTTACCAAATTGATTCGGATATCCCGTCGTATCTTCTTCATATAATATAAATAGGCATATCTCTGGGATGATGTCACCGACGACACTGCCGATCAAAGTAAGATTACTATAATTTTCATGAAGTTTTTTTGCGGTGGACTCTATGATTGTTGTACTCCACTGTTGTTTTGTATTTCTAACATTGTATTCTTTGTATTTGTAGAGGTTGTCGCTTATGCGTCTAGTATGGAAGGAAACGACCTTCCTATCTCCAAAAAAAGAAGGAAGGTAGAAGGGAAAGTTACAGGGAAAGCGGCACAGGCCTTCAACATTCCAAGCGACGACAACGACGACTATGTCGGCTACATTATGGGAAACTTGGTCCTTCCTCCTAAAGGCATAAAAGATTCGGAGTCCGTTGGACCATGTGCTCAAACATTTACTGTATGCCATTGCCAGTCTAAAGCAGTTGAAGTTGCGTATGGAGATCCGGACGAACCAGATGGCGAGCTTGACCCCGCTACTGCTCAGCGGTTCCTTCTAGGGCCTGGAGATATGTTTCGCGTTCCACCGGGAAACTGTTATAGGTTAGAAAATCATTCAGAAACGACCGATTGTCTACTAACCTGGACCATCATTCGTCCAAGATCTGTACCCTCCTAATTTTTGTACCTCTACTCGTACTATTAGAGTAGCAGCTACTCCGGGAGATATTCATGTCATAAAATACGAATTTCAGAGACAATGAAAAAAAATTGATTGCTTCCGTACTCGGTCGGTCGTGACCAAATAAATTCAACATATTCAACTGCTCGTACTGTGAAAAGTGTCGAAGCTAAGAGTCAAAGATTGTAATAGTGTTGATGGTAAAAACATCATATAAGAATATATAATCTATTAGGGAACGACTCATAGTATTCGGTTTCGAATGCAGGACTCACTCATATTGTGACTATCAAATCATAGATATTATTAACTAATTGTTCACTCATTAAGATATGATTATGCTCAAAAAAGTATCTATGATGTATTCAAATCCACCTATTCAATATTCCAGTTCTCCTTACAAGACTGCTCCTTCCATTTTGATTGGAACATCATGGCTGAACATTAACCTATGCTTACCACCATTCTACACTTTGCATCTTTGGTTACACAAGTAGATTCCCTATAATTTCATTCTAAATCCAAAATTCCATTCTCGCATAATTTTCTAAATATATTCTGGTGTTTTGTGTATTATAGGTAGCAGTTGTTGCACATTGATTGTATCACTCACTCACAAAGTAATCTGTCTTTTTCCACAATTTAATCTGAGAAAGAGGAAGAAAATCTTCACTATTCATTAATTGCTGGACATGTGGAAGATGTACACATGGTTGACAAGGTAGAGTTTATTTACCATCCATCAACACAGGACAACATGTAAAAAGTAGCAGACTCTAATTGTAGACAGACAAGCATACAAACTACTTTAAAACACACACACACACACACACACACACACACAATTATAATTATTATACAGCAGATAGATGCATTATTACAGCTGGTATACAGTGGTGGCTGTGGTGTGGTGTGCTCTTTCTATCTCACAACACCATGCAATAGAGAAGAATAAGATAACAGTTCGTAGTCTTATAGCTCAAGGAAGACAACTTGTCTCTTTACAGTAATAATAGAACATACATAGTTGATGCTCACTATTTGACAATACTGTATCTACACTGCTTAAAACATCTAACTTTTATGCATGCCAAATGACTTTTTCTGTTCTTTTAGTACCTTGTTCTTCTTTTTTAACTGAAACTTAGACATGCTGTAAGTATGCGAATGCAATCAATCAGCTTTTTTTTGTTTTAGCTACTAGTTGTAGACTGTATCGCGGGTTAAACACGGTTACGTAGGACTGGACGTGTGCACGTGACGCGCACAATTAGTTACAAAGCGGCATGAGTCATTCACGCGACAAAAGAACGACACAGAAGAAGCAAGAAAGGTTTAGAAAAAAATAAGGAAGTTTGTAGAGAAAATATTTCCTCGCAAAACCGCTAACGACGCAACTCTACATCGTGTATGTTCACGCTTTAAAACTAACATTCCTTACATACCGCAACTCAATAGAGAGAGAAATGTCGATTCGATTCAATCGTTCAAAAGATGGCACAACCTCTTGAATGAAACACCTATTGACACTATCTCGAGCATTTCTTACGAAGCATCTATATATCTATCTATCTCATTAGGTGTTGCATCCTACTTCTTAGAATTCAAATTCGGTCGGCAGAGGGCGAAAAAGCAACCAAAGACGTATCGTATCGTGCCGTATCGTATCGCGGATCATTGTGTTTTTTGGGTCGTGCGCCTCGCGAATTTGCGCATCAAGTTTTTGCAACGAGAATTTTTACCTTTGTGAAGATTCCTTCGATTTCGATTCATTCATCGTCATTCAAGAAGAAAACAGAACGATTTTGGTTGTCGGCAAATACTGTATATACATATATTATCACTGTATATTGGAATAGTAAAATTTCGATTTCTTATCATCTCTATCGAAAAGGTTGTCAATCATTGTATTGAGTTCATAATCTGAAAAAAAAGTTTTGAGAAGGGTAGGGGAGTCATACCGATACACTGTTCGGCATTTGTTGTGAAGAAAAATAATTCGAATCGAATTGTAATCCGCGACGTTGTCCAACATGTCGGTCCCTTCTCCATACACACAAGGACAAAGGACGTCTCCTAACGATGTTCAATGTAAAGTTTTATCGAATAATGATCAAGCGAACAAGGGTGAAAACTGTCGAGATTATCTTAGGACTGGAAGATGCAAGTACGGTCCTTCTTGTAAATACTATCACCCTGCAAACGTGCAAAGTGGAGGAGGTATGAAGGCACCAGTTGATTCATCTGAACCACTTTTTCCTGAACGTTATAATGAACCCGTTTGTCAATACTACATGAAGCATGGTACTTGTAAGTTCGGACAGTCATGTAAATTCAACCATCCGCCTCAAGTAGCAGGAACTTCCAACACGATGAATGGAAATGGAAATACCAATGTACTTGTTAGTATACCACTAAGTAATCGGAAGGAAGATGGGGCACAGACCATGTGGAATACCAGTGGAAATGGAAACGACTCGAATGTACAACTTTTACCACAGAGACTAGACGAACCGAATTGTATGTATTTCCTTAAAAACGGTCGCTGTAAGTACGGAGCATCATGTAGATACCATCATCCACTTAACTACAATCAGGGCCAGTATGATCGCAGAGGCAGACTTGAAGATAACCGAAACAGACAATATCATCAGCAGGATCATCGCAGTGCTCATAAAGTACAATATGTCACCGCCCTACCACCAGGTTCAATGCAACAAGGACATTTCGTTGTTGAGAATGGTACAGTGACCTTCTTATCCTTGGACGGAAATACTCCGGCACATGTTGTTTCAATACCTCAGAACACCTGTAATACCGGAGTAGGAGGAGGACTAGGCAAGGAATGCGCTTCTTTTTATAATACTACAACTCCTGCTACTACTGTTGCATCGTCATCTACGTCATCAACGTCGATTGCATCCTCTTTTGAAACTCCTTTCTCTAACGTTGAAACTCACGAATTTTCTGGTGGCTCGCTATGGAATCGAAAGGCCGCGAGTGGAATTGAGGGAAGTGCGTACAACCTCCCTCGTGTAGTCTCTACTGGAAGTTCACAAATCGAAAGTAACAACACTCTATACTATAATGATGCCAATAATGGTAATGGACCGCCAACGTGGAAAGGTACACGATCTTCCTCGTTTGATCACACGAGGTTCCGATCATCAAGTCTTGGCAACATTCAAGATGAGGATATACATAAAAGCACTAGTGTTCAGAGTGCATTGGACGAACGAGCTATAGCTACTACACGACCTCGTAGCTCGTCGACGACAGATCAAGGTACGAGAAGTCAACGTCTACCAGGGAAGGTCGACGATGGTCTTTCAATGATGACATCTGCTCTGTTAAGTATGCTCGATACACCTGAAGAAGCTGCTACTTTTGCGAATCAAGTTCATCATCAAAGCTACGAATTTGATGAACAGCAGAATATACGTCCCTATGAATACACAAAACCTGTTTCAAGCAGAACAACGGCTACGCTTGAAGATTCCAGAGAATATCATAACCACAACACTGCTACCTACGATGGACAACAAACATTTTTGGGACAAGGAATGGGAACTGATCAAAACACCTCTGTTGATGAAGGCCATACCTCTGATCCTGGCCCTTTAGGTTTTCTTTCCAGTCAGCAGGAAGGTCAAGATAAAGGGAATCAAATGAATCGGATTGAATCATGGCAGGGTTCAGCCGTTGCTGGGGTGATCCATGAAAATTCTCAATTTTCGTCTATCAATCCCAATCATCAAACATCGAGTTATCCCAACTCTTCAACAGATGTTGGCTTATATTATTAGTAAGAAAAGTCAACGCCTTCTTTTACTATTCGGGTCACATAATGCAGACCTTGTGTACATTCACGCGCGCTATAAAATTTGTTTTTTTGAGGCATCTTGCTCTATACCGAAATGGAATCGATCGCAGCTCAATTGAGAATTTGCTTATATTAGCTGCAACGATCCCATATGGTTTGTATGATGCTCTCATGTATAATATATATTATTGTTTAATATTACCGTGATGCCTTTAGAATTGCCAGCCACTCAATATAGAGAGGAAATCAGGTAGTCACGGACGCATCTAGCTATTTCTTGGGTTAGAATTTAATTGTTTAAAATGTAAAATAGTTAGCTGGTTAAAATATTCAAGAACTCTCATTCTTTAGAATCATTTATTCTACTAGTATTCCGCCTGCAGCAATAGCAATTACGCTACGTTTATAGATGAAGCGTTCACCAGAGGACCATTTTATCTCAAAACCTACTAGTCCTTTCTCTTCGATTCGATCGGGGACAATTTTTACTCGATCTCGGTCAGTATTGGTCCATGAGGCAGCCTTGTACATTGGTACCATACTCTCGTCATCGTTATCTTTCTGCACTTGTTTCTTTTCGCTTGTTGTGGATGTGGACGACTTGTCATCTATTACGTTTCCAGTCTTGGGATCAAGAGCATAGAGATTTTGTGAGGGGATCCTCTTCTGTAGGGCTCCAGTTTCAGAAAAGAATCGAATCAGAAGCGACCCTTTATCTTCTGACAAATTGATCTTCGACAGGTCAAATTTTTCATCTTCTAAAATTGCCATCCCTTCTGAAGATGCCGCTCGAAACGTTGGCGGAAAAAGTTCTCTTGAGACAATCTTCGCCAGCTTTTGGAAGGCTTCCAGTTCCTTCTTGGCATTTTCGGGGCGTGAAAGACATATCGGAACTCCGGTATCATTGCAATTGTTGGCAGTTTCCGAAATTGGGAGCTTGCATATATTTTCAGCTTTCAATGCATTGATACCTAAAATTTTGCTTGTTACACTTTCGTCTCCGGTAAACCCTCTACCAAACGGATAATGCTTACGGCCCGTCTCAGACTCAAAGTAGGACATATTTTCTACCATAGCAACCGTCTCAATTCCCATATTGTTGAACATAGAAATACCTTTACGAGCGTCAGCAATGGCCAATTTTGATGGTGTTGTTACACCAACCGCAAAACTAAGATTTGTCTCTTGACAAACTGTCAACTGGACATCCCCAGTTCCGGGGGGCAAGTCGAGGATGAGAACATCTAAATCCCCCCACTCTGTGCCTTTTAATAATTGTGTCACGACTTTCCCTGCCATAGGTCCACGCAGAATTGCAGCATCGCTGTCCTTACCGCTCCCAGGAATACCGCTATTAGGTGATACAAAACCCAAAGATAGTAATTTAACGCCCTTGTGTTCAATTGGACATACCATGTTCGATCCCAGTGACGACGTACGAACAGCAACATCATCGGGTTGTACAAGCACGGGAAGGGAGGGTCCATAGATATCCAAATCCAGAAGACCAACACGACCACCTAAACGGGCTAATTCGTATGCTAGATTACATGCGACGGTGGACTTTCCAACTCCACCTTTACAGCTATATACGGCTAGAAAGTGTGATACGTTGGAAAGACCAGGACCTAGTTTAGACGTTACATCCTCCTGACTTTGTTGTCCAGTTTGGACAATCCATGGAGTAGGTTGTTGTGGAATGACATTGACGTTAACATCGAGTAGGCTCATATCATCTTGCTCATTTGATGTGCCTGTAGTAGTTGTTATCTGCAATTTATTATCTGATGCCCATTGAACGATCTCTCGTTTAGTCTCTTTTCGAACCATAGACTTCACCTGTTCAAGGTGCTCTAGCAGTAGCGTCGGTACCTGTAAAAGTATTTGGACGACATCCTGACTGCCTGTATTGCTTTCTTCTTTGCTACTACTTGTGTCACTAGTTCCTTTCTTCGAAACACCCAATCTGCGTTGATTCCATCCAAGTTTCTTAAGATATAAATCCGTATCTGGATATTTGACATTCGACCCCACAGCAGACCACACTCGTTCCTCGAGATCAGCCATTTGACGAGGTGAAGCTCCTGCAATACTGTGGTAGCGTCTGGTGCTGCTGCACATTCTTCTTCTTCTTTGATGTTGACCAAATAATGTTGCTAATTCGAACGGACGATCATCTGAACAACCTAGTTTATTATACCTTGGTGAAGAATTAAAATGATCATTATTGAAAAGGGAGGTGAAATAACCTTTATCGTTGTTTCGTAAAGAACAATGATGATTGATTTTTGCCGCATTATGATGACGAATCAGATTCTTATTCGACGTTCCAACTGATTTTTTGCAGCAAAACCATCTTACAATATTAGTTTTACGTTGTTTGATTGTATCATTCCTCGTCTGGGAAGTATGGATATGCGACAGACGGATTGCCACATTGCATCTTTTCATATTCTATTCTATTTTGTTACTGTTGTTTTTTGTTGTTGTCTATATTCTGTGATCAGAGTGTGTTCATGTCTTCCATACTGCTGTTGCAGGAAGTTACCACTTGTTAATTGTTTTGTTGATGTATGTTATTTCGTAATTGTGAAAGGAAATGAATGAATGAATCATCCATAAATTTCGAATTTGATGATTATGGACCATAATCATCAAATTAATTCGAAAATATACAGGGCCATGCATTCTTGCGGGACTCAATCATGCTTTTGATTTAAGTATCTAGGTCCCGATTGTACGTCAGCAAGAAGCATCATGTCAATTAACGCTACCGGTAGATCCATAATTTTACCATGTGAAGAACAGGGTGCCAGTGCGTGTCTAACAACCGCTGACTTGCGATCTTCATGTCCCTATCTATCAATCAATTTAAGTTACTACTTACAAGTCATAGCAATCGCCTCGTGACACTTTTACCCCCCGAGACTATTTATATACAAAACAATGATGCAGCAACTCACTTTGATGACCTTCTTGGTAGCGGCTGTTGCCGTCGTACCTTTTCTGACATCCATTACGGCATTTGCTCCAACACAACGTATCGTTCGTGCAACACCCGTTCTGTTTATGGCAGAAACCGTTACGGTCGAGGAAACAAATGCTGATGCTACCGACAAAATGAAGAAATCAATCGATTCTCTGTACCTGAATATGAATTCTGTTCGAACAGGACGCGCGTCACCTGCAATTTTGGATCGTGTCAGAGCCCAGTATTATGGAACTGAAACACCTATCAGTCAAATGGCGACTATATCGGTTCCGTCAGCACAGCAACTAATGGTCGATCCATTTGATAAGACAGCTCTAGGTGATATCGAAAGGGCGATTGTGGATGCCGATATTGGTTTAACTCCTCAAAATGATGGAAGTGTCATTCGATTGAATATTCCCGCATTGACGGAAGATCGTCGTAAGGAAATGATGAAACAATGCAAAGCGATTGGTGAAGAGGGGAAGGTTGCCATCAGAAATATCCGTCGAAAAGCCGTTGAAACCATCAAAAAATTAGAAAAGAGTAGTGATATTGGTGAAGATGAATCAAAAATGGCCCAAGATAAAATTCAAAAGATGACCGATAAAAATGTAAAGGAGGTTGATGACATTGTCGATCGAAAGGAAAAAGAAGTCATGACCGTGTAAAAAATCATAGTTCACATATTATGTTGGGATTGTAAGCAATAGCTTTGCAATGTATATCAGTACGAACATCAAAAATTATTGCAATCCAATTAAAAATCAAAAAATAAGGGAATCATCGACCTTCCGAAATCTATTAATGCTAGCTAGATCAATGGATACGAAAAAATGACGACAACCCATAATTAATGACAATTACTTACTTGCTTACAACATTTACAATGACTTAATTATTTAGAGTCCCTCATTTATCTGCTACAATATTGCATTTCTGGTGATAGACTACTCTTCTTTTATAGACATAGTCAGAAATCTTTTCTTCTAGAGGGCATATTTTAGCATCATCATTGTGTCATTCAATTCTCAAGCATTTATTTGTCATCATACAATCAGTATAATTTTTAGTCTTATTTTAACTAGCTGCCTATATACTCTCCTGAACTGAATAGATCAACAAAGGAAAAATCTTGTTGTCTATATGTTACACATTGATTGAGGACTGAGATTTTGATTCCTGTACTACGCCATAATGCGATACACTTGTACAGTGAATAAATTTAGTTCAGAGTGTCCTTGACAAAATCATTAGTTCATACTTAAGAATCACAATGTAGTAGTAGTAGTAGTAGTAGTAGTAGTATACACAACAATGGTCTACTAGGTCCATTGAAGAAAGGTACATGTCATGATTTTAAAATCTTGTTGAAATGATAGGCCTCCATTAACAGCAAACTGTAGTTTGGAAGAAGATGACATAGCAGAAATCATGATTGATTCCAGAGTAGGTAGCAAACTTTGAAAGAGGTGCTCATAAATACATACTACATCATGCATGTTGGGGTTAACTATGGAGAGAAATCAATAGTTTTAGGATAACAAAAGGGAGTTTCTCTCTCTCTCTCTCTGGTGTGTGTTTGTATTTGTGTGTGTGTGTGTGTGTGTGTGTGTGTGTATGTGTGTATGTGTGTATGTGTGTATGTGTGTATGTCTATCTGTCCTGAAAAAGTCAGTGATATATACTGTAACAACACTGCCTGCAGCTAGCAAATAATGAAACTACTAACTAGCTCTATCTAGATGAAGGCAACACAACACACACACACACAACACAACACAACACAACACAACACACACACAAAACAATAATGAATTGATTGAAGGGGAGGAAATGGTATAAGAAACAGCCATAGTGGTGGTGATCATCTCAACAATGTGAAATCAAACCATAAGCAGCTCATCTAATAAATCATCCACAATTTTCCTAATACTATTGTGACTGATCATCGCATTGTCGCGGATTTGATTCAGTCAGATCAAAAATAAAAGTGGTTTGTCAATTGGTTCAGTCCAGTCAACTCTGAATCAACCTACTATGATGATTCCATATGCCAAATTAGCACCAAATATGTCCTTTGGGTACCATACATACACATGACATGTGAAAATCTAAACTAACTTATACGGTACTACTATACTAGCAGCTAGCAGCTAGCAGTAGCGTACTGTAGGAAGCAAGGTAACAATAAAGAATCTCGCGCGATGGTGTGAGTCAAATAAAGCTGTGTAAAGAGGTGCGCGAGCACGCACGCGATAGAAATTGATCTCTACTTTTTTCACTTGCGAAAGCAAGACTCGATTTTCTCTTCTCAATCCTGCCCCCGCACTATCAACGATGATTGGGCCTACTAATGGTACAGTACATTGTACACATTCTTGACAAAAGAGTAGCTAAAAGGCAAAAGACCACATCACAACGATCTCATTCTACAGAATCAAGATTCTCAACAAATTCATTGTAGAGCAAACCTAGGAAACAACAATACATTTCACTCGCAAACAAACGTAGTCTGATCATTTATTTTGACAGGGCAGATACCATACTCAGTTTCCTTCTTTATTTTTTTAATCGTAATTTTAAATTCAACAACGAACAACAATAATAACGAAGAAAAGAAAAAAAACGAAAAACAAGAATGAAGTTGTCACGCCAGAACCGTAAGGAATTACTATTCGTAACAGTGATGGTAGCGACCATCATCTCTTCCGTAATGGTAGCAACTGCTACTGCTACCGCCACTGCCACCCACTCAATAACAAAGAGGTATGTTCTTTAAATAATACTTAAATACAGAAGGAAAAAAATGGATTCATTCGATTTAATTCATTTCGATTCGAATACATTTGATTCGTATTATAAATTATTTGTGTGGACGGACTTTCCGTATCACGACACTATTTTCTATCAATATCCATCAAATTGTCTTCTTACATAATCCTTTAATATTTATCTTTTCTACACTTCTCAATTGAATTTGAATCTATTTTTTCTTCTCGTTTTGTCCTCTATTAACACTACTATACTACATACGCAAAAATAAATATTAAAAAATGAAAGTCTTTTCTCCAAAGCTGATCAGTTTTACGAAAAACGAGAAAATTCTCATCGTATTCTATCATCTCTTCACGATCAACAACAACAACAACGAGGATATCCTTCTTTTCTCCAAGCCTTTGACGATAACAATATTAATCGTAGTAATAACCGAAGTAGCCGTCGTAACTTAGCTGCTGGTGACGGTCAAGATCAAGATGTCTGTGATTCAAAATTTGTGAAATGTTTACCAAATGATGGATGTACAGAATGCTTTGCAACATTATCACTTGAAGATATTGATTGGACTGGTGTTGCTACCGGTACTAATTGTGATGATGTTGTAAAATTCTTAGTACAGGGTGGACACTGTACGAGTCTTGAAGATAATATAGATAATTCCAAAGATATCTTTTGTGAAACCTTCAACGCATGTGTTGTTTGGGACGATGATGATGATAATAGTAATAGTAATGGTAAAGGAGGAGATGATAAACGTCCAGATGGGTGGGTGAATTGTACCGCCTTAACTGATTGTGAATGGGAGGGTATGCATAAAAGTTGGATCGGAGATGGTGTATGTCATGATAATATTGTTGGATGTTACAATACTGCTATTTGTGGATACGACGGTGGAGATTGTTGTGAGGATACATGTGAAATTACAGAAACTTCTAGTTACGTAGATTGTGGTCATGATGGGTACGCCTGTAAGGATCCACGTAGTAAAAAATGTAACAGTGATTTGACTACTAAATGTACCAGTGATAGTAAAAAGGATAATAATGGATCTAACCCTGCTGACGTCAAATGCGAAGAAGATGAAGCAAAGTACCGATTGGTGATGTTCGATTCTTTCGGTGATGGGTGGGACACAACCTCATTAACGATCCAACCTGAAGGAAAGAACAGCGACTCTAATGAGGTGGTTGTATTTAAAGGTGGACTAGTTGATGGATTTCAAGGTACAGAATATATTTGTCTATCCAAGTCTCCACAATGTTATAATGTAATTGCTGAGGGTGGAACATGGGGTGTTGAAGTTTCATGGGAGGTCCGTCCTATGGGAGAAGGATCACCGTCCAGTAAGTATTTAGAATATATGTGTTGGTGATTATTTTTTTACTATAACAAAAGATGACCCGAGAGACATAAATCCACCAATTGAGCTCTAATTTTGGTTTAATTTGATATGATTTACGTATTACTGACATTTTTTCCAATATTTGTAACACTTTTCTACTTTCCTTCCTTTAAAGTTGCTGGGGGTGGAGCTCCTGGGGATTGTGACTTTAGTGTTGCAGGTGAAGTTTGTGCAAAAACATGTGACGGGACAAAACCTAATACCGATCCAAGCAAGGATCCGGATTACAAAAGTTTCAAGGATTTGTATAGTTGTATTGAAGATAAGTGTGTTATCCAATTGGGAGCATGTAACGATGATGATGTATGTAAAAAATGCTGTAAGTGAAAATTGACGTTGTATAATTGAAATACATTTATATTCGGGTTGGTGTTGGTTTTTGTTCTGTAGATTCTTCTAAACGATAACGAGCTAATACATGATAAAAAAATTGCTCATATTCTAATTCATCAGTCTCCGAAGATGCACCAGATTACTGTTATGGTATTGATTCATTTTTAGCAGTTATCGATTGTACCATGTGCTCTTGTACGGAGAAGGAAGGAAGTGAATTCTGTACGAACAAGTCGGGACCTGGACATGTTATACCAAATCCACCCGACGACGATGACGACGAAGGAGGTAATACTAAAATGTGCACTCCCAAGGAGACGATCTCGGGAACTAAAGCTATGATGGATTATTCTTCGTGTACTAATCTCGATAGTGTATCACTTTTGATCAGTCATTTTGACCAAAACAATTTTGGACAACTGGATTCATTTGAAACATGTGCTCATTCCTACAGAGATGAAGCTAACCACGGGGGACGTACAGCACTGTCATGTATGCAAATCTTAAAAAATGCTAAGACCAACCCTACCGTCGTAGACAACAAAGATGCACCTAAGGAAGCTATCGCTGCTCTCGCCACGAGTCTATACGACCACGCTGGTACCTTTTGCGACTGTTCTAAGAAAGCATCCGATGCCTGTCCGCTTTGTCCATCGTTCGTCAATTTCAAGACAATATTATATGAATCTATAGATGCGTGTCAATCTCTTGATGCAATCGACTGTGATTCATGGAATGAATTTTGGAAACCCTGCAAAGCCAATTTGGAGAGCGAATTTCAGTCATCCGAACTCAGCGATAAGGATCAATGCGAATATGTCAAAAGCGATTGTGGAGGAGCAGGACCTTTCCCAGCTTTTCGTCGCTTGGATTGTGAAGAAGAAATTCCTACTGAAGCTTGGGATTTCTACAAGAAATTCTCTAAAAAGTGTCTGAAGGGATCCGACGGAATTGCTCCCGGAGTTACTCCATCTCCATCTTCGAATATCCCTGCACCTGTGCCGTCGCCTACTAATAAGCCGAAGCCGGCCCCAGCCCCAACGCCTAATACGCCACAAAATAAACCTACACCAAAGCCATACATTCCTGATGATGATAATTCTAAACCCTATCCATCATCTGACACGGACGACGATAACAAAAAGAAATCTAAATCCCACTGGTTCCGAAATCTGATTATTTTCTGCGCTCTTTGTGGGGCGGGATATTACGTGTACCAAAAACGATTCGGTGGGTTTAACTTTGTCCAATACCGACGACGAGTGTTTGGCAATAGAATGGGGGGTGGTTATGGCATGGTCAATAGCAGTGGGATCGGAGAGAGTGAAATGTACAGTAATCTGAATTCATCCACTACTTTTGAACCACCAACTCTTCCTCCGACTCCACAGATGATGAATCCACAGATGATGAGTGGACCGTAAATCAATTGATAATAATCGGAAATCTAAAAATAAAGAACCAAAATTCCATTTCTTCTTGTAAAATATTGATTTTTTGAATGTGAGATAAGTAAGTATTCCTCAGTCGCGGATTTATTTTGACTGGTACAATTGGACTCGTCCTGTTATATCTTTATCTTTAATAATATAGATAATTCTCCTTCAAATAATCAAACTTCAAATAACCAAGTAAGTCATTTTAGATCAATTTTAGTCTATAATCGTTCCTCATTATTGATCATTTTGTGAGCCCGGCCCAAGCCTTTTCACCCATTCAACAATGCATTAGCAATCAATTCGGATAGATAAGCAAACCTTTAATCTTCCTTCTTACAGAATGTATAAAATACCTGAAGAAAACTGTTCATGATACCTTTTTATTTACTTCTTGCTGATGACAAACATTCCAGATGAGAGATGACAGTTACACTTAGTAATCAGTATATGCATGAAATATCTTTATAGAAGTGAGAATATTATATCCTAGTGCTTCACACACACACACACGCATATATATATATATATATATATATGCATGCATGCATGCATGCAAAAATATAGAGAACAGTATATCAAACAGCATCATTACTAATTGTTGACCATAGAAGAGGTGCACACAAGGAGAGCTGAACAGTATGATGCTGACTACATCATATCAACAAGAAGAGCAAAGCAAAGAAATATAGCAGCAGAAAAAAATCAGATGCATTCATCATTTTTTCTCCTCAACACTGTTGTTAGTTACTAATGCTAGGAATATAGAGAATCAATTCAAAAAGAAGATTGAGATATAATAGTAATCATAACCTTGGATGCTGGGAAGGGCTTACAGTGAGCACTCTATGAAATTTATCTCTAGCAGAAGCAATAGAGTTGTTAGTGACAGCAGTGCTGTAGTGTAAAGGTAAAGAAACTTACTTGATGCTTTAGTGGACTGCACTCTTGCCTGATCACTTTAAAAGAGAAGAAAACTGCTGTAAAACAAGAACAACACATATGGATTTGCTGTCCACTGAATGAATTATAGATTGTCTCATTTCATCACCCTCTGATTGTCATACTACATACACATACTGTGTACATCATATTGTTGTTTGACCATACTTTGCTTTTAGCTTGTTGTTGACTATTTCTACCTTCTGCCCTCAAATTGACTATTTTTACCATTAGCTCAATGAACAAGAAAGGTATACTACACACCACATCATCATCTGGCTAAATAACACCAACACGCAACAGAACCCCACTTCCCTTTGGCATTTTTGGTGATGCTACAAATTATTGTTTTATATCCACCACACACCAATAATATAGCCTATGATGATATACGGAAAAGAATAGTTCTGTGTTTGTTATTATTGCCCCAACATATGTTATCAATTATACTACATATTGAACATATAGGATACAATATCATCGTTATATGCTAATAATACGGTACATAATATTATACTATATTATATATAATTCATTTTTATAATAGTGATAATAAACTATCATATTTTTTGTTTTCGCTTCTTGCATTAACTTACATTAAGTAAATTTGTGTTCTTCTCCGAACCATTAAGTAAGTTGGAACAGTAGTGGCGAAGAACGATTATTGTCGGACACATAAGCGTTTCACAAGTTTCCACTGACTACGAAGTACAGTATCACTTTGACAACAAACAGATGACCATCTTTTTAGTGTGTGCACATCGTTTTATTGTTATGACAAGAACTGTGTACTGAATATAACGTCATAAAATAATACGTAATAGCTGTTTGAAAGAGAAGACTGAGCAAGCATTCTTGCTACGTAAGTATCTTCTTTCTTTCTGGCTGAAGAGAAGTACGCCGCAATCTAACAAGGTTTTAAAAGAAGTTGTTTACCATACATGCAGTGCTGTATAGTCCGGTATATTATCATTAAATCATGTCTTCATCAGCAAACGAATTGTTAATTTCGTTGGGCCTACTAAATGACTGGGAAATATTTTACAACTACCTCTCAGCATACGGTGTACACATCACTGTTTGTACTATTTTGAGTGCTGTAACGGTTTTTCGACGAGAAATCAGTTGTAACCGTTCGTATCGCAAAGAAGAAGAAGAAGAAGACGAAGAAGAAGAAGAAGAAGGCAGTGGCAGTGGTAGCAATAACAACACTAATAATAACAACAACAACAACAACAATAATAATAATAGCACCATCATTGCTAATCTAGCTGATAATGATAATGGCAATGATAATGATAATGATAATGCTAATGATAATATGATAATTTCCAATGATGATGATGACGACGACGATGACGACGATGACGAAGAAAAAGAATTAATGACAGAACAACTCTTAGATGGAGCTGGTATGTATTATTCGGGGAAACCTATATTGAATTTGCTGCGTTATTGTGGTTGGGACTCGAATATTATGATTATAATGAGAACGATGAGAATATTAATAATGAAAATAATGAGAATGGTAATGGTAATGGAAATACTGAAAATAAAAAGGTGGAATCATCATCTTCGTCGTCAACGTCAATGATGAATGATTTGACGCCAGAAGATCTTCTAGATCGGGTGGGTAATTATGCTTCTCCTCCTGAAGCAATTATGGCAACCATAGCACTATTTATGCTTTGGAAGAAGTCGAAGTTGTCATCATCATCATCATCATCATTGTCTCCTTCTTCCTTTCGCAATTATAAGAATATTGGTTGTGATCCTTTCATGAAAGGCATACCACCTGATGTACACGTTCAGATTGCATCCTTTTTACATCCACGTGATGTTGTTACACTTTCTTGTGTATCGAAAGCGTATCATACATCACTGATGAATCTAACAATACAACGTCAGTAGCTATATGGAAGACATTATGGAATCGTGATTATTCGTGGATTGTTTATCAATGGACGATCGGGAAACAAGCATTCTTACGGTCGAATTGTACACAATGGTCCTATAGCAAAGATTTTTACTTCCTTTTCGGGCAATCCTATTTGGATTATGTATAGCGGGTCACAATACATTAACGAATTGCTTAGTTGGTATCCATTCGAATATTTACGATATTACACCATTTTATTTAGTCATCCAGGTACGTAGATTTTACTATACGTTCCAACAACATAAAACAAAACAAAACCATCACCACGACGTAGATTAGAAAAACAGCAACAACAAGTATCAAACTTATATCTTTATTTTTCTCCAATACTAACAACAGTATAATATTCCTTCCACCGTAATTTTTTTATGATTTTTATTATTCCTTTTTCAGGATCACCTGATACTCTCATGGTTCATAGTGGTCGTGATGCTACTAGGTTTTTTGATGATATGGGCCATTCCACAGGGGCTAGAAGAATAGCTATGTCAATGTGTGTCGTTGTTGATCGGTCAGCTCAGAACGATAACAACAATTGTGGACTATTTCCAACTTTACATACGGTGGTTGATAACGACGACGACGACGATGATGATGGCGACAACGATAAAAAGAATAATGTCCCTAAAAACGACGACCATCGACTTCCTCCACGACTAGTCGATGGCGAAGATAACTTATTGTTAGTTAGAAGACGAGCACCACTACCACCACCAAGGACTACTATTAGCAATAACAGCATCATCAACAACAGCAAAAATAATAGTAATGTTGTTAATAAAGGAGGAGGAGGTACATTATGTAGAGTCAAAACTCGTTTTATGATTGAGAGAGAGCAAGTTCGTCGTCGCATGCACAACAAATATTCGAATGATTCAACCATATTGGGACACGAAGTAAACGTTTACAAGGACCCGTTTACAAGACAATGGAATATTTGGTATACAGATACAGATTTAGAAACAGTCTACCTTCCAGCATCATGACGGTGAAGGAAGGACAATTAAAAAAATTTAGTTCTAATAGACATTTTAAAAGAAAATATACACCATAGCTACCATACGTATCCCACTTCCCTTGGAGCTTAAAAAAAAAAGAGCTACTCTCACTATCCGAATAATTTCCAATCGCGAATCTGAACGTCGATATAATGTGATGTAACATAGGGTTAGTTTTCGTTGAGGACATCATGTCAAACGACGTTTTTTCCTTAGGATTTGGATCATCAACAGGCTTTGATAGAGTTATTACTAAATCTGTTTCTTGCTTTGGTAAACGAAGAATACATATATCTATTCGTATACATTTTAATTCTTGTTGTTCTCTTCGACTATTTCCGGAATCATCATGATCGCGTCCCATTGCAACATGTTGATAGCCGAATCCTGAACAATTTGAATTGAATTTTCTCTAGATACAACTGAAGCGTCATTACTACGAAGTGCCGTTGCTAAATAAGCATCCTTCTCGTCGTCGTCGAATTTATGAAATCGAATATTATTTTTTGTTTGGAAAACATCATTTTGTTCTGCTAATTCATTGAAAAAGAAATACGAGGCATCTGCATCGTCGACTTGTTCTTGCCGTTCCAGTATTTCAATAACCAACATTTCCGGACGAGTAGTGACAAAATTATCTTGAAAACATTCTTGATGGTCAGGAACGGGGTCGTACATTTGACAAATCTTTCCAATCTACTGGTAGATCGCTGGTAATAGCACCACCAAATAGTGGCCTTTCGGAATAATTCATTGCAACCGTATGAATTCTTCTACCTTTTGTTGTTGTTGTTGTTGTTGTTGTTGTTGTTGTTGTAATTTGCTACAGTCGCTGTTACGGCAATGGAATACTGAATTATAAATCTACTCAAATCTTGAAAAAAAATGATTAAGTTGAATGTTATGTGTTGATCAAAAGCAAAATTTTCTACCCCCCCCCCCCTTTGACTCACTCATGTTCTTATAAGTATATTATTGGTTTGAATCACTACAAGACAAACTGACTAACTAACTTCTATCTACAGTATTATCAAACAACAACAATAGACCAGAAATTTAGATTAAGAATGTAAAACAGCATACAGAGATATGTACAACTGACAACACTATTATTATGAACACAACAACAACAAACAGTCACGCCACACTTGAGATGCAATAATATAACAACACATTAAACAATTGTTTACCATCACTGGATGTGTCAGAGACTAAGTCTAATATAGCAGAACATTTTTGTCTTACAGCAACAAAGGAAACCATCACCAGCAGCATTGTTGTAACCAATTTTCTTTGTGACATCATCAAATTGTTACAGGTTTGTTAATAATAACACAATGAATGACAGGATGATGTGTTTGGTGGTAGATGACATAATTAAGTCATCTTTTCTTTTTGTTCAAAGTTAAATGTCAAATTTTGGCCCATTATTCTCTTGCACCTCCCCCCAAAGAAAAACAAGTGTCTGCAAGACTAAGGAGGTAATATGAAACTTCATGTATATTGTTGTCATTTGCCTGATATTTATTGAGGACAATGACAATATTTATATTTTTAGAGACATACTCATTCTATAATTGATATGCAATTCACTTCACTTCTACATAGGTTGGTGGAATTCATATTTAATACATCCATTGAATGAACTTTCCCCCCTAAAAATTCAACAGAACATGCACATACACACGCACACACACACATATATATATATATATATATACATATAGGACTACATATACATATATACATATACATATAAATTACAATCTAGGACCTAGAGGCTTATCAAGCAGGGTTTGATTGTGTACCCATACTAGCTAGTAGTCAGTCTCCTAAGTATTATCTGAAAACTAGCCCTATCAGTAAGTTGTTCTTAACTCCTACAATGCCCATGAGTATAGTCTTCTGGAAGTCTTCTAGAAGCATGTGCTAGAGCAGCTCTACAGTACAAGTCAATGTTTAATACAATGCATTCATATAAAAATGCGACTTTATAAAAGTACTGACTATGTGTGTTTATTCTATTCTGTTTAATCATATAACAGGACTCTATCCAAAATATGTATAACTCCATTGCATGCCTCAATATCAAATCCGATTATTTCGGGCAAGTTATCATCGGAGTTCCCTTTTCCTTTCTGAAATGTCGGTACTTCATCATTACAAAGAGTGCGACTGTCCATATCATTAATCATAGGAACTAAATTTTCACCAGCACGACAAGGAAGATCCTTCTTCTTGAGAACTTTACCTTTCGAAAAATGATATGATAAATGATAGGCTAATAATTCAGGATCGCTTGACTCATCCCGCAACAGATCTTGGAATTCATCTGGTGATCTGAATATTGCTCCGTCGTCCGGGGCAAAGATCGTCCATTGGTCTTCGACAAAAGTTCTTGACAAGTCGGCGGCGTCGATAGCCTTACACAGCCCCCCTAAGCGGTTGTCACTGCATAAAATTTCATCTGCCTCATCATAAAAGGAACATTGAAAGAAAGAGAGTCAGGAATTGCTTTGATTTACAGGAATGATAATTGCCTCGAATTGGTTCTAAAATTACTTACAAATTGAGTTGCATTCATCGTTGCTTACGTCAGATTTCGTCCTAGGTTCAAATGCAGTAGTCTCTTGTGCAAATGTAGCAGTCTCTAACTTGACAAATTTTGCCGTTCGGACATTCTCATTAGAATTTTCACGAACTGTATTCTTGCTCTGACGTGAGCTAATTCCATTAGTCCAACCATCAAATACCATATCATTTTGGTCTCTGACATCTATAGTGATATTATGATTGATCCAGCTAATAACTTCCAATGGAGTATCTTCTGGTGTTTTAATGTTGATTCCATCAAGTATTAATTCGAGCCCCGGTGGATCAGTCTCAAAATAAAGTGAGATCGTCTTAGGCATGATGTCTCTGGTTACTGTGCTGGTAAGACCGTTTCTGTCAGTTGCTGTCAACAATATCCTTAAGAAGGAGTTAGTAGAGGCATGGAAATCTTCTGGAGACGGGGCTGGAGGTACGATGATTTCATTTCCAACTGTCTGGTCTAAAAATGGATGGTAATGTGTATTATGCATCTGCCTCACTTCCCAAGTCAAATCTAAATCTGAAAGAAAGTTCCCATCAGCATCATTAGCAAATCCAATCAACATAAAAACGTCATCCACCGCAAAGGTTACATTTACTAGAGGAGATACAATTACTGGTACCGGAGGCCTCCCTACCATTATCGTCTTGGAAGCCTTATCTGCAAAGCCATTTTCATCTGAAACTGTGAGACTGACATCATATTTTCCTTCCTTGCCGTATGATTTGGTTTTGATATCTTTGGTTGAACTACCACCATCACCAAAGCTCCACTCAAACGATAATTTCTGTCCATCAGGATCTGAACTCTCGCTACCATCAAAAACGATACTTTCCTTAATACCAAAGACTCTATCTTCAACTCGAATCTCTGCATCCGGAGCTTTGTTATTGCTATCGTCTCCTCCCTCATAAATAATACGTCGGATAGTGTATTTTCCATCTGGTGCCCACAAACTAGAGTATGTTTAGATGTTGATTATAAGGAAACGTAAAAAGTGTTGAGCGTTGTTAAGTTTTCGTCACAATGTATTTCAATCTAAAAGACTATCGTTCTACAATAGACAGGTATAACGCTATGCGGATACTATACGTACCTGTAATACAGAGCTTGTTTATTTTTGTACGGTCCAAAAGTCAGCTGTAGAGGTTGTCCAGTGTCTCCTGTACTTTTGAAACTTTCTCTTTGATAGTCCGGACGAGGAGGAGAGCAGTCACGACAACCGTCATCTCCCTTTGATAAAAGATATATCTCCTTGAAGATAAAATCAGCGAATAGATATTTGTTATCGTATTGAGAAGGCCATATTCCATTTGGTATAAATGCTCCACCCGCAACACAACCGTCACCCTCTTCATTATGTTCATAGTAATATAAGGGATCTACAAATTTTTCATTTGGTTTACAATCCACTTTTGAACCACGCTTGCAGGGTCCCTCCATGTCTCTATATCCATAATTCTTGCCGGGAGATTTAGATGTGACCTCGCTTATTTCTTCCCATGTCGCACCACCAACATCGTGTACCCAAAACTGAGTAAAATCCTTCTCGTTAGGATTCATTGCAAATCGGAAAGGATTTCGAAAACCAATGGACCAAATCTCAGAACATCTACTAGATGAAGAAGTTACACCGTCATTGCCACATTTCCTGTCGTCATCGTCCGTGAAGGGATTATCACTAGGGATGTCACCATCTTCGGTGATGCGCACAATAGATCCAAGTAATGTATTTGCTTTTTGACTATTCATATGCTCGTTGGCTTTCCCACCATTACCAAGCGTGACATAGAGATATCCGTCGTTTCCGAATTTCATATCACCAGCGTTGTGCACTTTACTGTGTAATGGACTAGTTTGTAGAATAATTTTTTCGTCAACCATTTTAAGATCATCGTTGAGCGTAAATCGAGAAACGACGTTGACCGGTCCATCGACATCGCTAAATTTGCATCCCCCATTTTTGTCAAATGTATAGAATAGATAAACATATCTCGTTTTGAGAAAATCTGGATGTGGAATGATCTGTGATATTCCCCGCTCTCCGTCAGTGCATACTTTATCTTCTATATCAAGGACATCAACTTTTTTACTATCAGCTTTATCAGGGTCAGGTATCGCAATTACCTCACCTTTCTTTTGACATATCAAGAGGATTGATCCACCATCTACCTTAGGCACGAAGGTGAAACCAGTTGCTCCACTCTTGAAAGCAACACCTTCGTCTCGAAAACCAGACGGTAACGCATGAATTCTTGCGCAAAAGCAGATTGACAAAAGAAAACCAGCATAACAAGCGAAAGTCCTCATTTCTGTTTTTCCCCTTTCGTTTCTTGATTGAATGTCAAACTTCTTTAGTGCAAAAAAAAGGTATGTTGTGGTTGCTACAGAATTGTAATGAGAATAAAAATAGATTGATTACCACTACTTGTAATTGTACGCGGTTATTGTGAGAATCTCGGATTCAGATCGAATTCAAATTCTAAATTATAACGGTCTCAGAAATTTATTTATGCCTTTTTTCATTTTTACAACTGAATTCCATCCAATCAAAGTTAGTCACGACTACGTTTACACTAGGGTTTGGAAACGTCAAAATATCCACGTCTCAATATTTTTTGAAACTTATGCGAAGTACTGTAAAAGATAAAAGATACCAGCTGATCGTAAAATCTGCGCAAAAAGAACAATCGTGTTTGAAGTGATGGGTCGCCTGTTACTTTAAGCAGGCACCTAACGAAGAAGGACCTGATCCACAGTACAGTAGAAATATTTTCGCTTTTTGGTACAGTACTTGAAGTAGATTGTAAGAATGGTAATCGATTCAGAATACTAAAAAATCCATCTACTAGATAGTCTACTTGCACCATCCAGCGGCTAAGTTGATTGATTTCACCATAACTCCAGACTCCTTGAGTAGATACCAACTATAACCTAGTTCGTAGCTTGCATAAAAACCGCATTTGAAAGCCAGTGGCAGTAGCATAACGTCACAAGAAAATTAAATCCACTATTATGATACCGGTAATAAAGAAGAAGAAAGTAATAAGGAGCAGTGCGTTACTGCTCTTCTTGGTGATATTTTTTTGCCATGTTGGTGTCGGGTTTCCTTTCCTTTCCTCTCCTTCTCGATACAGTTACTCTCCTCTGCTTCGAAGTAGTACCGATGACAATCTTGACGGCAGTTCTTGGTCGGTATCAGGTGATAATTGGGGATCTATCTCAGATACCAGCAGTGTAACTACTGTTCAAGAAAATATCTCAGAATTTACAAACGAAATGATGACTGACGACGACGTGTCTTCTCAGATAATTCTTGAAATACCAGAGGAAGACAATTGGATCCAGGATGACGTCGACGAGATGATCGATGAGATTCATAATTCATATTCTACGTTGGACGTAAACATGTATGATACATCATTAGACGAGCCAAGCAACGTAAATAATCGCATCAAGGAATCTACTGAGAATGCTATGGACGATGAGATCGCTATGCTGATACGATGTAACGAGCAGCCCACTTCATTACTGATTGAGGAAGGAAGGGCTATCGCACCTTTAACCAAAGAGGAAAAAGATGACGTATCACAATTAGTGGTTCTGAATATTGATACATGTGATGCGACGAAATTTCTTAAAGATGCGGTTTCAAAAATGTTCAATGAACATGCGATTCATAGTGTCGTTGATGGAGTTCTAGGTATGGATAGAACATGCATTGCCTCCTGGATGACAAAGTCATTACGGGAAGAGGAAAAGTATAAAGTCAGCCCTCACGATAAACGAGTTCTAAAACTTTGTCGGACTTTAGTACGTATAGAAGCGGTAGACTTGTAGAAATAGACTTACAACGTCTGTATCTGTCTTGTATTGTTGGTGATATCCCCGACTTATCATCAGTTCCAAAACGTCATTTGGAATTTAGAGAATCGTTTAGAGATGTTGTATGGAGAGATATCCGCGGTAAGTATTAAAATTGGACCCGCTACGGCCTGGTCTGGCTCAGAGGACCAGTCACGTCACGGAATTTTTTTTTCGTTATCTTGCTTCTATTCTAACCTTTGCCTGTTTCCTCTTCCTAGCCCACGGAATAATGTCACCGATCGAAGAAGAACGCTGGCTTCTAGCGGAAAAATTACTTGCCAAAGATACAGAATTGACTGTAAATGCTAGTAACAAGAGTAGAAACAACATGTTTATGGATGAGTGTGAGATTTTGGATTGGGATTTTACCGACCCCGAACAAAAGAGTAGCACTGGACGACGAGAGCAACCCACTAGTTCAAATAGTCACAAGTCTGTGGAACTGGCGAGCGACCAAAAGACGCCTCTTCGAATGCGAGGTGGAGACTTCGGTATGTTTCCCTTTTAAAAAAATCTCGTTGTGCATACTACCATTGCTATGATTGAAAATGTTTTATCTGATCTAACAATGCTTTATCGACGTATGCTTGCTACTTTAGTATTTATCGATGAAGAATCTTGCATTGGTTGTATACAGTGTGCCACCATTGCATCATCCTCTTTTTCGATGCTGGAGGAATCAGGTCGTGCTAGGACGTTTTCCCAAAAAACTGGTCAAGACGTTGATTCTGCGGTTGAAGCTTGCCCCGTCTCTTGCATGCATCGAGTTTCCTATCAGGAATTGAAAGAACTCGAGACTGTAAGAGACGAAGGAGACGGGAGGACGGATCACAAACATTTGGGGCACAGAAGAGGTCATATTCCTCTACATGTTAGGGATAGCGACGTCAATCGTCGTTCGTCGTGGTATCATACATTGAAAGAGAGATGTGTCCAAACAGGTTGCAAGGCTGGCTGCTATGACTGTCCTTCGTATCCTACCGGCCAGCATCCAATTTACATCCAAAAAAGTAAACAAGCTGAGCACATACGAGCTCAAGAATTCATCGATAATGGAGACGCAGATATGTACAGAAAAACAGAGGATCTATAAAAAGGTGGTCGTAAATCAAAATTTAAACCAGCCAAAAAATAACCTTATTGAGCTATCGCTACCCAGTCATCTTCTTTGTCATTATCAGTTAGCTCGACGATCTCAAGTGTGGGCAATGTATTTTCACTGTCTTCTTTGTATGTTTTATCTGCACTATCGTCATTATTGCTAGATCCGTGGACATCTTCCTCAGTGTTTTCAGCACCGCCCCCCATGGTCAACAACACACCACCAGCGACAACACCTAATGCCGCTACACCGAAGGCAATAAAATTGTTGTTGTTAGCATCGGACTGTGACTTCATAGAATCTTCCCCACGTTGTACCGTGTTATTCTTTTCCTCTCCCAATGGCAAATCGAAGCTACAGATGTTTGACGAGTCAATATTTGCTGTCTCCGGGACGCCTTTTACATATTCCCTCGGTTCACTAGATGTATCATCCAAGCTAATGTGAGATGACTTCCGAAGAACTCCCTCATAATTTGTATCGTCTACAGAGGAAATACTCGAACCATTTTCAAGGACAATCCTTAGTGTTCTTTTCATTGCATCGAGCACAGATTGATCAAATAGCTCCTCTTTCTCAAGTTTCGATAACTTTTGGAAAAAATCGTCCTTCTCTATATCTTCTATCAATCCCTGCTCATATAATGTTGCGACCATATCTATTACTTCGGAAAGCTCTTCCTCAGGAGTTGTTGGCTTCGGAGTTAATTCACGTTGAACCGATATCATATCATTGACAGCAGAACGCGTACAAGTATTGGATGTTTGCCTTTTATTATCCTCTCCTGAGCACTCAATTGCACTGATGAGGTCCGTATACTCGATGTTCTCGCTATTACCAATCCTCTTTATATCTCGCAATTCTACGTCGCTACGTAGGTCATCAGATTCTTGCGCAAAAACGTCCCCACTTTTTTCATCGTCTTTACCCCAAAGCCATTTATGACCTATTATCAGCCCCAAGTAACTAAGTAATGGCTGGGCGATCATCACTACGTTTTGATCTTTAGATAATAAATTTATATTTCTGACAACTCTATGTCCAGAATGGATAACACGAATGGCAGCTTTTGTGTATTTCGTCGATTTATCGTCGTCCAACATATCAAGGCTATTAACATCTCGACCACTAGCATGAATAGACACAATTTCATTAACCATAACTATCAAGCCATGGAGTAGTCCATGTTGAGAAATCTCAAATCCAAATTGAACAAGAGATACTGCACTTCCAGCAAAATCAACAGCGACGACCGTCGTTTCAGCGCAACGGGCCGTAGATAGACCTATTTCCAATGCAGAGACAGAGCTCACAATATTATGCCAAACCAGCAAGAGTGATGGCAGACGGAATGAAGAGCGAACGTCACCAGATAGAATAATTGTCATGGTATCCACATTTTTTAGACAAGCAGGTATTCTCCAATCTTCTTCTATCCGGTCTTCGTCGACATCATCGTTGGTTGTAGCAGGTGCAAATTGTTGGCATGCCTCTATCCACATAGTAATCCGATATACTTCCATGGCAACAAATGGACATAGAATAACAAACGAAATGAAGAATGATTTGAAATCCTTCAATAGAAAGATATGACATATTAATGTGATCAATGCTGGACATCTACGTAAGATGGATATCGTCACGGCTGTCTCCTTTTTTGGTGGAAACGATTCGACGGCTTTCCTGTACGCCAATACAGCTGGTTCAGCCCGATCATCGACATCGAACGATAGAAGCATAGCTTTGAGATCCATTAATGAATGCATATTCTGTTGATTATGGTGCTTTTGAGTTGTTAAGGATACCGCTGCGTCTAATTGATCACTTTCACCACTACTTTGATTGCTTTTAAATTGTAGTGCGTCAACTTCTTGCTCCATGTGATCGATTTCAACACTTAGCATTGGAAGAAGCTCTTCCCATTGAATGTCATGGGGTTTTGTGGAAGTTATACTTGTAGGGACCTTTTCCTTCAATGTTTGTCCAGTAGATGATACGACTTGTTCAGATTTTTGTTGTTGTTGTGTTGTTGTATTTGGCGCTGATTCTGATCTAGATTCCTTCTCTGGCGTGGATGTTGTTGCTGTCGATGCTGTCGCTGATGGATTTGATGCCCAAAAATCTAATATCCATCGCAAAATGGCTAGTTGCAACATTTCATCTTCGGCAACCCGTTCACCAACAGACGATAATACATCTCGTAATGTTAAACGAAATGTATGTCGGATGATACGAGAAAGCCATTCCATATCATCATCTTTGTGCATTAATAACAGAGTAGACGTTGCAGTTAGGAAGGGAGCTGCAAGGAATGGTATCCGTCGCAGATCATTCGTCTCATTATCGTAGCTAACAATGGTAACAAGGAGAGCAGAACCATATAGAATCAATAGTCCATAATAAGATATATCACTGGGTTTCATTTGCCTGACTCTAAGTAAGAACATCATCACGATGGAAATACATAAACTTATTCCGATATTATATAAATATGACGATGTTGCTAACTCCACTTTGATTTGAGTTAGAAACGAAAATGTTCTTACTTCTAATACTGTTGGTATCGCGAATATAATAAATGAGAGTCTCCGGACTTTATTGAGATCAAGTCTTCGTCGTTCCTGTGTCATCATACTCTGGTTCATCTGATGATGATGAGACGAATATGGAGAGAAGAGATGTACAAGGATTTCCCCTACATCCTTTATTTGACCCTGTACATCAAATGGGTCGATGTATAATAAACTTGCAATTAAGATCAATGAAAGGATAGAATACCTTGGATACAAAATGATATAAAATGACAATATGAAAATTCTTGTCAATATTCCAGCAGCCAAAAGAAAAATTCCTAATCGTATCCGAATTTCTAAGGCCCATATTTGTCGAAGTAAATTGATTAAGAAACGTCGCCAAAAGTAATCCACAGGATGATTTACCAAATTTGTTTGAATGGAAATTCTATCTTCAAAACGATTCTGAATAGATTTCAGTCGATTATTATCAACATCAGCATGTTGCTGTTGCTGTTGCTGCTGTTTTCTTGAATTAAGATCGGCATCACCGTTTGTCGTATTTATATTGTTTCTGTCGTCGTCGTCGTTGTTATCAACTGTACTGCACGCGCTAATAGAATATGCCACTCTTTCGACAGGTTCGTGTTCTTGTTGTTGTGAAGTCAAAGGAATCCATGATTCATCTTCGTCTTCTCCATTAGCAGATTTCTTTGCCTCTTCTTGTGCTGTCATTGTAGAAAACTTCGCCTGAGAAGAAAATTTTCCTTGATGTGATAGTCGGATTGTTGCCTGTTGCCTGTTGCCTCCTAACATAGTCGTCGTCAGTAGTGATGGAGCATAATGAGAAAATTGTCAAGAACAAAGTCTAAAACAAATTCGAAGTTTAAAAGAAGTTCGTCGACGATGATGCCCTCACTTACAAACACTAAGTCTGTACTTCATACATTGTACCTCACCATAATAATAATAGTAATGTGCAAACTACTATATAACACAGTAGGAGGTAGCTAGCCCAATAGGAAGATGTTGTACAGTGCAAGATTTATTTGCACAACATTGAACATGTTGAATAAAAGCATTGGTGTATGAAATATAAAATACATCTATTTGTAATGAAATTTAATTATATACTTTTCTATTAATAGTCAGTATTCTTTTCAACAAACAACAACTCAACAACACATCCATCCATCCATCCATCAACAGTCCAGTATAGCAGATATCTCATGTATATTACACATTTATTTACAGTAATAAAGTAGCAAATTATTGTTGTTAAAATTAGACTCCAACCGCCTTTCATAGAGGCAAGCTTACTACTTCACTATAAAAGCATCTCAGAAGGAGAGTTTTTGTTGTAGTACTGTTGTTTCCCCAGCAGTTGAAATTCAACCAAATAGTAGTCAGGCAGATAATAGTACAATGTAAGTGGGTGGTACTGTATGTTAATTGTAATAAGAGAGAGGAAGAGGAATAAGATGACGTTGATGAACTAAAATAAAGGGTGGTTTCACAAATTTAAAAAATAAAGATGAAAACATTAAAATAAAAATAAAGACAAAAAGAAAAAAGAGAACAACACCTGGGATTCCAACGTGGTCCCCCACCGTAGTACTAACCAGGCCCGAACATGCTTAACTTCGCTGAGCAGACGGGAAGCGGTGCTGTCATGTTGGTATGGTCGTTCTCTCTATATGGCTCATTTTTAAGGACTATATTGTACACACTTGAAGTACAGTAGTTAGCTACAATATTCAATATATTTCTCAATATTCATTTGGGACAAAATCATTCCTTTTGGTCTACAGTAGTATTGGGCTTGAACCCGATCATTGGACTATCGACTTTTCACACTTTTTACTTTACTCTTTGTGTCATTCTTGTTATAAAACAACAGCAAGACAATGGCGTCCTTGGAACAACTTCAAATGCTAGAAGATGACGAAAGTACGACGTCGAATAGTAGCAGCGACAGCAATAATAGCAACAGTAGTAGCAGTAGTAACAGCAGTAGCAGTAGCGACAACAACGAAGAAGAAGAAGAAGAAGAAGACGATGGTAACATCTCCACGACGAAAAAGAATGCCGAAGCAGATACTAACGGTAAGAAAGAAGCCATATCATGTACTATCACTTATCCTCCATCTACGGCTCATCACAAGAAGCGACTAAAGATTTCACTCGGAGGATCTTTTAAGGCTATGTTATCAGAATCACAACACAAGCTGGAACGTAAGGACGACGTATCAAATAACAACAATAGCCCCCCTCATCACGCAGAAAATATCAAAAACGACACGGATGACGATGACGACGAAGCCGCAGCTGCTTCTGCTACCATTACCGAAAACGACGTCGCAGCAAAAAAAAGTATCAATTCAATATGCGCCAAAGATTCAAATGAATCTTTTGTATTGAATGCCGACAACGACGTCACAGCAAAAAAGGCTGCAAATTCAACAGGTACTAAAGAGTCAGATGAATCTATTGTGTTGAACACTGCTGATATTTCTACCACTTCTTTGAAAGAGAAGCATCTGAATTCTGCTAGTATTCACAACAATAATAATAGCCACATGAAATCTGAACCGTCTTCATCTCCCCAAAAGAAGGACAACCAATCAATTTCTATTGGAGAAGTCAAAGAGGAAAATTCATCCAAGACCAAAGGGAAACAAATAATATCTTCTGCAACGATATTATTGACTGGGAAGAAGAGCTCCAAGGAGATTCCCTCTGCTGAAGGCGTTCAACAACAACAACAGCAACGACGAAAAGAACAGCAGAACAAATCATCATCATTATCTACCTCAACTACTCAAAATATTTCTTCTCATACCAAGAAACGTAAGTCGGTACCAATCCGATTACCGCCCATGTCCTCACCGGGATTACTGTTAACCGGAAATCATTTTCGAGGAGCAGGAGGAAGTGCTAACCAGAATAATAATACATCAAACGACCTACTAGTATCTCCTAATGCTGTCTTTACTAAGACCATGGGAACTGCAGGATATACTATCGAAAGTAGGACCAAGAATCCTCATCGTGGGTCCAGTATTGAACTAGTTGTGGATGATTTATTTGACAGCAATATAGGATTCTGTCGAAGATTTCCGGAATTAATACCGAAAGATCTGATAACAGTACCAAAGCCGAAGCCGAATCCTTCAACAAAAATAACACCAACACTACCAGAGCGACTCATCAAGGCTTTTCAAATTAACAACAGAAAGTCATTCTCTACGTCATCATCTTCAGAAAGGTCGTCATCATTAAACAAACTAATTCCATCAATCGCTGATTCTGATATTACGGGAACTTCTAGTAAGAAATGGGACAAGAATATTCCACAATATTCAGATATGATTCCATTGTCTCTCACTTTGCCATACCCAGATAAATACATCGAAAAGAGGTTAGAATACGTCAAAGAAATTGGCATACGAGAAAAGGCAATCGTTATCCTGCAGAAAGAGCACGAATCTTTTGAAACTACTCAGGAGAGGAGGGAAAATAGTAAATGCTCTGTGCAAGATATTCCTCCTATTCCAGTACTGCCTGATTCTCCAACATTAAGTGAGATGAAAGATCTACCATGTGTAGAAGAAATATTCGGCTCGGAAGAACAACGTAAACAGCATCATCCGCTTTATCTACCCAAGAATAAAATGCTGGTAGATCATCTTGACAAACGGTGCTTCCATATAGTGGAAGGTCGGTACTTTGGTTTATTGAGTAACTATATTGCAGATCCACATTTTTTCGGTCCCAGTGCTACGGGCATTGGGAATTTGTCATCTTCGTCGGGCCTTTCCACGGCAACTTTCGGAGGACCTCTCTTGATGGCACCTGCTCAACCATCATCAACAGTAACAATATCGAAATCGTCTTCGATACAATCAATAATAAATAATATTTCTTTTCCTACAAAGTCCACTGAGAAGTTGTCATCCGTAAAGGCGACGGCAAATAAAATTGTCTCTGATGATAAAAAACCAAATGGACCATCCAAAGAAATTGGACATGACTCCGCTTTCGGCACTGATGTTGTCAACAATGGATCTCAAAAGGCGGCAACAATATCGACACAATTGAAGATAACAAAGCCATCTTCGTCAACAATTACTCCTGTGGATTCCACTAATAAGTTGCCACCCGCTAAGGTGACTACCGATAACATTGTTTCTGCCGATAAGCCGTATGAATCACCCACAGAAATTGGACACAACTCCGCTAGCGGCACTGATACTGTCAACAATGAACCCCAAAAGGCAGTTATAATATCCTGATATTAATTAGCAAGGGTTTTCGATATTATTCTTGATTAACTACGTAATGCGTATGATGTTGTATAACGGTAGCGCGCAATGGCAATGGACAAGTATTATATCTCAATTATACTTCAGCCGACTTCATCTTAAGTCATGTATACTCAAAAAATGAACAGGTGGCTTTCTTTCTATACTAGTACTGAATGTACAGAGTTCTTTTTCCAGCAACCATACTTCAATTGCATCCAGTTGCAATATATCAGAAGATTATTTCACTACACAATAAATAAGAAATAGTAAGCTTTTTTCTAAGAATCTTAACTTTCTAGCTAAAATGCCACAAATTTTCTCCTTCAACTCGATTAATTTTCGAAACATTCTTCTCCAAGACTCCCGAAGTTCTATACATTGCAACGCAGACTACAACAGGGAGCTGATGTAATAATTTTTGATCAAGTTCACGATCATGAAGTTTGGTGATGGTTCTTGCTGTTGAAGATGAACTTCTTTTTTGTTTCTTTGTTGCAGGAAAAGAAGTAGCAGTATTGCTTTTATTTCCACTTTTTGATTTATCGATACGACCTAAGAAAGAATCGTTCATTGATTCACAATCGGCTTTCCACTCATCTTGAACGATTCTTCGTTCATGTTGGTCGGGAATCAAAAAAGAAAAATGCACAATGGGAATCTTACGAGTGGTAGTATCTATGCTCTTGTTCTTATTCTTGTTTTTACCTTGACTGTCTTTCTTCTTCCTATCGTCTTTATTCTGTTGATTTGTGACTCGATTAGAAGATGAATCGACGTAATAGCCAGCATTTAATTTCTTTGCATCAACATCCACAAAGCAGTACACGCGTTGTTGTAGATCTGAATCTAAAGACTTGTAAAAATCTTTGCCATCTCTACCGCAACCCCATATTACGAAATGCTTGTTGTTGTTGTTGTTGTTGTTGTTGATGTTGTTGATGTTCCAGAGCGGATCTTTCCGAAGGATACTTTGTTGAAATGCCAAAGCTCGTAGCTGCAATAAGAGCTTTCGACTAGTTCTATAACTTTGAGACTGGTCGTTATTGAAGTGGCGATAGGTTACAAGCGGTAATTTTGTCTTTCTGTCTGTACAAGTAGCAATAGACTTCCGATGAACACGTAGGAATCCATTGGACTGTAGATGAGAATGAAAGAATCGTAGATCTTCTGCCAATCGTAAAGATGATATCGTGTCGTACTTTGGATGCACAATACACGGTCTTTGCAATATTGCCAAAGACGATTTGAACTTATTTAAATCTGTTTCATTTTGTGGTGATTCGATGTATCCTCCCACCATTGACCATATAGACAGTGAAAAAAACCAAGTTGGTTGTAGGATGGTGATTTCTCTATATCTTTCGAGCATGAGTCGTTCATCTGTTAGATTGTTAGCCCAATTACTGTAATGCCAAGTCGAATCAGGAGGATCGCGATCAAATGTAGACCCTAATATGGTCCGATTCCGTTTATCTTCGTCGATATTATATATCATGTATAGGGTTTGTTCAATAACACGGTACTTGTGCATCACATCGTCAGAATCCAATAGACAAATAAACTTGATGATACTTTTATTGTTTTCAGAACCATCACTACTTTTTTCTATTGGTTTTTCTGATAGTTCTTCGTTATTACAGATAGGTGGATTATTTAATTCGATTGCTCGATTACGTGCGTATCCCGCTCCCTTTGGTATGTCATTACTGCTTGACTGTACTAGAAGCCGTGATGGAATCACTCTCGTCGTCGTCGTCGTCGATTTTATATTTGTGTTTGTTATTGTTGATGATTCGGCTTGTTCGGATTTATCAGATGTTTCGATATCTCGAAGGATTTTCAGACTTTCATCGTTGGAAGCATCTTCATAACAACACACTGTGATCGATATAGAATATTGATCAAGAAATTGTCTCAAAAGTTTTGATTGTGAGTCGCCGACCGGAATTTCTTGTCGTAGTGCCGATAGTGTAGCATCCCTGACAGTTGTGGCTGCATTATATACCGGAATAATAACGTCAACCTCTATACAGGTAGTCGTAGCAGTATTATTCACATTCGGATGAGACATCCTTCACAATACACCCGGTCGGTAGTAATGGTATAACTTGAATTGTAATTGCTTTTAATGAACAAAATAAATGATGGGTCAAAAATCAATCAATTATCAAAACAAATACTTTCTGTTTTTTTGCGCGAAAAATATATCCACGTATGATGATGAACATTGATGCCAGCTCTGTACAATGATTGTATCGTGTTTATTATTCTCGCGTTTTTTCAGTTTTCTGTCTACAATAAACATTAATCAACAGTCACAATATTATTCTTCTGCGAGGAAACAATACACCAGTGACGTTACAGGAGACAGCAAAAGTGAGTTGGTACCGTATTAATCTAAGAAGGTGGAACATAAGAATAACGACGACATGACGAACAGCATTGATAAAAAATCGGTACCGCGACAACGACAAGTGACAACGAAATTATTACATTTGGTTTTATTAATAATATTATTATCTTGCCCGGTAGTGTACTCTTACGTGGTTCAATGGAAATCAAACAGCCAACGTCATCGCCATTATCATGTAGGGTTTTTTACCGAGAAAAATTCGAATGAAAAAATTCTTCTGGCTCAAATCAATCCTGACGACGAAAGTGATGATGCGAAGAAAGAAGACAAAGTCGATCAGGCCGTAGAATATTACCAAGCTGAAGCAGAGGCAACAAGAAAAAGAACTCAACGTCTTAACTTTCCTCGAGCTGTGATGACAACTGTAACTAAAACCGTACAGTATTTGGCATATGCATTCCTTATAACTAGTTTTGGTTTGAATGTTATTGGATATTCTTTCATTAAAGACGATTCCGGACTACGAGTTGGTACCATGGACGAACTTCGATTTCAGAATGAAATTGTAAGGAGCACGGAGGGAAAAAATTGAAACATCTGTTTTTAAAAACAGTCATTCAACCTCAGTTGGAAGCCTGGTCAATCAAATCGATGCCCACACATACAGTAATTGTACAATGTACGGTTTATTATATAACCCATTTAAGATCGAAAGAATTTTGATTTTCAGATCAGTATAGTACTGTGAATACCTATAATATTTGTGTATGTATTTGTGCGTGTCTGTAATACATGTGTTTATGTTTGTGCGTGTACGTATTATATTCTTGTAATACGAAATACACTTATAGCTAGGCGTCACGGCATATCTATCACGAAGACCCAGTTGCTGGAAGTCCAAGACTTTGTTTGATAAAGTCATAGAGTAATAGTTGAGAAACGATAATCCCTCCCACTTGGATCAATCGGGCAGGTAAAGCCGAATAGAAACCTTTTATACCTTGACGATCGTTGTAGATTGTTCGCACGGTTTGCGAGAAACTCGGAGATGTGGATGGATTATTTTTCCCTTTGTATGTTTCCGTCAAAATAACATCTCCAGGATGTGATAAGACACAAGCAACTACAGAAGCACAACATGCAGCAACAAATGATACCTCTATTTTAGTCGATGCTATGTTTGGATCATTCACGAAAGAATATAACATACGACAAAATACATCATACGTAACCTGCTTTCCAAGCGTATAAGGACATTGCTTGGATAACATTGCAGGTAATCCATAAAATAAACCAACTACCCCCGACTCTTCCACTAATCTAGGAATTCCTGTCAAGAGATTATATTTTGAAAAATCTGGATCTGTTAACAACCGGATCCTTGTTCTTTCCAATGGACAAAGTATGATGGATGCAACGCCTCCTGCGACAACGCTAGCAATTATGAATGGGATAGTAGGAGTGTCTAGATTCAATAAATTTGCGACTTCAGGTTTTAAGCTTTCATATAGACCAAACTTCGCGGCACCTTCCAATCCATATCCGACGACTGTAGGTGCCAACCCCTTGGTGAGAATCCCAACTCCATCATCTTCTACAATAGTCTGCGATGCCTCAACAACTCCAAGTCCATTAAATTTCTGTGGATCTGATTGAATTTTTGTTTTAACAACGTCAATAGGTGTTGTTATTCCATGAGAGAAAGCTGCACAAAGACTACCTGCAAGGAAAAATCGTGGATCTGCGTTACCAGTAAGTGTTAAATGCGGAATATCAAGATGAACAAAATGAAGTGGATTGTCATCCAATGTCATACCCGCCATAGCCGAAGCATCTTCTGGAAGCAATAATAAGAATAGCATAGGAAGAACCACCAGCGTTATTGATAATATATTGTTGTTGTTGTTGTTGTTGTTTTTTATTTGTACCGGTATGCTTTGTAATTCTTTTGTCTCGACATTTTCGCTATCATTATAGTTGCGAGATTTCATGATCGATGATTGCATATTAGAAGTATATATACTACCATTGCTGGGCCTGCTAGGAAATGAATATCTTCTGGTTGTACGATCAGCATCATTATTACAACGCCGATATCGAGCACTAGCAAAACATGAAACCAGCGATTCTTGTTGTTCAAAAAGTAGTATGAACGATACAGAAACAAAAAGGACCCTTCGTAGCTCACACCTTTTCCAGCTCAAGCAGGTGTCGTTCACCATGATTATAAATGAAAATGAAGAATGAATATATCGATTCATCAATTCGATGTTCCAATTTTTGCTTTCTATTGGCTTTTTTTTTCTGATTTTATCTTATTGCTCTCTCTTTCAAGAAACATCATGCGCAGATCGATGATTCGATCATTGATTCACAGATTCGATTCAGTCCCTCCAGTACGTACGCTGTACGTCTTCAGATTTTAATCGCGAGTTGAAAATCTATTTCGAATATTCCGGACTTTTGGTCGGAGATGCTACATGCAAGGACAAGTAACTTAGTGTATTCATGCAGTTAACGACGATGAATGACGAAAAAGAAAAAGGATGTCATTAATTCACAAATTACGTTGCCATACTTTTCTGTTGCCATAATATATCCAGTAATAAGGAAAACAATATCTGTAAATAATGTCGTCAACTAATGAAGAAGGTAAGTATGTCTACCTCCCTACTCCTGGATATTTTTTTGGACGTGCAATATATTATATCTCGATCTTTTTTTCTCATAATATTTATATATGATGTCGTTTGATTACTTTTTGTCGTTGTCGTCGAATTCTTAACATAATCAAAAAATAAAAATGAATAGTAACCGGAGCCCGTGGAGGGTTATTTGGTGCAGGAGGAAGGTTCAAGGGAGGGACTGATCCTATCATGGAAAAATTTAATGAAAGTATCTCTTTTGATAAACGAATGTGGAGTCAGGATATTCGTGGATCTGTCGCATACGCTAAAGCAATTGGGAAGGTAGGGATTATTACTGACGATGAAGTGAAATTACTGGTTGACGGTTTAGGTAAAGTTGCAGAAGAATGGAAAGAAGGAAAATTTATCATCAAGAAAGGTGATGAAGATATCCATACTGCCAATGAACGACGCCTTACAGAGATCATTGGTCCTACTGGTGGTAAATTACATACGGGTCGATCTCGTAATGATCAGGTTGCAACCGATGCTCGTTTATGGACAGTCGAGGCAGAAAGAGATGTTTTGAAGGACATGGCTCTACTACTAACTGCTGCTGCTAATTACTCAAAGGAACACATCGATATTCTTATGGCGGGATATACTCACTTGCAACCAGCACAGCCCATTCGGTTTTCTCACTGGCTTATGAGCCACATCACTCCACTGGTGAGAGATGCTCAACGTTTACAGGAAATGATTCCCAGAGCTAATCAGTGTCCTCTTGGTTCTGGTGCACTAGCTGGAAATGCATTTGGAGTAGATAGAGAGTTTCTTGCGGAGGAACTTGGTTTTGAGGGCGTCACACCTAACTCGTTAGATTCGGTTTGTGATCGTGATTTTGTTGTAGAATTCTTGATGTGGCACGCCTTAATGCTCACCCACATCAGTCAATTCGCAGAGGATGTTATTATTAATAACTTGTTGAAGTGCATTGACATCGATGATGCGTATGCTACTGGATCTTCTCTTATGCCACAAAAGAAAAATCCGGATGCATTGGAAATTTTACGTGGCAAGGCTGGAATCGCTCTCGGAAAGGCTGTTGGATTCACGGCTACTCTTAAGGGTCTTCCTCGTGCTTACAACAAAGATTTACAAGAAGATAAGATTCTTTTATTTGGAGCTATGGATAGCGTCAAAGATTGCCTGGCGATTGCTACCGGAGTTATTGTTACTATGAAACCAAACCCTGAAATGCTAATGAAGGCATTGAGTCCAGAAATGCTTGCCACAGATTTGGCCGATTACTTGGTCCGCAAAGGTGTACCATTCCGTGAAACTCATCACATCAGGTACGTTTTAATTTTACTGTATTTAAAAGATATGCACCATACTGCCGGGACTTAACTAACTAACTAACTAACATTCTTTATGTGATTATCTATAATATGTTTCAAATTAAAATAATTCAGTGGTGCTTGTGTAAGATTATCGGAAGAGAAGAAGGTGAGTATCGATACTCTGAGTCTAGAGGAGCTACAGGCAATCGATTCTCGTTTTGAAGCCGATGTTGCTAAGGTATGGGATTATGAGGTTAGCGTAGAAAGGAAGAATTCGATTGGTGGAACTGCAAAGGCTTCGGTCCTAAAGCAAATCGAGGATGTTCTAGCATATGCAAAAACGTTAGGATAAAAGTTTATATAGAATAGGAAAGAGTGATAACAATAACTTGATATAAATTGTAGGTTAGACGTATCATATTAATCTAGATTCGCTCTGTCTTCAATTTCCACATTAGCTCGACTTGAGCACTTGACTCTAGATACAAGCCCAGCCTGTCCGAAGATTACATGCATGTCATCAATACGTTTCTGCTCAGATTCACTACGTTGAGATCGCATGTAATCTTGATAGTAAGTTGCGCTGGTTCTACTTGACCGTTTAGGAATCTCATCCTTTACTTCTTCGTTGGCTATGTTCAGATTTGGGCTGTCTGGGACTGTAGTCTTCTGTATTTCACGTGGCTCATCGTCGTCACTTCGTGTACTATCCGTTTCTAAGATTGATATACTGGAAGTCATCTTCTCTTCGTTTTCATTCATACTGACGTTAGTATCTTCCACAGACTCCTCACCATCAATCACTGTGGAAGGAGACTCATTTGTTAAGGCTGCACTCCCATTGGATACTAGCAGTTGCCGCATACGGCTAGCAACTAAAGATCCTCCTTTTCTAGAAAAAGCGGGATGTTTTCGAATCGAATTCTTGGGAATCTTAGTATCACTCACCACTAACTTTTGAGATACTCTTTCGGAATTAGCACACACTTCCTCACTAATTGCAACGCCATTCAGTTGTGCTCGTATAGGCTTAGTATTGACATCTTTCACAAGAATATCTCCATTGACCTTTTTCTCTTCGTCATGAGGAAATGACTCTTCTTCTAATACACTCGTTAATTCAGACGACGGTTTGATTTGTTTGCACTCTTCTCTCTTACGTGCTTCAGCCTTCAACGCCATCCGCTTACGTCTGAATTCAATTTCTGCAATCTCGGATGCTTGTATTTCTTGGCGCCTTTGTTCCTCTTCTTGCTTGGCCTTAACCTCGAATTCCTTGTCTTTTCGACGTCTTTCGATATCAGCGCGTCTTTCTGATTCAAGGGTTTTATCGTTCTCGAAACCAGCTGCACATTGTGCATCATGAGCTGGAACCAGCTGGCGGATCTCTTTGTTACTAATGCCGGAGTTGCGTTTATTCTCATCTAAAGAGATTATAGGAGATGTAACTTGTTCTTCTTCAGTCCTCGGGGTCAGTGTATTTCTCATGTACTCGATGTGATTGCTGTATACTGGAGGCAGATCGTTTCCAGGTTTTGAAAGCTTGCCTTGTAGACGTCGCGATGTCTGTATTCTATTTGCTTTCAGCCAAGAACGAATAAGTCTTCTTGTTATCCATCCACGTACAATGCTCTGCACGACAAGAATATCTTCATAGGCACGCAAGAAGTTCATCTCACACCAAAAGCTCCTCCACTGAGTTTGTATCATTATCGCTGCTGCGTCATAAACATTGTTCTCTAATGCACGGAACTTCATTCTATTGCGCACTAGTGACCCTCTCGCAAACGCCTGGATTCTTACGATGCAATATATTCTCGTCACAGCATCATCCATTGCCAACCATCGTCTACAAATTGACTGCACCACAATGACGCGATAAAGATTTATAGTAAATTGGTTCCTACAATGATATCCTAGATATATCTTCTGGATCATGGTTGCACAATAGTTGTCAACTCCAAGGCAATCCCGAACCCACCAACCACGGAAGGCGGCTTGGATTTGAATAGCAGCGAGAGCAAAGAAGTCAGATGCAACGTCTTTCCTTGTTTCTATATTCGCTTTGTTTTCACTACGCATTCTCTGTGCAAGGGCATAGGACCGACGAACCATAGGTGTCATATTATTCTGGGTGGAAACAGGCATGTTCTGATCCCGAAGACACTCGTTCTGCAACTTTCGAAGTTTGTTCTTAGCAAGTTTTTGGCGTATTTTAGTTTGAATCACCACAGACGCAACAGCTTCAATAAAATGAACGTATGATTCTGGAAATTTCCCCGCTTCCTGATCGTCTACCGGAAAGTTTGGATCGAATATATCGTCACTATGAACATTATGTTCGGGCATGTTTTTCAAGCTATTTCCCTTTTGAAATCCATCGCCGAAACCTGTCCAAGTTTGAGTATTGAAACCCTCATCCGTAATCTCAATAGGATTTGTATCTTCTTCTTTCAACAACACTTTCTTCATTTGTTTCCTGGCAAATTCATCTGATGGACACTCATTTGATGAGTCAAGTTCCATTGGTTTATTTTGAGACTTGAAGCGACTTCGAAGAATAGATTTCGGTTTACCGAGTGGAGTTTCTACTTGAACGGTGTCGCAATCAGGACGGAGCTTTGTTGATTGAGGAGTTAAAATATATTCTTGTTGTGTGAGGGTTTCATTCCATCGCACACCAACCATACTGCTGCTATCATGTACATCCATAACCGATGTGGGCGATGCTTTGTTCTGTTGTTTCAATAGTACCAATTTTCGTGACAAATAATCAGATTCAGGTGTGAAATCAGCGTATGTGGGTCGTTTGCTTCTAGCAGTATCACCGGTAGGCGTCGATACATCCGAGAGTGATGAGGAATACCCCGCGATTCCTGGTATCGAAAGATAATCATAAGCAGTGTTATCATGTTTTGGATCAAACGACATCCCCCTTTTCGCATTCGCCGATGCCATGTTCGGATCTTCCATGAATCGATCAAAATCGTCATTCAACTTAGTCGATGAGGTAAGTACATCCTGACAGGTAGTATGCTGTCCTTGTTGGTAATTGGAATTTGGATCCGAGTCAAACGGTACGTTACCAGACTGAAGATATTGAAATGTAGAATTATTTTTTGTAGTTGTTTGAATAAAGTTTTTATCATTCTGCATGATTTTTGATCCACGACTATTTCCCATACATCTTCTACTATTATGATCGCTAATATCTTCTACAAATGCTGCCGGCATATTGCTGGCTATTGGTGGATCCATTTGTTTGTCGATACCTTTCGTAGCACTCCATCGTCTCCCTAACGATGCGTTATCCCTTTGACGTCGAACCTGTTTCGAAGTTTACCAATATATTCCATTCCATTTAAATTCATTATAATACGTGTATATTTACAAATACAACAAATTACATTACAAGGATATAAGCGTGAAAGACAGTGAGTGAGATGGATTGTAATATATATATATATATATATATATATATATAAGCAACGATTGATTCTCACATTCCATTAGATGAAAACTTACCATAGGTCCTCTAACCCCTTTACCTCGACTATTGTTACTATTTGTACTGGCTTCATCACCATTATACTCCCCTTTTCCTTTTATCACCATTCTCTTTCTTGGGCTATTGCTCCCAGTACTACTGCCCCCGAGAGAGACAACTGTCGCCATGTTCTTGTAATAAGTTGACGGTTGATGTGGCAGTTGATGTTGCTGATAATGATGTTGATGCATCTGATTCTGATTCTGTTGATGGTGACCGTTGTTATTGTTTGATGACGACGATGATGAATGAAGTAGGACAGAGGGTAAATTCAGTATCCTATTTTTATTCTTTCGTTTTGTTTGTTTTTGTTTCCTCTTCTGCCATGTATCTTCTCGTCTTTTACGATGTAAAAGTTCTTCTTGACTAAGACCCGTACTGACAGTTGGTGAATCATCTACCCCTCGTCCACCAAACATAATTAAATTATCTTTTGCATAATTATAGTAGTGATTATTGCGTTGTTGTTGTTCTGCAAATCCAGTACGTTGATTAATCGTAGATAATGGCAGCTGTGATTTTGATTTCGAATTCGAAGAAGACCGAAGAGAATATCCAGCAGTATTAGCCCCAACCCCAACTGGTGAAAATTCTTCTTCTTCTAGTATTTGTATTTGACTACTCCTCGAAAAATCCTGAGGAGCAACACGTCGACGTTGTTGTCCCCGATCCTGTTGTTTCCGATAAAGAGCATCACTCCAAGTACTAGTATCAACACCAATATCACTCCTAGTACTCCTACCAGTACCAACACCAGTATCACTCCTACTAGTACCAGTACTAGTAGTATATAATACACTATCGTCATGAACGACGGCATTATACGTAGGAAGATCAAAATAACGAAATGTATCTGTTCTTTCCTCTAATTCTTTCGAAGTACCGACATCACTGTAACTAACATTGATAGACCCTCCAGTACCCGTCCTCGATGGAGATGATCCTCCAATACAAAACATATCATCATTATTATCTTTTTGACGTGATGGTGACGATAATGGCAACGCTGACGATGATGAGGAGTCATACTTTTTGTTGCTGTTGTTACTGTTTTTACGCGAATCGGCACCATGAGTTCGTCGAGGTCTTTGTTGAGAATACTGTTCCTGTTCTTGTTCCTGCTGCTGTTCTTGATGTTGCTGCTGTTCGCCGGAGAAGGAAGAAGAGTTAACATAATCAAATTGTTCTCGATTTTGTCCACGTCTGTTATAATGATTATCCCATGATGTACTAGTATTATTGTTACCTTGTCCTGGAACTGCTGCTGGAGGATCCATTTTTATATGTAGTTACGAACTGTATACGTAGTTACGTACGTCTTGAAGGGAAAATTCGTTTATCAGTGGACAACAACTACTGTACTACAGTATGATAATATCTCTAAGGCAACCAACCTACTACTTCTGTATGTATGCAACCAACCACACACACACACACACCACACACACGACGTTACGTTTCGTTTCGCTAACTTTTTAAACGACGGATTTGATTTGATTTGATTTGATTTGATTCGATTCGAAATATCCGAAGAGGTGCGTGCTCTTCGTTGTATACGATATTGTGCACCAGTCTCTTAAGCGTAATCCTTTCTTGTTCAGATCGATGAAGAACTCTCTTTCTCTCTCTGTCTGTATTGAAAAGTATTGCATTGTGCGTACCTTAGCTACTAGCTTGGCTATTGCTCTCCAATCCATCAAACTCATTATTTGACTCTACTTACACATAACGGTACCTAACTACCCATACTCATACAAATGCTAAAAATTGACGACACAATAACAAGGCACTGCCGATCGTCTTCTCCGAAGTGCGCGCTATATTACTCTATTTAGAGCGTAGAACCGTTAGGTGTCTCGAGGATGCAAGCCCTATTTTTTTGACTCATTAGGTACTACTGGTATGTATCATAAGAAAACAGCATAGTATATTCTTCTTGCTACAATACACAATGTACCTCAAAAGTACAGTATGTATAAATCAACTACTCTTCGATAAGATAAACAATCAAGAAGAGCAGTCAGCAACAACTGACTGGCATGGAAAGTAGTATCACTTGAAGGCATCGACTCATAGAGCAGAGCTGTGCATCAATATATATATTTATATATATATAAACTTCAGAGTCTACTATGATGATGATAAGGGGATCCAATGTCAACTGTGTTGTTGGTAGCTATGTTCTAACAAAGATGTTTAACTTCCTTCTATTTTGAAATATAGATGCTTATTTCTTTTTGGGGGCAGCCTTAGTAGACATTTCATTGGATGTCATGTTGGGATTTGAGTGTTTCTAATCGTTAATATCTAGCTATTCATACTGTATTGGGTTCCTTGGCTGATTGACGGCTTTCTAATCTTTTAAAGGTTTGTTGGTTAGAGTTTGCGCTGGAGCTATTAGATAAAGTTTTATAGGTTATATACAATAATTCTACTGTCACTGTTATCATAAATGATTGATTAAGATATTAACATATGAGAAGCTCGGTGTGTTCGTATACTAGGACTATGTACATCATATACATATTATATATATATTGATATTCGTAACAAGATTTACGAAAAGATTGTATGTTGGATTATGGTTTCATTCATTCGTTCATCATCTTCTTCTTCTTCTTCTTCTTCGTCTTCTTCTTACTATTATTACTATTACTATTATTATTATTATTATTATTATCACTATTACTATCACTATTATTTGTATGAAATACGCTTATCTAGCCAATTCAAAATATCTGTCTTGATTGTATCAAATAACGGAGATGGTTCACATAGCAGACCATGCAAAGCTGGATAATTAATCTTTGTTTTGTCTTGGGAAATATTCTTCGTATGAAATTCTTCTGAACCCTCATTTTTAACAACCATATCCTCATCGGCAATCAATAACAGGTACGGGTTGGATATGGTATTAAAATCTTTTGATATATTCAACGTAATATCAACGCAAGTCAAGGCCGATGCGACACGTATATTATTCGACGTCCCTGGAGAATCTAAAAGTCCATCCTCTTCACATTCTTTTCGTTTTTTCTCATCTCGATATTGTTTTGATGAATCTGTGGAACTACTCGGAATTAATTTTAACGTTGGTGTCACAAAGGCTAAACATTGGAGGGCGGTATGTTCTATGGACGAAACATTAAGTTTGAGCATAGGTGCCATCATAATTACCATGGGAATAACAGAGTCATCATCAACACTGGCTTGACTTAGTTTACGAGCCACTGACAATGCAATAGCTCCTCCCATACTTGAACCACATAAAACTAAAGGAATTTTGTTTTTGTTTTTGTTTTCGTTGTCATTTTCATTTTCATTTATATACAACGATTGAGCATATTGACACATAGCAATACCATCCTCGATTAAATCATCTGCACTTTCCAGATAACCTCTCATTCCTCCTGATTTTCCATGTCCAGGAAAATCGATTGCGACTACAGCATATCCAGCCTGAGCAAAGAATTCAGCAGCGTATCGTACGGTCGGATATCCACCATGTGCAAGAAAGCCATGATATAACACTATTAGCGCCTTCGGATTATTATTAGATTCATCATTATTATTTTTTGCTTCCCAACGATGAACGAAACAATCTGTTCCTCGAATCGAAACTAGATTTGAGTCAGAGTCGTTATCGAGATCGTTTTTGTTCTTGTCTTCTGACGACATCTTGTATTACTTGTAGCAATAATATTTCTTCGTTACAATAGTAGATTGAGACTAGGTAGTGTTTTCTTATACGAAATCAGGGATACCTAATACGCACTCTTGCTAGTCCGTAGTAGTCTTAGCTGTAAGTGGAAGAATGTATAAGAAATGAGATCAAACACCATTGCCGATTATGTCTTGTTCGGTATGTTTTATGTAAGTTAAAAAGCTAAAAGCTAAATAAAAAGCAAGATCCTTTTTTTCGTCGCGTTACGCGCTTATTGCGCGATAAAAGATCACGACGAGCGACACGACCACAAATAAATGTAATAACAATCAATCCCAAGGTCAAGATGACAGCAGAGCAACTAACGTAATAACAATACCAAGGTCAAGATGACAGCAGAGCAACTATCGTCGGAGGAAGCATCAAGACAATGGAAGTTTTTACTAGCAATTGAAAGTCTGAATCCGACGACAGAGAGGGAGGAGGCGAGGACGAAAAATAAAACGAAGACGGGTAGTACTTCTCTTTCCAAAACTTCTGATAGTAGTAGCGGCGCAAGAATGAGGAAGAGATCTAGATTCTCATCGTTACCATCAACTTCACCGGTAGTTAATAATAACGACATTGGCGATGATGATGACGACGATGATGATGATCCGTTCAACTGTAAATCTATTGCCGTCCTTCCCACTCATGAAATTGTAGAAAATACACTGAAAGAATACGTGAATGAATGGAAACAACTAGATGATCGAAAAGTCAACAAAGTAGCTAAAGTTTCTACAAAAGATATAGAATTAAACGACAACGACAACAACGACGACGACGACGACGATGACGATGGTAAAATATCAGTCAATACTGCTAATACTACTAAAACAACGAAAACTAAACCCCACGCTGGTGGCTGGAAATGGATGGATGGTAAACGGCTATCTCTACCCGAACGTTTCAATTATGTCGGGGGAGGAGGACCACTAGATAATGACGATGATGACGACAATGGCGGTGACCGGGTCACTTCTTTGGATAATCCTACACACACATTGTCCTATCATAAAGAATTACAGAAACTTTTTGATTCAATTCCTACGCATCGGCAACTAGAAGATATGGCACGATCTGATAACCAAGTTAACAATACACTTCGTATGTATCAAGAAACACATGCCGTCAAGTCAGGGGTGGCCGATTATCACGCACTTGCTCGACTACGGATGCCTGATCGTCATGGTCTACCACCATACTATGCACAACAACAATCGTCGAGTAAACAACGTCTTACTACTACTACTACTACTAATAATAATAATAATATCAATAGCAGTTCTCAAACGGATACTACTAGTACCATTACATTTGAAATCTGGAGGAGACAACCAAAACGCCATCACACATCAGACTGTCATCGTATGGTTTTGGAATTTCGAGCAAGCCAAACATTATGGGATTTACACATGATACTGTCACAAATGGCAGAAGACGGGCTTTGGAATGCAGTAGTTGCTGCTGGTGCTGGTGCTGCTGGTGATAATAATACTTGTACTGGGAATGATGATACCGATATTGCGATTACTAATATTAATACTAATTCAAGCCAAAATATTGGCAACGATGAAGACGAGAACGACAGTGACGGCGGCGAGGATACTCATCAACGCGAACAACCCTCGGGTTGCTTTTTCATTGAGAACAACTTCTACAAAACTGGATCGGTCGATTATACAACACCTATTATGGATTGGATCGACAATAATTCAAATAAACCAAATCCTATCCGAAGGGGATACTTAGGTATTAGTTCTTCTAAACCTATTACAAATGACAAGATCATGAAAGACACCAAATTGAGTCAAGTACCGTTCCGACTAAATATTCGTTATTACCACGCATGTCATGGGGATGTCGAGACAGCGGTGATGCTTGTTGATAGAAAACTAGTTCATTTCAACAGGGACGAAAATGAAAGTGATAACAAGGTCGTATATCCAATCATTCACGACATTTGGACTGCTCCTCGCGTACCCGCCGTACCTCTCTGTGATGCATGTCAAATGTATCAAGCTGTCTTTGTGACATCAACTGATTGTAATACCACGGATGGTGGACCACGAGCACTTTGTCATGAATGCTGCACAGACTTGAAATTGCTCGAAAAGGAGAAACAGTCTGTGAAACTTATAATTCCGTGGCGGAATCAGGCAGATCTATCAAACAGAATTTCTCGTGAACACGATAAAAATTTCTAGTATTCAGTAGCACAAAGATTTAATTTAAAAATATTTACTAGTATACATGCCACAACGTAAAGGTGTTGTTAGGCCAAAACTTCTTCAGGCGAGCGATGTATTCTTTTGTTCCAACTTTCGTAGATCCTCTCTCATTTGATTCGTAGCAGCAGGTGTTAAAGTATATCGTCTCCAAGAAATCCATTCTATAAAGGAAAATACCAATGGGGGCAAAACCAATAGTTTAAATAAGACTCGTTGGACAGCATCCTCATTTTCTTCGGATATGAAGTCCAGTTTATCCAACATATTTGCAGCCACGACAGGAAGGATCGATTCTGCAGGTTTACAAAAGAGGGCGTTCACTCCCATGAATAGACCAGCAAGAGATGCTTCATCGAGACGACCATCAACGGCATGCATTTTCTTCATCTCCAATACCATGTCGCTCATCACAAGATGAAATCCGGCAGATGCAACAGCTCCAGTAATGGCTGGGTAGATAATTAGGAACGCAATAATGATACCCGTTGAATTATGATCAGCTCCGAACCACATGAATAAGCAAAGACCGATATTCGTGGCAAACAGGATGGATATACTTTCTTATAGCCCAGACGACGAATTGGAATGTAGCACAAAATCGTACATATGAGGCCCAGTGGACGTATTGTAGAGAGCAACCAATCACATCCTTCTCTAGAAACGCCTGCATCGTGTATCAGCTGTCAACAAACGTTTTTAGAAATGCATTTGAAAATGAGTTTTGACTTTCTAGGAATAATTCCATTCCTATCCAAGCCCAGAAGTTATGATAACGCCAAAAGTCACGGGCGACTTGTTGTGGTTTCAGCCTTTCCGTTCTTTTGGGAGTATGAGTTTGTCGTCTGTGTACGTCCGAAAAGCGTATCCTTGCAGCCTTCCAATGTACAACAACGTGATAGTGTATCATAATTTGAGAAACGAGGAAAAGTATAGCAACAACAAAGCCAACAAGACAAGGAATATTCGAAATTGATGCATATCGTTTGTATCAAAAATTTCTAGACCAATCCTAGCCACGAAGAATGCTGCGAAAAGATTCAGTATTTTGCCGCTAGCCATGAAGTTGACGCGTTCCTTATCCGTCAAATGATGATTATCTATTACCAACGAGCCCAACAAGATCATCGTAAATGAATATAATGTGTCGTACATGCTAATTGAAATTATAAAATGAGCCACGTCGTGTGTTTCGTTATCGCTAGGATCGTTCCACCGGAAGAAGGGGGTTCTATAAATAATAGTTTTGACAACGTACACAAAATTAGTATTACAAAAGGAAAAAGCTTGCGTAGCTAATAAAGTGTTATTTGCAGCAAATAACAATTAGCAGAACGAAATAAAACAAACTTACAAGAAACATAACGCAAATAATGAGCCAGCAATTCCTATAAGATCACTTCTATTCATTCTTGTAGCTGCTGCATCGAGTAACCAAGCTCCTAGTAGATCATTGGTTGTGTTGACGACTGTAAAGACCAGATTCCCAGTGCTGTACGAATGAAGTGGTAGTCGATATACTCGAAGGAAGACATCAACGTAGAATAAGCTAAATACTGTGACGAGTAATGAGAATGCAACTCCTGCTATGTTCAAGGCCATCATAAATCGTTGACCAAATTCATGGTCTTGGTTTTTCAACAAAGTCTTCGACGACAACTGCGGTGACAGTGGCAATGACGATGACAATGCGGTGGTTTCATCATGGCGTGTTTGTACATGTCTATGGTGGGTGTTTACATCATTCGCCACCATCAGAGCAATTTACGCGTCTTTTGCGACGTTTTTTTTTTCTAGAGCAGCTTTTCCTATTTCCTTCAGTGCCTTTCTTCAAGCGTTCAACAATCTTCAAATCTTCTAGATTTCAAGTCCACTGCAGTACATGAACGTAATTTCGGTCGATTCAAATCAATACTATTCATTCAGCCCCGTGAAGTTATGACAATCTTTACTGGTCTCGAAGACATGAAAAAAATGTCTAGTGTGTAATTGTAATCGCAACAACACATCTTGAACTTCGAAACAAAGTAAGTTCAAAAGTTTAAAAAATAAAATAAAACGGTGAAGTCAACCGTCTGTCCGCCGAAATAAACGAACAGTGTTATTGAATTAAAATTAAGTACCGGTAGGTCCTACTCTAGAAGGAACTCAAAGCTTGTTTCTATATTGTCCTATATCTCTAGCAAATACATATTATAGGATATATCAGTATTATCTAGATGACCTTACCATAATTTTCAGAAAACTGCAACTTGGCTGTTATTTGAACACTATAAATCACACACAGTTCGTCTTCTGTACTGAATCAATCATCAGCAACTGGGTTCCTCGTCCGATACAAGTTTCTTTTCCAGATATCCGCAAAGTGACTCCAACTGATTGATATCCTTTTGCTGTCGATCAATTTTGAACTCTACATTTTGACAATATTGTCGAGTCATGATATCTATTTGTATAGGATTATTTGATGGCAAAGTCTTGCTATGCTCTCTCCACCAATATACATCTAGGTCAAGACGTTTGCCACTGATTTGTAATATTCTAATAGCCGTCTGATATTCGTCTAGTTTCCTTTTCGTTGCTGCGTTGGTGATGGTTCCTTCTACCAATACATCCGTACTACGATTCGGAGAATTAGGTGTTCGAGAGGGGGAGGAGGAAGATGAAAATAGCGTGATATTGGTCCCATCATTGCTCTCATTTAGCTGTTCGTTCAATCGTTGACAAAGTCGCTGACGCCGTTCTGCTGATTTTGTTGGTGAAAGGTCTATCCGGATGATTGCATCTTGGTGGGGTGAAGAAGAAGCCAGCATATTCCGTTGTCGAATAAGTACTTGACGACCAGCAGTAATCATAGATCGAGAAGGACGCGGTGTATCAGACACTTCAAACGACGACTTTTCTTCGTGTTGTACTATATCGGATTCTGAAGAAAAATGAACATGACGTTCTGGCGTTTCGGCGATCACTAATTGTTGTTGTTGACTGCCACCTTCCTCTCGATTAACAACAATGTGTCCTTGCTGCTGCTTTAGATTACGAATTTCTTCCTCCGCCTGAAGTAAATATCCTTCCATTTCATCACGTTGCTCTGCACTGTCCTTCGCTAGATCTAACGCCAATTGAGCATCTTCTTCTGCGGCTTGCAATCTCAACCGATTTAGTTCCAACTCTTGTTCGAAATCTAATATTTGTTTTGTCGATTGTTGACGTTGTTTTTCACTATCCTCCAAAAATTTCTGATTTCTTTTCTCCAAACTAGCTGTTTTTGATTGAATCGAAGATAAGGATATTTGGCAATTTTGATGCAAAAGTTGCTCTGATTTTAGTGCTTGTTTCATCTGTTCCAGTTCGAGCGATAGTTCTAGGAATTCATCAGCGTGATGCTGTGCTATCCGTTCGATTGAGGTGGGCGAATAGAATACCCCTCTGCTTGGATCGACATTTCTGCTACTAGAAGATGACGACGATATAATTTTCTTTGACGCTGTTCTTCGAAAATCATCAATTGGAAGTTTCTCATCAATTGAGGTTGTAGAAGATTCTTCAGCGGTGTCACTCAGCTTATTGTTGTTGTTGTTTTCGAAACAATCGCCATCACGATTATCGTCAAATCTCATCATTTCTGGAGGTTTCGGACGAGGAGTGATTGAAAAAGAAGTCGAGGTAGTTGTAGTAGTATTGGTAGCAGAAGCCTCCAATGCATCCATTTTGAACGTAGGATACGATCGGTTTTGATACCGTCGGGCAATCTCCTGTGCGGTACGAGCATTCCGTCTTGCATTTTCCGCGTCCGCAGCGGCTGATCCGGCTAAACTCTTCATTTCTGTGTGAGCAATATCAAGCGATTGAATCAAATTGGCTGCTGCTCTCAATGGAGACGATTCAATTCTTGCGTTGGTGGTATCGCTGGATTTATTGCTACTATCGTGGTGACGGTGGTGGCGAATGGGTGTTGACGCTTGATCTCCATTTTCATTTTCGTGTTGCCTTGCTAGATTATTGTCGTCCCCGCCGATACTTTCATTTACATTATTACAAGCTACCGCCTGAGTGGATAGAGGTGGCGGCGGTCGAGGTGGGGGTGGGCGTGGCATGGTACGATAGAGATATCAAAGATAATCCTAGTGAAGAAGAAGATAATAGAGCTAATACTACTTTCAACCTTAACTCCGGTACAAGTCAAAATTATAATTTGGTCATTGTCGCTACTACTAATACGTAGTACCTGGTAGCTATTTGAACGCTCTAATTTTCAATAATCCGACAGACAACTAAAAGGTTTCAGGTAATATTAACCTGAAAGTTGGTCTGTATTCCATCAGAGTATTAAGTGCGCGCTAAAACCAATGCTCGTTACAAAGAAAATAGTCCTAAGTGAATAGTTTACATACATGTACATGATGTGCAGTATGTGCTTTTCCGCAAAAAACATTAAGGCAATGCGGCAATGCGATTCTTATAAAAGACAACAAGTTCACTTGTTGTACATAACCATTAAGCATACAGCGGCAGTAAAGTAAAGACAACTGTAGCAGTAACTACTTGCAATAAAGAATAACATCAGTATGAGTGGAATGGCTCGTGCTGCTGGTGGTAATAAAAACACCGGCACCCAACACCGTGCCGCTCATCCAAGTAATATTTACCATCCAAATCATCCTCGTAATACAGGAAGAGAGAATGCTTTCGAAGCAGTTGCAGCCTCTATTAGAAAGAATTCAAATAATGCAACGAATGATGTAGAGAGTACTTCTACTAGGGCCGCTGGTATTAGTGATGGTACATCAAGCAACGATAGGCTTGGTCGTAGATGCTATGATGCTGTTACTCAGATGTTTGGAGAAGGTACAAATAAATACTTTAACACATTGGAGTATGATGACATTAAAGGTGAAAAAGTTGTCCACTTCTTCAAGCAGTACATGGAATTATTAATTAAGAATTTCATTCCCCTTGGTTGGTACAAAGACAATGGTTGGCATCAAGTTGATCCATCTCGTCTTGGAGTAACTACAATCTTGAATTATTTTGGTTCGTTGCTAGCCTTACTTAAAGCCAATCATCCCGAACATCCCTACCTGATTGGTGAGGCCAGCAAGCAAATTTGGTGGGTAACGATGAGAGCTAATTTAAAAAAAGGCTACGACGAGAAAGTATTCCTGGGTGATGGGGAAATATGGGATGCCAGCACGCGGTGCTTGTATCCAAAAATACCATCAATGGTGCTACGAGCTGATGATGCAATTGATTTCATTGAAAAAATTGATCTATATTCTATTTGTGTAAGCATCATGAAATCGTCAACATTATCAAATTCAAATTATGTAGATCGATCTAAACTGTGTCATAGTACATATAGCATGGGAAGATCAAGTGAGGTAGAACAAATGCGTTTTTCAGAGATGGTATGGGATCCATATGTTAAAGTTATTAATATCGGTTGGCGTGAACCAAAGACAAAAAATTCATACGGAATGTCCCACATGAATTATCATGATCCTGATCTTTATGAAATTGACAATGAGCATGCCATGGCATGTGCTTTCATTGAGGACAACAGAATGCTATGTAGAGAAGTAGATGATGATAAACGTGATTATATATTCTATCGTTGTCAAGAAAATGGTCGTTCTTATGCGGGCACTCAGCAAACTGCTACAATTCGTAAGCACCTTCCTCCAAAAACACCTAAAAAAATTGTTATGCAATATACAGGTAAATCCCCTAGAAAAGGAACGATGACAATGTGTATAGTCCATCGTGATATAACATTGGTTCAGACGGCTGCACGTTCTGGTCACAAAATTGGGGGCAATATGCAAACCTATATAGACTTTGGTGGTGTTGGATTAACACTACCAGCTGGAATGTGCTTGAATGATTATCCTGACGTTTTGGGGAAGCCGAAACATTGCTGTTTTGATGGTATTCCTCTTGGTGATGATCAATTTATTAATAGAGTAATTGATGGATTACTTCCCAGTAATTTAGAAGATTTTAAGCAAGGTGAAAGATTACGTCCATGGTTGCGTGGGCTTGCAGCCACGGTTATCATGTCTTACAACCACATGTTTATTAAATATGGTCCGGGGATTTGGTTGTTCATCGTATGGAATCGGTATTTAGATCTATCAACGGTTTGAGTATCAAAAAACTTGAAGACTGGAGCAACAGTATTAGACTACATTTTATACAATCAAATGAATGTGGTATTAGATTAAAGGATAATGCAAGCGCTTCTTTGATTGTAGAAGCACTTAATCGTAACACCGAATCAACTGTTAGAATGCAATCCAAAAATAACAGTTTGAATGCAGCACTTAATAAAGCTAATGAGAAAATTAGTGCTTTAGAACGAGCAGTAGTACGTAAAGATGAATTACTAGCTAAAAAGGATAAGGAGAAACAACAACAGGACAATGAAATGCAAAAACTAAAACAACCAACAACAGTTGTCAACAGTCGTCGTCTCACCTTATCACCTCAATCATCTCAATTATCAGACATGTCATCACCTACGTCTTCTTCTACTACTACTCCTACTTCTTCTAAAGGTTCTGATGACAGCAGCATTTTAGCCGTATATGAATATAATAACAATAGTAATAATAACAATGAAATGGAGAAAATGGTTCAGGATGAATTAAGAGATTCTCCATTTGCAGAAATTCCATTAACAGGGTTCCAATTGGCAAATGTTCTAACTGGTTTAAAAAGACAAAACAAGATAGCAAGATTTGTTGACAATAATGGTATGTTTTTTGATACGAACGGATATTTTGATGGAATTGGCAATGAGAAATCAAAGTACACCGCATCATTAGAGTTGGCCTTTGTGTCTTGTACAGCAGAACAATTAAAAAGATTACGTGATACAGATGATAACATGAATGCTGTTGACCGCTGGAGTTTATGTTCCGCTATTCAAGAACAGGCATTGGTGAAAATGATTAAATTAACAAACCCTACCGTTACAAAAGGAGAAATAAAAAAGTCAAAGTTCAAAGCTGCTATCAATGGATTAGGAACCCGTGTGATAGCGTACAAGAAGAAGAAACATAATATTAAAAGTAAGGCGTCCGAGTCTCCTCTTTATTATCTTTTAAATCCTGATAAGACAAAAAAGAAACGGACGAATGAATCTTTTTTTTCCGCTATTCCAGATAGTAGTAGAAAAAGACAAAATACTGCTGCTCGTGCTACTGCTGCTACATCAGCTAATGCATTGGCTACTATTGGAGTTCCAAATGATGGAATTGGACAATTTGGTATTTGACCTGGATAATAAATACATTTGGTGAACATCAAATGAAGAAAGAAGACAAGTAGATATACGTTGGTGGTGATTGTCAAATATAAGAAGACAAGTATACATTAAAATGATAACTATTGTAAAGAGAAGACGACCACATAATACAGTAGCTACTACAGTAGTTACTACAGTACATAATACAGTAGTTACTACAGTAGTTACTACAGTAGTTACTACAGTCAGTAGTTACTACAGTACATAATACAGTACATAATACAGTAGTTACTACAGTAGATAATACAGTAGTTAATACAGCAGTTAATACAGTACATAATACAGTACATAATACAGTACATAATACAGTAGTTACTACAGTAGTTAATACAGTAGTTAATACAGCACATAATACAGTACATAATACAGTAGTTACTACAGTAGTTACTACAGTACATAATACAGTACATAATACAGTAGTTACTACAGTAGATAATACAGTAGTTAATACAGTAGTTAATACAGTAGTTACTACAGTACATAATACAGTACATAATACAGTAGTTACTACAGTAGATAATACTGTAGTTAATACAGTAGTTACTACAGTACATAATACAGTACATAATACAGTAGTTACTACAGTAGATAATACAGTAGTTAATACAGTAGTTACTACAGTAGTTACTACAGTACATAATACAGTACATAATACAGTACATAATACAGTACATAATATAATACAGTACATAATACAGTACATAATACAGTACATAATACAGTACATAATACAGTAGTTACTAAAATCACCGAAAACTGATGAAATTATCATTATTTTTGAAAAAAGGGTAGGAAAACTACCTCTTTTCTGGCCCATGAGATTTCTATTAAAAATAAAGGTGTAGGAAGATGGGCAGACTGTTTGAAAAAAACTCAGCGAAGACTACTTTTTCAATCACTAGTTAACTTTTTTCAGTCACAAAAAATATAATAATAATTGTTGTTTTTTAGACGTTATTGAACAAGTCACTTCCGTTATAGCTCCCTAAGTAAAATCTGAAACAACTAGTAATAAAAAAAATAAGAGCTTCCGTTATAGCTCCCTAAGTAATATCTGAAACAACTAGTAATAAAATAAAATAAGAGAAAATTTACAACGTGTTTAACTTAAAAATATCACTACTGTTAATTTACACTTCTAAGTATATAATTTCAAACCCACGTTGCTGCATAAGTAAACTCAAATTTGCTAGCAGTAACTTCAAATATACACGCAGAGATTACAACTCAACAACAACAGGAAGTATTTTGATAACCGTTGATGGTGGCTGACCTGGTACAACATATCTCTTCTCAGCAACAATCCTTTTGACACAGATATCATTTTCATAAACTCTAACAGTGTTTCCATCAATTGAAATTGGCATTTGGAGACAATCCATGACAAACTTAACCAAGTTGTCAAGGTCGGCCTCCCATTGAAGTTTGATATTAAAGACAAGATGCAGCTCAACGCTCCTCTCACCAAACTCAATGAAATCTTTTCCATGAACTTGATGGAGCAGCATGATAGATCTTAAGAAATCTTGTTTCACTTTCTTCTGTTGGTCATAGCGGGTACAAAAATGGCGGCCACCAGGACGCTTCCATGCTAGTGGACGACCAATGATGATTGCTCCTAAATGATTAGGTGTTGATACGAATGAACTATTATCATAATCAGGCTGGTAGTTAGGAATACGAGTAGGCATTCTAGTGATAGCTGTATTGAAATGCATGGATGATGTTTGTGAGTACCTGTGTAATTCGTTTTTTTATTATAATTGCAGTAATAGTAGTAGTAACAATTTAATATATTTTGTGAGGAAAGATTTGTGAGAGACGAATACAATTTATCTTTACACATCAAAGATCATTCCATAATTCTTCACATCATGTGGTTATATTTTTCATTTGGTGTCTAAGTAAACAAAATTGCGCGTTGGAACGGTCAACAGAGGTACATGTTTGTTTTTGAACGGTTTAGGGGGGCTCAGGATTTTGTCCGGGATTGAATTTTTATTTTACATTTTTTACTTATTGTGCGCACCTTTGGGAAAATGTCAATATTACTTATAGGGCCATTCTTTTGGTTGAAGTTTCATGCTGTTGCGCTAAAAGGTGCGCCGTGTTAACTATCAGGGGAAAATGATTTCAACATTTATGATAGTTTTCTGAAAGCCTTTTTGTTAGTGTGCACCTCCTCGCTGCGCTCGACATGAAAGTTCAGGCTGCGCCTGAAAGAATAAAAAATCCGATAAATTATTAGAGAAGAGAAACAGATTTAAGCTTTAGTCACAATTCGTAGATAAGATTCATACCCTGATACCACGCATAGCAAGTTGAAAGTAAAAAGATTTTTTTTTTCAAAGTTTGTGCCGTCGATCGATCATTCGCATCACTCATCATAACGGTACAGGTAAATGAACATCGATTGAAGGAAGGAATCATTTGTTAATACGAGAAAATACACAACATAGAGTACCAATAGAGTACGTGTACCACCTGTTTATCAACATTCGAGCGAAGTGCTAGCTAAAAGGAACGAGAAGATGACTACATTTTCATTGAAAATCATTGGCAAAAATCATTTTTATAATAATTTCACTATGCGAAAGAGAGTGTTGATGTCGATGATCCCGACGAGTTCAACATGTCAACAAAAAAATCATCGTCGCCACTTCATATCTCCTGCATTTAGCAAACGCCTCGACGTAATGGTTTCTCAACATGATGAGGTTCTAAAGAAGATAGAAGACAATCCTGATGATGGCTATCTACATGGGAAGGAACTGGCCTCACTGTCGTTGTTTTCGTCTCTCTTCGAAAAAAAGACAGAACTTGAGGCCGAAGAGATATCAATTCGCGATCTTCTGGAGGAGGCGGATGGCGACGAAGATATGATCAAAGAATGTGTGGCGGAGTTGGAGCTGATAAAAATTTCGCAAAAAAGATTGGAAAAGAAGATCCGAATTGCCATTTTACCCAAAGATGAAAACGATTATCAAAGTGACGCCATCGTTGAAATACGAGCTGGAACGGGTGGAGATGAAGCTACACTGTTTGCTGCAGAACTTCGAGAAGCATACAAAAAGACTGCTAGAGCCATGAAATGGGAATGTGATGTCATGAGTGAAAACACGACCGACTTGGGGGGGATCAAAGAAAGTGTATTGTCAATAAGTGGAAGGGCATCTAATATGAACTTCTCTACAGACCAGAATGAGGACGAAGATGACAATATTCTTGCCAATATACGTCCATATGGTCTTTTCAAATACGAAAGTGGTGTACATAGAGTTCAAAGAGTTCCGGTCAATGATACAAGGATCCATACTAGTGCTTGTTCTGTAGCAGTACTGCCACTAAATGATAACAAGGCTGGTGGCGAGCTTTTGCCCATGTCAGAGCTAAAAATAGAAACAATGAGATCATCAGGACCTGGGGTATGTAAAAACAGTCGAAGCATATAACTGAAATTTCATCCTGTCTTCGAAATGAATATATTCTTTTCAAAATTCTTAGATGTTGTTGTTTGTTTCCCTTTAATATTTGTTTTTCTAACCAACTTTTTATTGTTTTTGTTTTCTTCTTCTGTATATTCGATTTCAATATAGGGACAATCAGTCAATACGACAGATAGTGCTATACGGATAACTCATTTGCCAACAGGAATAACTGCAGCTATCCAGGACGAAAGGAGTCAACACAAGAACAAAGCTAAAGCTTTAAAGCTAATTACAGCACGCGTCCGTGATAAGGAAAGAGAAGAAGAAACAAAAAAGACGGGCGATGCCAGGAACTCATTGTTGGGTAGTGGTGATCGTAGTGAACGAATCCGAACGTACAATTATCCACAGGATCGAGTGTCAGACCACCGATGTAAGCATACAACACATGGTATTTCAAGACTCCTAGACGCGGGTACAGAAGATGGTCTCGTTTCAACCTTCTATCCTTATCTTCAGAACATGGTATACGATGAGCAAATTGCTGCATTAGAAAAAGAAGAAGAATAGATAAATCCATTTTTGATTCATTTTGTTTACATATTATTTCTATTTCTCTTTTATATTCGACTTTTTTCTTGCCCATTGATCGGCTAGCTAGAGCATTGTATTGTGATCATAATACTTCATCGCAAAATATGATGATAGATAGACAACTTTTTTCCAATTATTAATATTTAGAATCCAATCGGAAACAGTATTCTTTGGCAATATGATGCAAGTATGAGAGTTGCAAAGATACTGTTATTCTCAGAAATTACCCTCTGCTTAAGAAAATCTCAACCTTAATTTGTGTATGAGCTCTTGGTTGATGTTTTATTTTGAGAACATTATCTCTAATAACGACTTGGGTACAAATTTCGTAGGAACTTCTTTCATGTATTCATCATAGGATACTGGGAATGCATCTTGTAATCCATTTTCTTCATAGTTTGATTTAAGTTCAAATAGATACAACAAAAATAATGTAATTAAAAATCGTGGAACAGAATTTGTAATAACAGCAAGTCCTACACCAATTAATAGTACACCCGAATATAATGGATGTCGAACTTGACTGTACAATCCTGTTGTAACAAGACCATCACCACCTTTATCGTCATCGACCGGAACCGGCCATGGACTTAAACTATTTCCTAATCCTAATGCTGATAAAACTGATACAATTAATCCAATAATAAAACAAATTGGACCAAAAATTAGTTCAAGTGTATCTTGAACTACTGGAAGAAATCCTAACCCTAGCCCAAGAAATAATATTGCTTGAATGACTACATATAGTTCCCCTCTTTCACCTATTTTACCTTCAAATACATTAGAACGAATCTGATCAAAATTTTCAAGAAATTGATCTAAATTTAAATTGCTCAGATCAATTTTCTTTTTTAATACTGATAGTGCATCATCGTCATTGTCGTCATCATCGTTATTAGTATCTTCTGTTGCTTTCCTCACGACGAGATTAGTACTACAAAAAAGTGAATCATGCTGTAATGTCAACAAGTTATAATGAGGTCGTCGTGTGATGGCGATGGCCGGCGAGGATGTGAAGGCAGTAGTAGTAGCAGTGATGGTAATTGCAATTACAATAATGAGCACGGCATAATCTCTTTGAAATATCAACATGATGAATGCAATAGGATGAACTTGTACTTGTACGAGTGTTTATCTTACAACTAACAAATGGAGGGAGGTCGTAATAATATGAGATCGATCATCGTTCATCGTCGTCATTATTTTTAAAAGATCCAATTTTTAGAATTTGTGATTGATTTATTGTGTTACAGGAAGATCCTTTGATTTTGGGGGAGGAGTGCTTGCTTGATTATAGGGGGAAATTGTTCATTATGTCTTAACGCTATAATTCAAAATGGGGGAACATCTAGTAAAAGAAAATGGAAGATTACAGTCAATACAGTAATAAGGAGATCACAAGAAACTCACAAAATAAATAATGAACAACTAATACTTCAAGTATCTTAAATCTTCATAAATCATAACATACTCGAATTGCTCATCGGAACAACAACATCACATGGTATTCCAGAAAAAGAGAGGCAATTTTACCACATTGTGGCTATTTGTTTTGTTACACGTGACAGCAGGCTTTACACCAAATGCATACAAGTATAGCAACCGTTGTATTTCCAACGTCAGTGGCACAAGTGTTGATGATGACGATGGTGGTGGTGGTGCTGCTGCTGCTACAGAAAAACTTTCTGCAGATTCCATTTATTTTGATATTGAGGTAGCAAATCAGTCAATTGGACGGCTGATTTTTCATCTTACGAATCCATCTACTCTTCCTAAACATACAGAAAATATCATTCAACTCGTAAATGGATCACGCCGTGGGATTGATTCCAAAGCTCATTACGTAGGATGTGAGTTTGATTTTTCGCCTAGTTCAGTAGAAGATGGAATGGGAAGATATCGTTGGGGTCATCAGTTACGTGGTCGAGGTGCGAATGCTGTCGGTCCAGCTAATGAACTGATTTCAGATCCACTCTCAAAATCAAAATGTACTCACTCAGTTTTTGGTGGACAATATTATGGTGATCTGTACGAAGAAAACGTTCCAGGAGTTGTTTTAACTGTACCTGTAACCGGTCCGGGTCATGGTAGCTCCAAATTCTCAATTATTCGAATTAATGAATCTCCCATGGAATGGAAGGAGAGACTGGCGATAAATCAGGGTATAGTTGGTCACCTTGATCCTTCATGCATAAACGTCTTGCATGCAATGGCTAGGCAACGGATGGGACCGCCGACAGTAGTAGCTGCAGGTACAATATCATCCGATTGACGGATCTATTTAAAGGCAATAGCATACTTCAAGAATGTAACAATTTAAAAAAATAATCTATCTATTTATCCCCGCTTGTTTCGATTGGCGTGTGCAACACGAACGTATGCTTTTTCGAGCTCTCCCTTGGCCTCACACTTGGGGAAATTTTCAAGATCAAAATAGTGAGGGGCTAATTCAACTAGCCAGTCTACATTTGTCACTGTTACGGTTCGAATATAATTTTTTGTTGTCAAGGCAAATTCTTCAAATATGACCCATTCGGGTCGATTGTTAACCACAGAACCGGGGTGGATTGAGACACACTGGTTGTCCTTTACTGTCAAATACTCTCCCGATCTTTGCCGATACGCGACTTGCATAAACATACCCGCGGTTAGGGCCTTTCGGACGTCTGCCGAGGCAAAGGAACCATCCCCTTTGATATCGGATGAAACCAATGGTACATCCAGTCGTTTCATAATCCCAATCAGTTGCCTTCTGACGTTCATAACACTAATCATTGAACGCTCACTGATAAAGTTATCCCAACACCACTGTCTCTTTTCGTCCCGAGATATTTGGTCATATTCGTTGAAGGCCTTAAGGAGAGTCAAGTGATCGCTCTCGTGGTGACTAAATTGCGCCTTCGCTGCGTCTGCTAGCTTTGCCGTTTCTCTTGGTCTCAGAAAGATTTGCCCCCCACTCATACAAGCAACAATCGTAACTATTTCTGCAGAACAACCATAGTCAGGACTGATAAGGACAAGTTTAGCCAGCTGGGGGTCCAATGGTAATTCGCTCATTTGATATCCCAGTTCTGTCATTTCTCCCTCGTCATCAAGGGCACCGAGATAATTCAATAGTTCCAATGCTCTCATCAAAGTTTCTGGAGCAGGTGGATCCAGAAAGTCAAAGTGGACCAAGTCGTCGATACCAAGTTTTTTCAATGTCAAAACAACGTTGCTCATTTTCGAACGTAATATCTCAGGATACGTCGTCTCTTGTAAATCATCGTGAAAACTCTTTTCTGTATAAAGACGAAAACACTTTCCTGGTCGCGTACGACCGGCTCGACCAGCACGTTGCTTGGCGCTAGCTCTAGATATGGGTGAAACTAATAATGACTCAACGCGAATACGTGGGTTGAAAACTTTTTGTTTCGAGAATCCTGGATCTACAACATAAACAATCCCATCGATGGTCAAACTTGTCTCAGCAACATTCGTCGACACGACTACCTTCCGTCCGGGTTTACCCCCAGGAGTGCGTGGGCCGGGAGCTGCGCTAAATATTTTCCGTTGCGCTTCTGGTGGCAGCGATGAATATAAAGGGTAGACTACCAGCTCAGAATCCATAGAACGAGACTTTTCCCGAATTTCTTCGCATGCTTGCTCGATCTCTGCCTCTCCCGTTAAGAAGACTAAGATATCACCTTCTTCCTCGCATTGGTGTATGTGTAGAGTAGTACGTACTGCAGCTTCTACATAATTTCGCTCCGGTTTGGTCGTGTAGAAGACATCGACAGGAAATGTTCTTCCCGGTACTTTCATTAATGGGGCGTTATGAAAGTATTCTTGAAACTTCTTAGCGTCTAATGTGGCACTCATTACTACGACCTTCAATTCTCCGTGTTCTGAACCCTTTTTCCTTTTAGGCAAAATCTCCATCAATAGGCCCATAATGACATCGGTAGACAGAGTACGTTCATGACACTCATCAAGGACAATCGCACTGTATCTCGTCAATAATGGATCGTGCATAGCCTCTCGCAACAACATACCATCGGTCAGAAATTTCAGAACAGTATTATATTTATCGGTAACATCCTCAAAACGGATGGTATATCCTACTTCTTTACCCAATACAACGTCCATCTCATCGGCAACACGCTGCGCAATACTAGTCGCTGCGACTCGACGAGGTTGCGTACATGCAACACATGTCTTTCCTTGATCGGCCAAACCTGCCTCCAGTAAGAATTGTGGTATTTGTGTCGTCTTTCCACTACCCGTCTCTCCTTCAACGACAATGGATTGGTTCTCTAATATTTTTTTAATCAACTCATCCTTGAATTGGTAAACTGGTAGTTTTGTACGTTTATCTAAAATGTCGTAATAACGCTGGGAAAAGGGCTTTCCAGTCCAAACGTTTATATCTTCCTTGTTCTTCTTACTCGTGCTTTCTCCCAAATCAATCCTATTACGTCGGCGGTCTGACATGGCTATACAATATTATTTTATATTGTGGTATATATATAAAATTGGGAACGATTCTGAAATGTTGTGTTCTGAAAGTAGTACTTGAAGGTTGGTAATTAATAATATATAATGTCGAAATATAATAGAATTTGTAATACTGTAGCATAATTGAGAGCGACGAGGATAAAATTAAATTTTGAGTATGTGAGAAAAATAACGCACAAAATAAACAGTCTAGTGGTGGAGCAGTCGTGATGTCTGTCCATCAACCTCAATAAATAAATTTTTTAATATGGAAGGAGCCAACAAATATGTTGTATTCTTCATGCCATTGAAATGGGCCATTGAAAATGGGATGCTCATTGACTTACACTGGATAACCCCACTATGAGATCAACAAATCATCTAAATACCTGTATGAGTATTAACTTATTTGCATATTTGTGTTCAGCAGACAAATTTGTGGTGCATAAAATTGTAAAAAAACTGATAGTTTGTTTTACTTCAAAAAACAGGAGGATTCATTCAAAACCAAAAAAAGCTGACCAATCAATACCATACTAGTGCTTGATATGAGGATTCAAACGGTAGAAGTGGTTCTGTTGAGAAGCAAATAGAAATGGTTCAAAATTATTGAACCACATACCGTACCAACAAATTATGATAAAATTAAAATTTTGACTCTTGACGGGATTGAATGTCTTTCTCTTCGAGGTAAGTTTTTTAATATTTTAGATTCGGCCGAATTGATTGATTCATTCATTGTGATGATATGTTCGCCGATCCGCCGAGCATCATTCGAAATCGATTTTTCATGTCTCAAAAAACTATAAGAATGGCAATGGAGAATATATCGTACGGTAACACACAAACACACACACAAGCATATCTACTGCATTCAAATCCATCGGCTTATTCAGCTCTTCGTTTGTTTTTGTACGACTACTAGAGCATGCACGGTCGTATCGCACAAACCCTCCTACTAAGAAAAAACACAATACCGTTAGCGGTTCGATACAATTTATACAAAAATTCTCTGGGGAAGAATCCTCGCTCTATAATACTATGGTCACGAAATTTCGCCGTACAGCTGTCTTCAGTGTCCGGATCTTCTTTTCTGAGTTTTCGTGACCCATGGGACCGATGGAGTAGTACAAGGAGATCGATTGACAATAACAATTCACAGTCGATGTCATCTTCCAGATGTATTGCGATTAGTCCAACATCATCCCTGTCAGTAACACAACGAATAATACAGTGGCTACGTCAATGCTGGAAACAAATTTGTAGGTTTTCCTTCGTTACAGTGCGGACTAGTGAAGTTATTCTACGTCTATTTCCGTTAACATTCTTATTTCCGACGGCTGTCTTTTCTACTCGAGTTTTTGGTGGTGATATGATTTCAAACGTGGCATGGAATTACGCTATTATGTCTATCCAACAACTGGGCCCTGTAGCAATCAAGTTATTTCAATGGGCGGCAACTCGCCGTGATTTATTCCCTCCTTCTATTTGTGATCGTTTATCGATTCTTCATGATAAGGGATATCCTCATTCATTAGAATGGACTCGACGAGTCTTGACGGAATCATTTGGAGATTATGAAAGAAAAGGGTTGGAAATATACGATGAGATTGGATGCGGATCGGCTGCACAAGTTTATAGGGGTAAGCTCACTATCAAGTCAGCGACTAATAATAATTCTGAATGTACTCGAGATGTAGCAATAAAGGTTTTACATCCTCGATTTCAAGTATTAGTTGACCGCGATCTTGATTTTATTGAGATCATTGCTGATTTCTTAAATCATCTTCCATTCGATCAATTGAAAATGCTAAATTTGCCAAGAGCTGTCGAAGAATTTAGTGCAGTCATACGCGATCAAGCTGATTTGAGAATAGAAGCAGATAACTTGCGACAATTCAGAAGAAATTTTTATAAAAATTCACAACAATCCGAAGACCGATCATCCATCGTCTTTCCGCAACCCATTGAAGGATGGGTATCCTCTGATGTTCTTGTAGAAGATTATGCCCATGATTCTATACCCATTGCAAACTTTCTCCTCGACTCGAGTGAAGAAGGTATGAGTATACGGAGAGAGCTGGCGGGTCCACTGCTTCGTGCTTTCTTTAAAATGGTGTTCTTGGACAATTTCATTCATGGAGATCTCCACCCGGTATGTTCACCTCGGTCTGAAAACAATTTTTGGTATTTGCTTCTCACATTTTGTATAGTCGGTCATTTACCATATCCTCACAGTTTCTTTGTCTTTTTTATTTACATTGTTCTTAACGATCATTTCAAAAAATTATCAGGGCAATGTTTTAGTCAAGACATCTCGAGTACCTTCATCAAAGTCAACATGGAGAATTTTCTCGAAATCTAAACCACAAAGTGAAGATGAAGATAAAATTATTGTTAAGAGATCGATAGTATTTCTTGATGCTGGTATTGCAATATGTTCCTAATCCTACATGGGGAAACCATATCCCGATCTTTCAAAACTCTGGACTAGAGGTTCGCAAATATCGGTACTATGACAAGGAATCATCGGATTTGGACTTTGTTAACATGATGAAGGATATCAAAGATATGCCTGAAGGGTCTATTGTTCTTTTGCACGCGTGTAAGTACTGTAACGCGTATTTTCATTGAGAAAAAGAGAGAGAGACTGGTAGAAAATAAAATTGTATCATTATTCTCATGATTTGATTTCCGTTTTATTATATAACATATCATATAATATTTTTGACTGACAGGCGCTCATAATCCTACTGGTATGGATCCGACGTTGGAGCAATGGAAAGAAATGAGTGAAACCATCAAAAAACATAACTTGCTTCCTTTCTTTGATTGCGCATACCAAGGAGTAAGTAATATTTGCTGGAGGATAATAATAATATTGTTTCATTAAAGCTCAAAATATTACTTCGTATATTTCACACCTCACATCTTTTCAGTTTGCTTCTGGAGATCCAAACACCGATGCTGCAGCTATACGTATGTTCGTCGAAGATGGCTTACAACCGATGGTAGTGCAAAGTTTCTCCAAAAATTTCGGTTTGTATGGACAAAGAATTGGAGCTTTGTCTGTTGTAGGAGCGACCGAAGAAGAGGCGAAACGTGTAGTGTCTCAAATGAAGATGGTCGTTCGTCCCATGTACTCGAATCCACCTCGACATGGAGCACGTATCGTCACAACAATCCTAGAAGACCCTAAACTCACACAAGGTACGTTTGCAACAGGTTAAACTGTGATATCTTATTATTATTAAGCTGATATCTTTTTCCACACGTCTTACTTTTTCTTTGATTCTTTTTTCCATTCGTTTGTACACAAAGATTTCCTTGATCAATGCAAGGGAATGGCCGATCGCATCAATCTAATGCGCGTCTTACTGAAGGATAAGCTTACGGAAACAGGCTCGACAAAAAATTGGGACCATATTTCTAAACAAATTGGTATGTTCGCATATTCTGGACTATCAGAAGATCAGGTGATGCAAATGCGTGAGAACCAGCATGTTTATTGCACAGCCGATGGACGAATAAGTATGGCTGGTGTGACTTCTGGTAATGTGGATTACATTGCGGATGCAATCCACGATGTTTCAAAGTAGACGAGAAACGCATTGATTAATTAAACAACAAAAAATGATGATGATGATGATGACAGTAGTAATAATAATAATAATAATAATAACCTACTATATTCTGCCAACTTGCTTTCACATTCAGATCCCAGTTGTAATAGCATATTATATTAATTAGAGTTACTGCAGTTTTTTAATTACACCACATACCTGACAAGAAACAGGCCACATATCGTCAACGAGAAAACGTTCACCCGTTAGTTTCGTCGATTTTACTGTTGTCATACTACTTCCTTCCGATACACCAAATACACTTGATATATTATCCTCCGTGAAACGGTGCAAATGACAATTGTCGGCTACTAAAATTTGTAAAGGGTTAAAAAGCTTTTGCTCGAATGATAGTAGCGAGTATGGTTCATCTGGATTCACAGCAACATGTTCGACGTATCCAAACGTTCCCCCATCGCTTTTTAATACCCGTTTGATTTCATTTAATGCAGTAACCTGGTCGTCGACGGAGCATAATGTGAGTGAGCAGAGAACGCAGTCGAAGAAATTATCTTCGTATTCTAACCCTGACGTAATACTCCCTTTCACAAATTCGAAGGAGATGTCAGCACCATTATCATCTCCCGTTCGCATCAGGATATTTTTTGAGCGTTCCAATATTGCTGTCGTCGGAGAGACAATATCAACTCCGATTAGTTCAATTTTTGATATACCTTTAGATGTAGCTTCCGAGAATGCATCCTTGTATAGACCTCTCTGAATGACTCTGTTTTCCTTTCCAAGTCCAACCTCTAAAATTCTTAGCGACCGAATAACTCCTTCGGTTCCATCGTTATCAATTTTGCTTCTCAGATTAGAAGGAATAGAGCCGATAACAGCCGTCGATATTGTAGATCGTACTCGTTGTTCGTGAGCATTCGGATAGACAAGATCCCCGCGGGTTAATTTCTCAAATGAAGTAGAAAGAAGTTTTCCATATACGACAGCACCTGCAACTCCTATGGGAACTGTAATTAATTTTCGCCTCGAAAAAAATCCATCGTTATTTTCCTTCAAAGGATCGAAAGAAAATGCTTCCGAAAACAAACTTTCCGGCGTTATTATGTACAAGAATAAGAGCGATACGAGTACGAACATATTTACTATCATTAATATTCAACTTCAACTATTTACTCCTTGTTATCTATCTTAATATCTATTCCGTCAATTTCCATCCAAATTGATTGAGTATTGATGAATATATCATCATTTTCTTTTGTTGACGAAAGATGATATGTTTAAAAAATGTTAAATATAAATTAAATTGTGTGTACTATCAATACGCGCTTTTAGTGCATCTTGAACAACGAAAGTATTTTTGACGATTGATTCGAGCGAGAATTGTTTTTCCTTTACAGTAGTAGTAGAGTAAGAAGGTCTTCAAGCTAACGTTAACCGAAAACACGAATAAGGCAGATGACGAACTTCGGAGAAAAAATGAAAGTCTACCTTTAAATTTGTTATTTTATTTTAGATTTATTTTTTTGAGGCGCTGCGTACGGTACACTGTTCCTCCCTTTATATTAGGTGTTTTATGATGTGTTATAATGACTTCCTTCACTTCTCAATTGTTTTATTTATTTACAGTAGTCATAAAATATTATAACGTTAGTGTATAATAATATTATGTTATGATTTTTTTGATAGAGAAAAAAATTCTTTCGAAGGATGAAGTTTATATTTTATTTTTTCAAATTAAATATCCTCACATTCCGTTTCTTTTTTTTTGTTCTAACTCTTAAAATTTCCCATTGAAAATTCCCCATGACATGCGAAACATGTCCTTTTTCCTTTTTTAGAGAGAAATAAGAAGGTGAGAATCAATCTCATCCTTGACCCTGACCCCAACTACCCTGTGTACCACCACCGCTGCCATAAGGATTATTCGCTCCAGGATTACCATTATTAGGATTCCCTTGATTAGGATCGTATCCTCCGCCTCCATGAGCTCCTCCTGGTGGTTGTTGCGGATCCATTTGCTGTTGCTGTTGTTGCGGCTGACCGCTATACGATTGGTCGGGATATCCCATGGGCATTCCAGGTTGGAATCCATTCGCACCCATCATGCCCATAGAACCATATTGGCCTCCTCCTCCGTAGGCGTTTGATGGATCCATAGATTGTGGATACCCACCGTATCTCATGGGCATTCCGCTACCACCGCTGCCATATGCACTCATTCCCATAGGGTTTGAGTATCCCGAGAAGTCCCCATATCCACCATAACCGTATGCGCTACCCATACCGGCGGGGGTCATACCGGCAGGACCCATACCACTTGAAGCCATACCACTTGATGTCATACCTGCATAGGCAGCAGCAGCACTACCTGGCATATCTCCATAGCCACCCCGAAGATCAGGGTAGGCCGAACCACCACGACCATCGTTGGGACCGGAGGATGGACCAGCAGAAGCAGCGGCATAAGAAACAGGAGGTTTCAATGCTTCACTTCTCATCTTAGCTTCTTGTCTTAAATTGTATTTCTGCATCTCAGTCTTGTACCGTTCGGTATCCACAGCAGCCAACTCAGCATACTTTGCAAGACGATCAGGGTCAATGTTCTTCCAGCGTTGTCCAATAATTCTATAAAAAAATTAGAGAGAGAGAGATCAAAAAAAAGGGGGGGAACAGTGAGTATTTTACTTCAATTCAATTCGAACCAATTGTAATTATCTTTTTACATCATGTACAATAAATGTATGTACTTACTTTCCCATTTCTTCAAAGGAAACTTTACCACCTTCCTTCTTAAGACGTCCAATAGTTTCTGCATCAAGAAAGCCATCATCATCCGGATCCTGCTTCACAGCAGATGGATCCTCCGCGAGAACAACCTTAACAATCTTTTCTCTTTCTTCCTTGAAAAATAGTTGTATGCACTCAATGGTCGCTTTGGTTTGTCCTTCGGTTTCTTTTTAGTTGGTCTCTTGATTACTGGAACCTTTGCTCTTGATTTCGTCGTTAGACCACCAGCGTCGTCGGCGGCACGAACCATTTTTTTTTTTTTTTTTAATCCGTTGGGATTATAACGATAATAACTTAAATAGCAATTTGATTTAATTTAATTTAATTGATTAAATTAATCAATCAAGTCAGATTAATATGTATTTGTTTATCTCTCGTTGCTTTAGGATGGGTAAGAAAGGTAAGGTGCAAAGTTACGGTAAACATCGTCGTTAGTGATTGATGATAGCGAACGGTATGTGGTTTATATAATATGTGATTTACTTTAATTTTAATAATCCGAAATGGTAATCATTAGAAACTAAAGACAAACGCATTGCAACAGATAATGGACTAGTAGCAAGCAAAGCAAAGCATTCGAATAGAATAGCTAATTGGACACTCACCCGAAAACAAGATGATCGAAAGTTAGTTTGATTTTAGCTACGATGTACTATCAAAGTATCAAGATCAAGGAGTAGTATGTGACAGGGAACTTGATTGCCGCCGTGTGAATTTGTGTGGCTATGTAATTATTATTTATGATGAAATATTCGATAGTAAAAAGAGCAGGATGGGTAAAAGTTGTTACGTAGTTAGATGAGGTTTCGGAGTTTGATAGGTTGGAAAAAACAAACTGACATGTTCTCGTCTTAAGCTTGCGCATGTTCGGTGGGGTATGAAGAAAAATGTTCGATCTTTTTTATCGAACGGAACATCAAGCAATCGTTTAATAATTACACTCGCCAACGCAGGTTCTGGACACGCTACTGAATATCATTAAAAATAACTAACAACAAAAAAATGAGACGGTTGGCTGTTGTGCCCAGTTCAAGCGTCCATCCATCGACCGCACTTTTTGAGGAGGGTCGAAGCATTTCTATTTTTTGTTTTTGAACAATTTTTTATTGCGAAACGAAAGGGCGTATGGCGTTTTTTGAATAGAATATCATTCTTTTGTATTGAGACACACAATATCCAATATCATCGCATACAGTACAATGTATCGCATAACTTCTAACTTTTTTTGTAAAAAGTTATTCTAAATTGATCATATGGATAGTGTGATAGAAGTGAACGACATACAGGATAGTGCAGAAGGTGCTCTCAAGCCGATGGAGATAAGCATAGGGCATGGAAACGATGACGAAAAAGCAGGCCTACAGTGGTTAATGTCTCGCTTACCGACAAGATCGAGACGGAACCGTATATGTCTTATTATTCTAATGATTAGCGTCATTCTTATCATTGCGGTCATTTACGTAGGGATAGAACACATAATATAACATCGAAGAATAATGTTCCGAATGAGAATGAGAATGAGAGTTTGCAACAGGTCAAGAACGACGAAACCGCCAAAGACGACAGTCATTCTGACGACAGTAACGCAGTGGATGGAATAAGAACAAGTCTCCAAAACAATTAGGTAATTGCATCGATGATCTTACTACTTTTATATTCAGGGGAAATCCTAAGAAGAATTGTGATTGGGTAAGACAAAACTCGGCCAGAGTTTGTAACAAGCCATACAAACAAGATCATTTGGTGAAACATTTTTGTAGGGTAGCTTGTGGTGATTGTGTTATCAAAGGAGGAGGAAGAGATGGTGATGCTATAGAAGTAGAAAAAGTAGATCAACAAGAGGTCGTAAAAACAAGCCCTGAGAAAGATGGAGCAGGCGACGACGGAAATAATACTAATAAGGTTGGAGAAAAAGTGGAAAATCAACAACCCGCAATTATTGTTGACGAGAAAGATGTATTTTGTGAAGACCTTAGCCAGTATCAAAAATGGCACGAAACAAAGGTCACAAAGAAAGATGGTGTTATGTATAAAATTGTAAAGCAATACAATCACGACAGTAATGCATTCACGTACGTTATCTCTTTTGCAGCATTCTTTTGTTTGTTGTGTATTAGACTTCCCCCTCCACCCCCACCTGCTCATGTTGATTTCTTTGCATTTTATTCTGTGTATGACTCTTTTGTATATATGTAATTACGCAGGCAAGGACTGACGTACGCCAGAGGGCAACTTTATGAAAGTGATGGACTGTATGGAAAATCAACAGTTCGAATTGTGGATAAAGATAATCCAGCCAATGTTATGAAGAAAGTTAATATGGACAAAAAGTATTTTGCAGAAGGGCTGACTTACTATAAAGATTCATTGGTTCAAATAACATGGAAGTCTAAGCAGGGCTTTGTTTATAACATTACAAATCTAGAAGAAATTTCTAAGTTCACATTCACGACGACCGTAAATCAAGGCTGGGGAATTACCTGGGACAGATGTAAAGACGAGTTAATCGTTACAGATGGAAGTGCAAATATTCATTTCTGGGATCCGAAAACTATGGAAGAAAAACGAAGGATAAGTGTCAAACGATTGGATGGAAGTTTAGCAAAAGAAATGAACGAGATCGAATTCTGGCGGGGACGTATCCTAGCAAATGTCTGGTACGAAGATGTTATGTTGGTTATCAACCCCGAAACAGGAGTCGTTGAAAAAGAATATGGTAAGTATATATGGTGATCTTGATCTTTCTTTCTCATCTTTCTGGAATTTCTGCCTTTGTTGTTGATACTTAGTATATGATAGGCTAATCTAACAATGGCAAAAAATTCTGCATGAACTACGTTTTTTCCAAAATAGATTTTTCTGAGTTATGGCCGAAAGCGGAAAGGAAGGCTAAAGGAGCGGATGTTTTCAATGGAATTTCAGTTTCTGCAGATCCAAATGTATTGTATGTCACAGGGTAAGTAGAATTTTTTTTGTTGCGGAATCACCAAGTCCCTTTCCACCATTGTACATATATTTAACTGGAGAGCAAAACGCGGACTAATGGTTTTCCTTCTTCTTCCTCCCCCCCCCCCCCCCCCTCACTTACTTTCGAAATCAAGAAAATTATGGGATAGAATGTTCACCGTTGAACTTCTGCCTGATTTGTGATGGATTGATCCTTTTTAGACTCTTCCCTCCCATCGCACCACGACCTGGATCTTTTCTTCTCCCAAACATAAGTCTTTACCGTATGGTATACAGAATATATCCTGTAAACTGGATAGGTATTTTGCTACAAATTACGCACGCTCAAGGCACCGTATTTCGCTTAAAGCATTTTGGATTATATACTGCAGTACAAGTTACAATCATCTTTGGTTATTGTTGAAGAAGGAAAATCTTATGTTATGAGATAATCTTTCCGTAATTGATATTGCATAGGAATATTAAGCAGACGAATCTCACTCAATTCATTAGATCTCTCATCTAATATATTATAATAGTAGACTAGTGTGTACAGTAGATATATTATTAGTGACAAAATTCTCCGCAAGGAGCGATGATTTGAAGGAAAATATACAAACACGTATATCCATACATAGTCCTAGCTATTACTTGTGTATATTGTTTCTCCCCGAGCGCCGAAAATTATGCCTTTTATGTTTCCCTATTTATCAATGAGTCTGCCATCAACTACACAGTATGTTATAACCTTCTGTTTGGTGGGCAAAGCATAGTCCGACGAATTCTGGTATGTTGTGGCAGAGTTAGTTTGTTCAATCATTGAGTGATGATGGTCAACCTTTTGATAATTATGATGACGACGATGGCGATACTTCATCCTGTCCCGCAAGGCAAGGAAAGCCGAAAATAGCAGGAAGAAGGAAAGAAGGCTAATCCACGCAATAAGGCTCGTAGGTATGTATAGTTTACTCCCTACAAAAGAAAAAAAGATACAACAATTTGTTAGAAGTTGAGAGAAAAAATTAAAAAGCACACTTTCCTCTAGCTCTGTCTTTGTACTCATTCAACAGTACAACCAATTGCACTCACATCCAAGGGTAGATTCTTCTTCACTTATTGAAGCCTTTATATAGAAACCAGCATGGGCCAGGCAATTCGGTCCTGTAGAATTTTCCTTACAGACACAAAAACCTCGTGCTGAACAATGACCCTTTTTAATCGTTCCACAATCTTTATTTTCTCTGCAAGTAGCGCCACCTTTTTGGACCGGCAGTATCGGCATAGTGTCGCCTTTTTCCATGTATCTCTTCTGGTGACCTTTGATGAAAAGACTAGTAGGTCGGTTCACTGGCGAACACCCTAGCGTATGCTTTTCTTCTCCCAAAGCCTGGAAAACACGAACATAGTCGATTTCGAAAGTGGCTGGGAAATTTTCACAATATCCCGTTGGGAGCGCACATGCACAATCTGGATTCCCACACTCAAAGCATTTGCATTTGCAGCCTTCTGGACAGGGGGCAGGAAATCCCCAACTCGCTGCGACAGCAGTATTCATCAACAAATACATCGCTTCACTAGGTATTTCACTCCCGGTCGTATGTAGATTCGATCCTGTGATACCATACATCAAAACATCATCGGTGAACCATCGAATGTATCCTCCTGTACCATCTTCAGCCGGCGGATCCCATTCAACCCTATATATATGTTGATTCGTGTAATGAGATGTGTTCAACCCACGATTAGCTGATAGTGCATCTGCCTGGTATGTGTACGATTTCAGTTTGTGAACGAGTTTGACTCCATAAAAGAAGGGATTCAGCTCAGATTTGGTAAGATTCTCATGATTGTATTCCATCCCAGTATACCAATGCCCCTGTTTTGGTTTCATACCAAGTGCCGGTCTATCCCGTTCAATTCCAGGAGAAACCTGAAAAGATGCAGATTGATAAGGTCTAGTTACAGTTGTACTTGGAAGCTTCTCGGCGTCACCTTGCATGGATTCGATCACATCAATTTCTGGCGCGCCACGACCATGGTCTTCAAGAAAAAGGGTAACTAATGCGTTAGACGAGAGTTTTTACAAACATTGGCGACATATAAAACTCTGGACTTTGCTACTTACAGGGTTGCATGCCATAATGATTTACTTTAGAACACGAGCTAACTTCTTGGCTAAGTCGATTCGTCGTGTCGCATTGGTTGTAGCTGTATGGCCACATAAAATCGGAAGAGCCGACATAGGAAGCACGAGCGAGATTCCCTAGCATCCAAACTTTAAGAATCACAACATCGTATTGCAAACAAAAAACAGTTCGGTGATTGAGTGAGTAAGTAAGCGAGTCGTGGTCGTTTAATAATGTTTAATGTTGAAACAGGATAACATCACAACACATTCGAACTTACGTGCAGGCCACAAACCACCAATTCTAGGACTACCGGGTAATTTAGCAGAGAATTCAATGATTCCACCTGTGAAACAAAATTTATTCCAACTTTGTAACATCGACGATTGAATATATTTCTTATCGTTGAAGAACTTTTTTGTCTTCTCGTTGAATGCTCGGTACGCATTCTCCTTGCTTTCTGTTTTTATACTAAGCACTCCATTTTCTGTCTTCGCATTGTCCCTGTGGTAATAATGAAGCGCAAGATTGGTATCTAATAGTAATATGAGATAAAACAACAACAACAATCATAACCATAGTATGCGTTGATTTTTGTGAGACACCCAGGTTTAGTTTAGTTGTTGAGTTGAAAAACGAATGAATCAAGAACTATTCAGATCATCAAAATCACGGAGTACGTCTGCGACTTTTTCGTCAAACCGATTTTTTCTATATTTCTTTCCCTTTTTTATTTTTCAAATATCCTCCTAAGAATCCTGTCGAAACTCCGCTCTTCAATTTCATTCTTTTTTGTTTGTTTGTTTGTTTGACCAGCAAAACAATATAGGAACAAGATAACGTGCGCTTCGCAACAACGATACGGTACCAAATTATTGTTACAACTCACAATCATTTTTATGAAGCGCTGTCCATCTAGGATCATTTCCGTCGTGAAAGTTCCTTCCATCCTGTTCAAATTCATCCGAAAACACAAGTTTGAATTGTCTTGAATCGTCCCTGAGAAGTGACTCAGTAATTCGAGACTTGATTGGTGTATCTGGATCAACCCATGACGCTTCTACTAGAAATCGTAACGATATTAGGAATCCACCAAAGAATAATAAGAAACCGACTGATAATGGTCGAGAATTATTGATGATGTTGTTGTTCGTCATCATCACCATCGTCGTCGACGTGAAGAAGTATGTTTCAGGAATCAATTGTACCTTGTAGTTAGTTGCAGTCGTTTGTCCTTTATATTAAATATCCAATAACAGAATGCCCAGTGACTCTGTGTGTGTGTGTGTGTGTGTGCGTGCGTGTGTGTATTTGTCGGCAATACCACTTCACGGCGTGAGTCCTCCTGATCTACAAACTACTTCCTTCTTAGTTTTCTTCCTCGTTAGCTAAGCAATCTTCGTCACAGGTCATGTAATGAATGCCGAATGAGATATGGCATTGAAGATGTTCTGTAATCTTTCGAAGTACCAAGGTGTTTAAGTGATCGGGTACAGTCAAGTTGAAAAGTATGATAGTGCTTTTTTTCTCAAATAAAATTAGAAGATATACAGTTAGTTGACAGTAATTCTGAAAAAAATGATTGTGGATATTTCTGACGTCGGATTTTAACGGGATTCATTCAATCGTTCGGTCGGACAGAAAGCGCTACTGAAGTACTTGTGACAATAAATATAAATAATAAACTCAAACAAAACCTAGACTTTTGTCATCTACAGTACCGGTTTATATACTCGATAGTAGAAAAGGAATTAATAACTGATACCAGTACCAATTCTGTGCACATAATTTGAAATATCACACCAAAAGCTAGCTATATATGTATATTCACACAGATACACACACACACATCATAGTTCTATTGTTCTGTTAAGATTGGGTTCATTTTCGGCACGGAATCAACAATATGTCAATGGAACCGAAAGATTGCATCTCAAAATATAATTGAAACAATCACATTTTTAACACGTAACCAAATTCGAAAATTCTCCTGAATTATTGAAACCATTTACAGTTAGAGCACAGCCGTTACAGTATGAAATATTTTCTGGTTGTACATCTCTTAATTCCCCCCCCCCTCCCCCTCCATTACAAAAGTCTTCGTGGTCATATCGGGGGGATTTTAGAACGTTATCCCAAGACCTCCAAGTCTACCATCCCTAACACGCATCCATTGTTGTCCCTTAGTCCCAATTATAAACTGACTCCTATTTTCATTTGTTGAATTTTCTACCTCTGTAGTTGATATAGGTCTAAAGGAAACACGCCTTTTCAACACTTTCTGAAGAGGTTCTGCGGCTTCTTTTGCACTGCTCTCTACAAAAAGATAAACAGGAACAGATCCCTTAACGACGTAACGTATCGACCCATCATTGTCTCCGTCATACCAATCATCTGTACCTATCTTGCCTATCACCTGTGGCGTCTTTGAATCACAAACTATCTTTGTATCATTCGTCCATTCACTAATAACATGTGGGATTATCACTGCTGCGGCCGAGGCACATTCGGTAGGTCCAGGCTCCGATTCGGAATCGTCATAAATAATACCGAAAGTAAAATCGACTTCAATGAGTTGCCGTGATGATTTTCCACCAGCAAGACAATCATCATCTTCGCGTCTATTATTATTTTCTGCCGAATTTACCGGTACACCATGACTATCGACTTCACAACGGACGTTATTATGTTTCCTTTCTTCATTGATAACTCGTTCGTGATCACGGATATCGTGTTCACCCCCATGATAGTTATTTAATAATGTGGTTGCATTCTTTTTTTTGAGACGTTCGGCATCTTTTAACGCCTTCTGATTCTTTTGAAATTCTTGAAGAAAGGACATGACGACGACGCTGAAATAACGTGAGTTTAACGATATTATTTCTTGTCTTCGTAGTTCTGTAGGATTTTTACTACTGTTACTTCTAGAATTTTTCTGGATGCAATAATGGATTGATGTCTTGTTTGGGTCGTTGGTGTCACTAGTAAGAAATAAGAAATGGTATTCAAATAGAGCGAGGACGAAGAAGGCACAAGTTCAAAAATAAACTTCGCATACAGTACTAATTATATATTTTTGATACATGCACGTTCTTTTTGAAAAATGTATTGAAATATTAAAAAATCGCATCCCCCCAGCCGAGTCGGAGAAATAATAAACCTAACTACCATCAATCGATATATTCAATATATCATCAAACTAACTCCAACGCCCACAACCACAACCAAAACAAAAGGATGCCCTTTCTATAGACTGGAGATACCAGTCAATTCTTCTTTTTTATGACTAGTTAACTGTGTGATTTGCAATTCTTTTCATAGATACATATCCAAAATCGTAAAAATTCGACTTAAATGCGGCATTTTGTATAAATGATATAGATAATAATGGTACAATGTATAACAACGATATCTATTACTCAACTTATGGAATTTTGTGTTCTATTCAAATTATAAAAGTGCATTTTTATTATTTTTACATCGTGATGCCCAAACCATATTTAAATGTCGAGGCAGGGTCAGACGCAGAAGCAGATCCACTGGCTGTTAAGGTCACTTTAGGTGCAACCTCCTTGATCAATGAAGCACAGACAACACCTCCCGCTGTGTACTTAGCTTTGACAGTTCCGAAGTCTGCCTTATAGGTTCCACCGACTGCGGCAAGATTGACTGCGTTGTCAGCGGAGTGAGATGACATAGTAGCAACGGTGATTAGAGGGTTGACCTTGTAAAGAAGACCAAGGTTGACAGATGAAAATTTGTTAACACTAGTGACGACACCAAAAAGAGATCCAGTTGCGTAGGATGCACCAACATTAAATGCAGTGACGCCAGTCTTTCCAGAAAGACCGTATGTAGCATCAGCACCAGCCTTGATTCCCGAGGGAAGGCTAACACATGCACTGGTACTGAATTTGGACATTTCAACAACATCAAGAACACCGGTAGCATATAAGTTTCCTTGAGTGTAATCAATCCCAAGATCAGCACCCTTTCCAGATTTGAAAGATACTTTCACATTGGGTGCAACCTTCAACGAAGTCTCCAACACTTGACCTCCACTAGCAGTTGCCTGTAACTTGTCAATACTGAGCTTTCCGTAACTGAACTTGGTACCAATCTTTGATGTAAGTGCTCCACCCTCTCCTCTACCAGTTTCAATAGTTACGGCGACAGGTCCAGCACTTTTCTTACATTTGAGTGTTTGACTGGTGGAATAATCGTCGGTCAAAAGATCTAATCAAAGTCCGGGAGATTATTTTAATAGCATGAAAAAAGTAGAGAATTGACATAAATAAAGAAAAAAATTTAGAAAAGTAAGACGTATGTTCTTCTATAACAAACAGAACAGATACAAAGCTATTAACTGGCCATTCCAAGATTGAATTTATCGTCGACATATGATCATCAATGTTTTTTTTTCTTTTCATTTTTTTGTGTGGCATTGTCGCGCGATGACGTAGTGTCGTTTTTTTTTGACACCTCCATTACACATCGAGAATTAACAATCAAAATGCCGATGGCATTGACCCTTTGGAGGAATACATGTAAACGATTCGATTCTTGTCTTTATGTATCTTTAACTTACCCTTAGGACTTTTGGCAATATCGGCAAATTTCAAAGACATGATTGAAGATTTTAATTAATTGACGTTACGTGCTGTTAGCTTATTGATGTGAGAAAATAATAAATTATGACGAAATTCAAAATGACAGCATACCGGTAAATTGTTGTACAGTACAGTAGATTCTTCTTCCTTTGTGAATGAGTGTGCGTGTGAGGCTGAAGGCGATCAAAGCAACGGCGATTGCAACCTCATGCAACGTTGTTGTCAAGATTTGCGCGTGACAGGTCGAAATTTCGAGATTTCACATAACGGCTCTTTTTTATCTTTAAGAAGTAGATTGAGGGGATTAAAAATAGACGCCCCCAAATCTTCAAATTGTGGCATCAATTTAGAATTCTCAACAAGAACAATCATAATAAAGAATCAATCAAACAATTAATCAATCAATCAATCAATCAATCGATCGAACCGATCGGTAGAGGTACTTGCTTTTATACTATTAAACCGACCGCATCACGGCAAGGAGGACCCTTCCAAAACCAAAATATGAATTGCAAAGAACATTACCTTCCAGAATTAGAGCTTGCAACGGGACAAGTACGAGAGGCGCTACAAGCAATCCTGTACACCATTTTGTTGTGAGTTCATTTGTACTACACTAATAAAGATAATATATTTACTGTATTGTATATTGTATTATATATTGTATCGCATCGTTACACAATTCATCACAAACTAACTGATACTATTGCGGTTATCCAACAACAACAACAACAACAACAACAACAACAAACAGCATTCGTTCACCGGGACCGGTCTCTCCACGGGATGTAGAATGTGAAGGATTCGACTTTTTGACGTACCCACGTATTGCAACATCTTCGTCACTATCAACTTTGAATTATGATGTTGATAAGAGAGTAGACCAATCAATACAAAATTTCTTAATGAAACTTTCCCAAATTGGTCCTGAACTTTTAAGTGTACGTACAATACAAGAAGTATATAATCTTTTTATGTATATATATATATATATATATATATTAAACCATCATATGCGAAATGAACAAACGAACGAACGATACTGTACTGTACAAAATAAATGTAGTAACGTCATACGAAGATACACGCTCACACAAAAACGTTACTTGTTTCTCTTTTCCTTCATAATATGCAATGTGTCTTTATATTTAATATATAGGGTGGATTAACCTTAAGTTTCTTTGAACGGAGGAAGACGCAACAGCTTTTTGGTCTTGTTTCGAATGAAGAACGAGTTGTGTAAGTTGAAATTCGTTCCTAATTACTGTACGTGTTTGTTTTGTTTGTTTTGTCGCGATCCTTTCCTCACTCACTCTCTTACTTACTTACCTTACTACTCTGAATTCTCACATATCTATTACTATTTGAAGTTGGGAGCAATGGCATTTACGTGTTGTCGTCAATAACACCCCTCGTCCGGTAAGCGATGATTCTGCTGCAGTAATCGAGCGGCAGAGAATTCAGGTAAGTTTTTTTCGAATGAAATATGGGATAAAAAAAGAAGATTGTCATACAATTTATCTTTTTTTAGAGTTATAATTCTACAACTTTATATATATTCATTTTTCTCATAATTTTTTACGTCGTCTCCTATATATGTTGATATTTGAATCTTTTTTTCCTTTAGGATACGGCAGAAGGAATGTTGCGATCTGTTTTGGTGAAAGTATACGAAATAGCAGGTGTTTCTATTGATCACGTCCCCCCAGTTATGTATGAATTCGAAATAAATTGTTCCAAGAAGGTAGATGATCGAGAAAATGTATACTCTCGTGTAACAAATATGCCCAACTTGATCAACCTGAGTAACTAATAAATTTATACATCATCAAACTCAAACTAGTCAACTATTCCTTGCTGTGAAGTTGAATATTCTCTGTGCTTTGGTTTGAAGCCTCGCATTATATTTCATTTAATACAGTACTCATGAATGGGGAGATAAATTTGTTGCTACTACTATGCTGATTTCTTTGAATTCTCCCTCTTTAGTTAATTCTTTGTCCTGCGAATTAGTCATGTTCCCACATTCAAAAAAATCTTTCCTTTGGAAAGTATTATGCTGGTAAACAATGAACAAGTACTTGCACCAATTACCAATGCAACTTTGACTCATATATACAGCATACACTGAGACTGCATCATATCGTATTCAATATTACACAGTGTTGTTGGACTTTCTATAGTGTTGATTCTGCTGTACAGATCTTTTAAAGTTATGTTTCACATCATAAATCATAATACTAATATATTATAATCTAAGATGACTAGTTATTTCTGCCTCAACATTTACTTTGGAACTAATTGGACATAACTTCTGTAGATTCACCCAACAAATAATGTATATGTGATACAGTGGCTGAATACAGTCATGTTATACCAGGCATAGCAGAAAAGTGAACAGAACTGACCGTGCCAAAAGTAGTTGTGAAATTGTATGGTTACTACCTAGGGATCCAGCCTGTATCGACACAATACAAGTAAGAAGTGTAAAGTGCAGCTACTATATTATAGGTCCTACTACTAGCTAGGTCCAGTGTTGGATTGTTTGTCAAATATTCCCTACTGTAAAAGCTACCGTAGCTAGCTAAGTAGCTTACTGGATCTTTTGTTATACACCGGTACCGTACCGTAGTACCACCGTAGTTTTGGAGACAAACCAATGCTGACAGTTATGCGCATATATAATTCTGTAAAAACAAAAAAAACAGACAGCAAACGGTTAGAATTGTTCTTTCGGGAATTTCATTTGACGAAAGGCATAATCCAACAGTTCTTGGCCTCACAAAACTCATTGGGACTTGTACTCTACAGTCAGTCAGTACACAGAAGGGTTTACACATATCGCAATGACCAGTACAAACTTGTAGCAAGTTCAAATCATCTGAAATCATAAAAACTCAAAAACTTCAATGCTGAACGAAACTAACAAACATCAAGGTCTCGACTCCTCAACTGTACTACAGTAACTACATTGTACTGTTCACACACCTAAAAGAATACAAATATCATAAACAATTACAACAGCAACTATGCTAGAGGTTTCTATTTCGATAGTTGCTTGGATAAGTGTAGTCGTCATTCAAGCTCTATTTCATTATTTTGTTTTTGGAGCTAGAAAAGAGAGGCTGATACAGCAAGAGACGGAGGCAGTACTGGAGGAGAATTTCAGTTTTACTACCAGCGATAGTTATAGTTCAATATTAGAAACCGAGCTAGATACAGAAATAATAAGCGCCTCAAATACACCGACATCTGCTCCGTATTTTCCGTCCTCCTCAATAATTGCATCATCATTTAAACAATCCGAAACAGCAACAAGATCAACAACGACGACTCATCTTTTAACTTCGGCTGAACGTACATTTTACTTAAAACTAAGCAAGTCGGAAGAATTTGATAATTCAGAATTTTATATGATGCAAACTGGATCAGAGATGTTAAAGGTGCGTCTTTATTTGTGTGTGTATGCGTATTTATGTATTCGGTAATTTGACTTTCTGTTTCGGGTTTTTTCTTTGTACTTCTTCCGTTTGTTGTGTTTTGTTCCACTGATATCATTGTTGGATTGAAACTTACCATAACATTTGCCATTTCGTTGTCAAAATCATATATCTATCCAGGGATGCTCCTTAGAAAGCAGAGTGGAAGAACAAATTCGGGCGGTGCCACAATAATTTATTTTATTCAGAGAAACAAAATTCGAAAGTCATCTTTTCCATTTCTATCTGCGCATCACATGCGATCAGGAAAGATGAATGAGGCAGTGTTTTTTTTTGTGGGGGAGTAATGAAGGGGTGCTACATTCATATATATATGTTCGATGATGAAACGCAACGCAAGAACAAAATATATGTTGTTGTTGTTGCTTGCTTGCTTGTTGCTTGTTTTTTCATTATGGAATGAAACCCTTGATCGGAAATGATAACATCGTGAGTAGTTCAACCATCCATCAAATAATTGTCAGGTAACATTCTGTATATGTGTCTGTATCAGTATCAGTATGGATATTTTTGGACGACTTCACATTCGATGAAAATTTATGCATTAATCAATTTTAAAAAACCATGAGGCCAGGCGACGATATTACTGTTGATTTTTCGGCACTAGGACGAAAAACAAAAATAAGCGATAGCAATAGCAAGCAAAGAAAACAAAAAACCAGCCGAGCAGAGACAAAGTAGAACAATAATATTACTGTATATAATATACTGTTGTATGAAAAATAGTGTTAGAGCCAACTGTTCACACCTCAGCCCTCAAAACAATTATGGAGTATTGTGCACAGTGAAAAACGCACGACCCTGTAATCGTAAGTGTAAACAGAAAGTTCATGGCATTTATATTATGACAGCTTCAAGAATCGAATTTTCTATTTATAAGTTCTGCCCATATATTTATTTAAATTATGGAATAATAATAATAATAGTCCTCAGATTGATTCATAATTTGCAAAATTGTAACTTTTTTTAGAGAATATGTATTATTAGTAGTAGTATTAATTATTAGCTTGAAGCATCAGCATTAATTCCTATCTTGATATCTTCCTCTAATTTCTGTTTGTGGTGTTGCCTTGCTTGATGAAATGAAATGAAATAAATTTAGCAAATGTGTCTCCTGATGCAATTCCACATCGTTTGTTGGGTTCTATTATCTTTGGTTGTACAAGTATGAGTACAGTACTTGAAGTACCTGTAGCTGTAAGAGACCCGAATGTATGAATGTCCTCGTCGCGCGATTGAGAAAAAATTGAAAAAATGAATGAATGAGCAATGATCGAAGAGAAGGAATCACTCAACTCAACAACCATCCAAATTCGCGTTAAAAAAACATCACTTAAAAGTTAACAAGTTAGGTAATCTCAGATCTGAAAAATGAAAAAATAGCAGAAAGTATTTTTAAATTTCATAATTAATACGGTAATCTTGTTGTTGATAGAGGAAGAGCGAAGTAAAATGGTAGACGGAAATGTCGATATGCAAGTTGATGTTGCACCCACGAATGATATACCGATAGAAGATACCACTAATAATAATGGTAACCCAATACTATCCAATACAGAGGATAGTGCGAGTATGTCAAACGATCCTTTGCTGAAGGAACCATCAAATGTTTTAAGAGAGGGAGATTATTTCATTCTAGTTTTTGCTGATAATAGGCAGATTTTTGCTCAGGCGGTAAAGGGTCGGAAAGGAAAATCAACCCCTGTCAAGATCAACAAACGATCGTACCCCACTTCTAATTTGATTGGTCTTTCCTACGGAACAGTCTTGGAGTTGGGTGCAGCTTGTCTCAACCCTCTTCCAGAAGGCGAGGACGTCATTCCAAATTATCCTGCGATTCTATCTTCTGGAGGAACAGCTCCTGGGGTATCATCGGGACTCGAAAGCGAGGAAGCCAACGCTGAAGATAGTACATTTCCTTCCGTAGATTCTGAACAAAAAAATGACAACAGAGACTTGATTGACAACAATGAGGCACAAGGTATCCAGGATCATCAAATTGAACAAATGAGACAGGTGGGAACACATGGTTCTGTTATTGTGGATAAATTGATTGAAAATTCTTCGACGTTCGGACAAAAAACAGAATTTAGCAAGGCAAAGTACATAGCTAAAAAACAGATGAAATACCAGCAACGTTGCCGTATTGTACGATGTACACCTTATTCGATATGCGAAGCAGTCTTTTCAAATAGACCCCGTCAACTTCTAAACATGAGAGAGGATACTCTTGGACAGATTCTGAGTCATTCGAATATAAGCGCTGGTTGTCAAGTTTGGTATACGAACAATGCATGGGAGTCATTACGGGAGCACTTGCATGGCGAATGGGTGGCTATGGAAAGATTCTCTCAATATACGATTCTCAACAACCATCATTCCTTGAAATGGTTCAACGCTACAACCTAAGCTTTGCCGAAAATTTCTCAATAAAATGGGTTCATTCCGGTGATGTATTTGCTGACGATGACGTTGATACGACGTCGTCGAATAATCTGGAAGTAATTGACTCAGAAAAGGCAGATCGCGAGGCTTTGATTTGGCCCTGTCCACTACAAGATCACACTAGAGTTCACGTGGAAAAGATGGAGACTACTCGAGAAAAGAAGCAATTCCTAGCAAAGAGATGCGCTAGATTTGCGAGAAAGCTCATACGTCACACGCCTATGGAAAGCAAACAATGGTTGGAAAGAAGAAAGAGTGATGCGGTACGTGGCTACGAATAACGAGAGGCTGGATGATGAGATTGATTCAACTTTTAGATTCATTACTTGCTCACAACTTTTTCTCTTCTTATTCCAAACTCTTCATTTTCAACTCGCGCACACGTCCCTTCAAAAAGATAATTATCGCAGTCCGTTATGATCCAACGGCAACTCTCCTGGGTCTTCTACCACTCCTGGCTCCATCGTCACCGTTTGTTGTATATTGCGAATACATCGAACCACTAACGGAATGCTTTATGGAACTTCAAAAGAAAAAGCTTGCAATCAATCTACGTCTTAGTGATACCTGGATGCGTGAATACCAAGTTTTACCAGGAAGAACTCATCCAAGTATGAACATGACACAGAGTGGGGGTTTTATACTAACTGGTACTAAGCTATGCCCTGATACGGGGCACAATGAGTTGGATGAAGATCTCGTAAAGGAACTACGTCTGCAGGTAGGTGGTCGTCGTGGCAAGAGAACTAAAAAAAGGAAAGGGGAAGGCCAGGGAAATAATAATATTAAAAAGAAACTGAAGGAAAATTCATAGCGACAGTGTCAACGAAGAATGGAAGATGTATGTTAATATAGGAATATGATCCAGGGTGGTTTAGGTCAGTCAATCAATAATGTAAAATCTTACCTTTGACAACAAAAATATCATTCTTAATCAATACTGTAGCTGATTGTTGAAATTTAAACTGTCAATACAGGTATCATGACCGGTATTTATGATTCCATTATCAATTGAAGAAGATCAAATATCACCATAGGTGGTGAAGAGATAACACAGGAAGATCCAAGATCACCGTCGGTATTTATGATCCGACTTCACATTCAACTCTTTGCCGACCGATTCTTAGTTCCTCTTATCTTTTAATTTCCACCATTTTTGTTGCGAGTTTTTAGAACTTCCTTTAATCAATTAATAATAGTAGGTACGGGATAGAGTTACGGATACACATCTTCTGATTTAAAATTATTACCTAGCTATTATATAAGGGTTCTTATTCGGTTCATCGTTCATAAACAAAACAGAATCAATTATTACTTTTCATACAGGAGAGTAGGAGGCATCGGTAAAAGCTCCAAATGACAAATCTGATTGTAATTCATGAATTGCATATAACTCATTTTATCCTTTAGACTTGGATCGATGCCCAAGGTAGCTGCAATGTGTTTGTAGAGTTTCATATCTTCTTCTCTCAAATCAGGCCTTAACATCGGGCTGACTATATCGGTATTGTCATCTACGGCAACCATGAACCCTCCCGCTCTCTTTCTTTCATCTGTGTTCGCCTGTGCCATAATCGGAGGTACGATGGGGGGAAACTCTGCGTATGCCACGATATTGTTGAACAGCCAATCTCCTTCCTTCTTCCACTCTTTACCAAGGAACATTTGTTTCGGTGTACTTCTCTTGTCGTCCATAGTTGCTCCTATTACAATGCATTAACATTGCAAATTATTTACAAATAGCAAAGAAAGAGTTAGTACAGTCAGTTCAAAAAGCATCGTTATGCATAGCATGGGTTTCGTTGATTGAAGGCGTGTGAAGAAATACCAGATACAAATATGCAACACACAGTACCGTGCCACAATATTGGTTGGACACACCTTCTCCGTACTTGTAGTTATCTTCCACCACGATATGTCGGACCCCAAACTTCATAACACCAGCGATCCTCTTAAAAGCATGCAGATGATCATCAATAAAGACAAGAGTGGAGTCGGGATCAATCTCTCCCTTCGCAACCATGCCCTTCCAATCAAGATCCATGAGATCGACAAATTTTTTTCCTGTATAATTGGTGGTCAACCTAGATGAATCAATCCATCTATCACCTTGATTACAAATGGGTACTTCCAGCGGGTCAATTGCAAAGATCTTCGTTATTGGCGATGCCGCCCGGATGAAATAGGTCGAGACTCCAGCATTCACACCCGATTCTACCACGAGAGTTGGTTGGATTTGTTTCACAGCTAAGAACAGAGCCATGGCGTGGTTGATACGAATGCCGCACATGTTCACTGGATCAGGGCGATTCTTGTACACCTCAAGGAACTCATCCATGAGAGTTTTCCCATTAGCGTCTTTTTGAAAATAGAGATCATGGGCGTTGTGGTAGAACGATTTCCCTTTGGTGACAAGTGGTACGCCTACTTTTTCATAAGCAATTGCTGGCCAGTTGTCCCAAGTTTTCCTTTTGGGCCCTGCTACTAGCGATGGAGGTGCCAATGAAGATGATACATATTGTGCACCTGTTTGAGTTCCTTGATCAATTTTGCTGACGGCGGTAAGAAATGGATGAGATTCTTCGTTGTAGGAAGTAGGAAGTAGGATAAAGTAGAATTGTGCAAATAAGAGATCCTATAAGAAGGATGACGAGGAACATTTTAAGCCAAAATAAGGGCGGATAGTTCCTGGTCTTTTGGTCATGCCTGATTTGACCCATGTTTGCTGCGTATATTGTATGAGAGAAAGAGTTGAGTTACTGTATTGTCAATTTTATTAGTCTTGTCGTTCATGAAGTGGGGTTTTAAATTTTGAAGAAGAGATAAAAGTGTGAATAGACACAAGAGAGATAGTAATGATGATTATATTAGATGACACACCCACAAACTTAGCAAGACAAGCCAAGAGCAAGATGAGTCGTGGTAACAACAAGAGCAAGAGTAGTGGTGGTGGTGGTAGTGGTAGTCATCGTATCCTTCGTCGACGTGCATCAACAGGAGAAGTATTCAAGAACGGTGTATCAAGTCATCAGTCATCTCCAACAAGTGTCCGTGATACAAAATCTATGAATAGCAACAGTAATCTGTTTGATATATTGATATTACGTTATTACAGGCATCCGGATCCGAAGTATTTTGACGGCACCCTAACAAGAAAACTCCATGATGTATACTTGAAGTTCAACAAAAATATGATTCTCGTCGCGCATCGTAAACTACTTAGAGAGACGTTATACTAACAACTTTTCTACCCCCATTTTTATCATTTTTATGTGCAGTAAGAATTGAAATGGAAAATTATTTTAGAACTGTTCAGTTCTCAATTCTCACTTCAATCTTCGAATAATACATAAATTAAATAATAGATATAAGTGTCTTTTGTAATAACCGGAACAACAACCCCATATGTAAAGAAGAGACTATAATGAATGCAACGAAACAGCAATCGTATTTTTTCGCTCTACTTGCTATCGCATGTTATTCGTTTGGTGTTGAAGCATTTGTCGGGAAGAGTATATTGGTGAAGAAAATTGAGGTCTCAACTCGATTGGGTATTGGTACGGATTTTTTAGTAGCATTTGGTGGACTTTTTAACTCAATTAATCTAGAAGAAAAAAAAAAAACGTTGAAAAAACCTTACATTCATCCCTGTCTCTCTCTCTCTCTCTCTCTATTGATTACACCTCGATAATAGGCCCTCTTCAAAAAACAACTAATCGTCAGGAGTACGATAAAGTTGTTGATGGATTGATGTTTGCGCAGGCATAACAAAAAGAAGCAGAAAAGGAATACAATGCATATCTTGACAATCCAAACAATTATGCATTACAAAAAGGCGAAGCATACTACAAATCGCTGGGGTACAAAAAGTTAATGGATGGTGTGATTGGCGAGGCAGAGAAAGAAGGTGCGTAACGTAACCCAAACGGTTCTAAATTTAATACAATTCTTTCAATTAATTTCCATCCGCTAAATAACACATAATACACATCATAATAATGCATGTTCACAAATTTGATACATAATCTCTTTTTCTGTTTTCAGGAAGAGGCGATGAAGTGAAAGCTCGAGTTGACAAATTTCAGAAAGATAGTCAACTGAAAGGATTAATTACAATTGGATCGTTTATCGCTCTTGGTTTCTATTTCAAAATCACCAATCCGTATGTTCCTCATTAATCCGAAAAGAAAGAAAGATTTGACATCACGACTAGTAATAGACTGTTTCGAAAAGAATGATTGAATTAATCCTAATGAATACTATTAACTATCGTGTTACTGCAAATCTTTCTTGTATACGCAACGCTGCAGATTGGACGTCAGCGAAAGTAACGTAGATTGTATTGTCAAAAAACACATATAGATCTTTTTCTCGGGTCGCGAACGCGTATATCCAACCGTAGGGCATACAAGTACAAAGTTCCACTACGGATGCTGATGAGTCATCATTTTCGTTTTTGAACCCAACATCACTAATAATAGACAATGACACTGCTCCTTGTGCATCTTTCCTTGTTGTAACTTCGTGTATCATATCATCAAACGCAAGGCATACATCTAATGGTAAGCGAGATGCTAACAAATGCCTGACATCGAGTCCCCATGCCGACCATTCTAATGTTGTAGACCCATGATATAAAGAATGAGATTGTGACAATGTCTTGACCTTAGTTTTGGGAACTAAACCCATGAAACGACGGGCCCGACCTTTGTCTTTGCTGCTGGCTAAACTCCTTTTCTTTGCATCTCGGCGTGATGATGGATGCTTTGGATCTAGAAGCAATATCATCTTTTGCTTTGACCGTTCAAAATAAATGATATCTTGCCCAGGTTCGGCCGACCACTTTGGTGACATGTATTCTGATTTTGTATATTTTGCAGTGGGCTTTATTTGATGTAATGATTCGTTGGTACTGCTTACCGCTTCATCATGAAATGCATGAATTACTGCCTCGGAAAGCTCTTCTTCCAATTTCATCATCAGTAGAGTAATGGTAGAGACACTTTCTGGCGAAGAAGGGCTAGTAGTCGTCGATGAAAGATTAGTAAAAATCAGAAAGCTAAACTGTCGAAATTCGAATACGACCATATTTGTATCCAAGAAATTATCGATACTCGTGTCTCTTTCATCTCGATTGCTGCTATTTTCAAGGTATAGAGGTAAGGTAACGCGCGGAGCCCATATATTTTTTGTTTGTTTATCACCATAAAAAAGACTACAAATTTGATCTGAAGCACCCAGCATAAAAGTCGGTGGTGAGGGTATGAATCGTCCTCGTTGTTGCATATCATGTATTGATAAGATATCGGTATCCTCCCATTCTCCTAGTATTGCTGCCCTATTTAGCGGTTCATCGACCATGGGACCAAGAGAAAGCGCCAGCCGTTTCAACATTCCCGTCTGTCTTTGCGACGACGTTGACGGCTTATTATTGGGAGCAGACATTGCAGCATGGTTCATCTTGGTTCTGTATGATGCCATATACGCCATCAATAGACTCGCACAATCATTTGAGATCTCAATTTTCCCAAAATTAGAATCTAGTATATGAAACCACCGTGAAATATCGTTATTCCTAGCAGTAGATCTGAATCGTCTCGTTCAATGAATTGCAAGAGTGATTGTGTAGAATTTGACGCATACACAGTCGTAAGGATTCCAAGCATTGTGGTTGGACAGGAGTGGGTGATAATTGGAAAGTGTGCTTTCCAGAATCTTGCGCAATTGGAATCGGCATCATTTCTACGAGCGCTCGTCCAGCTCCACCATTTCGGATACAAACTTCGTTGTATGTGCTCAAGTACTCGTTGTAATGAGCATCTAGGTCTCGACGAATCGATTGAATAGGTAAAGACTCTTTGAATGATTTAACTTCCTTTTCGAGATCATTAATATGTTGAGATATTTCTTCGAAGTTCTGATCCGATGAAGAGGCAACAATTTTCGATAGTTGATCCTTACTTTTTCGGATATTTTTCATTAAATCAAACAATCTTTTCATACTGGAGTGCGGATATTGTTTTTCTTCTTGCTTCTCCTTAGCGTTAAAATCATTATTTTTTGTGTCATCGATTCTGTCAAGACTAGTTTGTTTTTTCAGTCGACGGATAATACCACCTCCACGCAACATACAAAATAATCGATGACTTCGTTCGATTGATGCTTTTATTGCAAGTGGACTCGCACTTCCAGTTTCAGATTTAATACCATCTTGATACAGTCTTGAAACTTGTACTACTGCAACAATGTCTAACGTTGACTCTAATGGAACGAAAACAAGTAGGGAGTTCCCAAAGTAAATCGATTTTGTTCTGTCGTTGTCATCATTCTCAGGAATGAATTCATCGTCGTTGTCGTGTTGTCGTCGTTTATATACAACGATGTCGGTAGCGAGTAAAGTGCTGTGCATAAACCGGCAAAATTTACTGCTTCTTCCGTCAGGGTGGTACTGCCCGGCGTTTGTGTCAGGCTCCAGTCCTCCTCATCCTCTCCAGCTACTGTGGTACCTAAAGGACTATCTCGATGATAGTACAAAATTTGTTCGTTCCGTTCCTCAATTGATGCGTTCTCTCCCAAGGACGTTCCATCATTGACGCATAATTCATGGAGATTTAAATGAATTATTATGATCCTTTGTATCGGTGATGGTAGTGGAAGGAAATTAGTAGATGGATCATTCATCTGTGCCATAACATCATGATAGAGTCGAATGTAATGTCGTCGAATAGAATGTGAGTATTAAGTAAAGGGTTGCTTTCGCATTCTTGATACGTTTTTTATGATATGTTCGAAGGTTTAAATGTGCAATGTCATTCGAGCATAGCGAAGAAGTACCTTGTATTTCAATTTGGATTAATAGTTCGTTTTTTTCTCGTTAAAAACAAAATAATTTCCTGGGTTAATTCAATCTCAATTTACTAACTAGAATTTACAATACTTCTTAAAACTACTTACACTACAAGAGGAAATAATTATGATGGTTGTTGACAACAACAACAACAACAACAACAACAACAACAACTGTGACAATGGATCAGGTTGCAGTGGTGGCAGCAGCAGTCATTCTGACATTCATTGGCCCTGCCCTGTAGTATTTAGTTGCTGAAAAGTCATACTTATGTTCCTTTGACATGTTATGCCTACATCTAGGATACTGTAATATAGACTAGAATATACATTATGGTTAGAATAAGCATAAGATTACACATTACAAGGGTAAATGTAATTCTATTACTTGGTTGGGAGATTTAGTCCCCTAGACCAGACCAGACCAAACCAGCTAGTTGGCAGTGCAGTGCAGGTCAATGCACCACAGTTCGGAATGGGGTTCACTCCTGTCCCACTTACCCTGCCTGCCTGCCTGGTTGGCTGGACAATTATAGTTATGGCAGGAGTTGCTAATCCTAAATTGTTGGAAGAAAATTGTCTATTTTAGTCATGTAGTGATAATATAATAATAGATAATACTGTACTGTATTATGTTTAAATAAGAATGTACAAATTGTACAGTAGTAACGTTAGTAACATTGTTTTTTTTCTTTAGTCATATGTTCTATTTCACGTGCATTGTCGTCACGACTTGCTTCCACGTGTCTCTCGTCTGGACGCGAAATAACAAAACTGAGAGAAATCGATAAAAAAAATTGACGACGCCAATATTCTTACATCGGTCATATTCACATATTCACTCCATTGAATACAGTAGACCATACAAGCAGAGCCATACTACAAGGTATAAATTCAATTAATAAAGTGAATATATAATCAAAGCAAGATGTCGTTGGCAACTAGTGGGGGAATGGGCGCTGGTGCCGGTGGTGGTCTAAGCATGGGTGCATCAGCACATGCAGGTGCCATGGCTGCTATGCCAGCACAGCCACCACCAATGGCAGATATTCCTATGGGGGGAGGAGGAACAGCCGCACCTGCAAATTTATCAGCACTGGCTGCTGACCTTGTTGACAAAACGCAACAAATTTCTCTTAAACAGGTTAAGGACTTGTCTGAAATGCCAATCGTAGCTATTGACTTGTATTCTAATGAACCGATCGTGGCCTCTTTCCCGCCGAAAGTGAAGAATGAGTCAACTGATGACTTGACACCGACAGTTGTTGGAAAAATGAAAGACAGGATCGCACTGAAAACGACCGAATCGTCTCATAAGACATTCCGAAAGTTTCTATCGAAAAGTAAAGGATACGAAGATCTCCAGTATGATGTTTTTACTAAGCTAGACGACAAATCAGCTGTTATTATTCAAAGCCCAGAACTTTGGTTGGGACTACGTCGTCTCGATGAGGGACCGGATTATCTGAAGAAATTGGTAACGCACCACGACGATTCGAATTCACCCGCTTTTGCCGAGGAGGCTTCACCGGATGTTGGTATCACTTTGGCGAATGGAACACTTGACGGTTCTGTTCCACAGGGTGATGATTTTGATAGGGTTGTTTGTAAAGTCCGACTACATGAAAGTAAAAAGGCATTGACAGTCCTTCCTGAAGAAATACTTCAAATTATCTTAAATCAGGCACAATACCATGTAGCTCGTAAGAACAACGCGAACAGCAGTACGAGTGGTGATGCTGAGGAAGATGACATCGAAACTGTCATGAGCTATCCATGTGCTATCGCGGTACCTGCGCCATACTGCAATGATCAATCCATTGAAGCACTCTTGGATGCAACCGGTAATACAGGAGTAATCTTTCAACGAAGTGTTTGTGCGTTGGCTGGTGCCCTGATACCAGGAACTGACGAAAAACCCAATTTGGTTATTCATCATCTTCATACAACAGCCCAAGAACGACAGAAAGCATTTCAACTGGAGCAAATCAAAAATCCTAAAGCTACTTTGGAGGATAGTATGCTGTTGTTGTTAGCGGGTGTAACCAAAGACACTGCGGAATGTACTGCCATCGAAATTTCCTCGAAACAAGAAGAGAAAAACGCTTGCTTATTCGGTAACTTTAAGGTTGTGTGCAATGTTTCATATCGTCACGAGAATCCAGAGTCTATTTTGAACAAATGCATGACCGAACTTTTTGAAAATCTGGACCACGTTGCTCCAGAATCGCAGATACCGCTTGCGATGATCACATACGGTACCAGCGCAGAGCAAAAGACAACTCAAGGTAAATGGGATAAGCTGAAACAAGGACTAGAGACTTGGGAAGATGTACCGCAATTTTTCACGAAATCAGATTGTGTAGCCAATGGAACTGGTGTACTCGGTGCAGTTAGTCATGGCCGACTCTCAACTTTTATTCGACTTCCAAACAAGAAAAGACCCAAGGCACAATTAGCCATCCAAACTCAGAATGTTGCCCCTGTGGCTGTGGGAGTAATGATGAACTACCACGGTACGAATAAAGATGGTGGGAAGTGGACTCCGGTGAAGACTATTTTCGATTTCGACCGACGCGTTCCCGCGGGGCCTTATTCACTTGAATTGAGCGCAGCAGAGTGTGCTATTCATCGGGAGGGAGGATCATTGGACGTTTCAGACGAGAAATTTTTCAAGGCCGTCAAAGAGAAAGAGGCAGCTAAGCATATACCAGAACGAGAACAGTCAGCATTGAACCTACGAGTTCAAATTGTGCAGAAATTTACTCGAGATGGAGAGTGGATTAAAGTGGGCGATGCAATGAGTCCCTTGACGGTCGTAGAAAAAGACGAAGAAAAGACGGCTTGTGAAACGGTGTATTTGGAGTTAAGTCTGGGCTTATCAGGATTGATCACCCAGTCATTGATTGGAGATAGGTGAGAAAGAACAGCACAAGATATGTGTTTGATGACGTAGCGCACACTTACACATCAAAAGGACGTTAACTCCATTAGCTTCTTCTGTTTGTTGATGTTTCTTGTTCACATTTCTTCCCCCCCGTTTTATCTTGTCAGACAATCCGTCGTTCAAGCAACAAAGTCTGCAAGGAATTCATCCATTATGTACTACGGAGGGATTGCCTTCGCGATTCTCTTTTTGGTGGATTTCTAGTGAAATCATATGTGGAGCAACATGTCTTCGAAAGAGATACTCGAAGACTGCTAGCATACTACAAACATGTATTGCCTGGGACCTTACTGGATGGAGATTTACAGGTAAGCACGAGGAAATTATGCTGAGGAAATTATCAGAAGTGTACTGAGTTGAATAGAGTTGTATTTATATTGCGTCGAAGGGAAACATCACTGGTTCATTTTTATCCGTTTTGTTCTCATGTCCATATCCTCCTCTCTCTCTCTCTCCTCTCTCTCCCCCCCCCCCCCTGCTATTTTAGAATGCTCGTTACGTAGTTTACAGATATCAAAATAAGAAAGCGAAGCTATGGAGAGGCCTTGAAAAGAAGTACGACGTTCCAGTTTTTCTAGAAAATGAATGGGAGGATTGGGTGAATGGTCAAAAGAAAGAAGACGAGAGTGATGAACACGAAGATCTTGATGAAGAAGAAGATTCTACTACTAATGACGAAGAGCAAGAGCTTTGAAGAGACAGATAGACACGTCTTTATGTTATATATTCGAAACGAGTGAAACAATAATAAATCGATCTTTTTACATTTTCAAAATATTTGATAGCAACTCTTCACTACGGGGTTCGGGTATAGTCATGCCTTATATTCATAACAATCGTAAGACGCTGTCGGCTGTTATTAAATATAATACGTATATATGTTAAATCAATATTTCGTGAGATATTAACCGGACTTTTCTATTTTGTAGTAAATAAGAATCTAGTACTCGTACTAAGTTAGTAGTAGTAGTAGTAGTTTATTTTTTTATACAGTAGTTGTACATCCACGTTTGACTTGCCCTACGTAAGAAAAGCACAATGACGGCGATGCCTCTCCGTGCTTAGAATGAAAAGAATAAATAAGAAGAACAGAAATGACTTACTTAGCGTTAAATATGGTTTTACGCGTTCATTCATGCACTCAGAATCAAGCGCATACCGTACTGTACCCACGTAGCACATACATACTAGTTCATACATGATGTCTCTTCGCAGCGTGAATTCTTTCTCGCTGATGCGTGAGAGTGTACAATTTGTTCACTCTGTACACGCGTAAAATTATTCTTCTACTGTACAGTATTTATTTATTTCTTATTTTTCATGAGAATATTCATTTTTAAATCATAAACACGGAATAGCAGAATATCGATCGATAGAATACCAAGTACATAATATAAATGCATCTCACTCCGGCGATTAGCTAATGCTAATAGTACTACTGTATACAATACTCACAACTACAGATAGAGAACAACTTCTCACTTTAAAATAATTGGATTTATCAAATGAATAATAAACCCACACCACATCACATAAATAAATAAATTAGAACAAATAAATATCACACAACAACAAAACCTAATAAAAAAAATAAAAGCCAAAGCCATGGCATTTGAACATAAACTGGAAGCTGATCGAATTGATGATTTCAATTTCTTTTCAGCTTTTTTCGTGTTCCTCTTCTAATTATTGGTGGGATACTTGGAGTAGATGGATCCTCATTATCATCATCATCATTATCGTCGTCTGCACCAGTACCTGCATCTGCTTCCGATGAGACAAACAATATACTAAATAACGAAAAAATGAGAACGACGATCATTCCAATACTACAGATAATGACTACACAACAACAACAACAACAACAACACAAATACATCAACGACGACAACCATCAAATATTTCATCTATGAGTCGTTCTTCACAGAGAAATTCATCTGAATATTTACCAGATTGTAACAACAACAACAACGACGACAATAACAACAACAATAACCATGGTATGAAAAGGACGAAGAAAACAATGAGTTGGTCAGATGAAAGTGGACTGCCACTAGTTGCATATGACGAGGTAAGAAACAATAATTGATTGATTTCTATCTATCTTTTCCGATTCATTCAATTCAATTGCCGTTGTTGCCCACCCATTGGTACAGTATCCATTCGTCGTATTGAAGTTACAGTACTACTAGTACCTTACAGTAAAGTACAAGTCCATCCATTGTCATTGTGATTTTACATTTTTGAATTGCCCTCTTCATTAAAAATATTCTGCACGCGCGATTAGATTCAAACCCGACTTTTGAAATTTTTCGTCGAATTAGAAATGCAGACACGATTGGAATTCAAAAATCAGAGGTGTCAAAGAAAATTTTGACAAACACGAAGCGTCATCGGTCGTCGCTTCATCATCATCCTAAAATAATGATTGATTTTTGTAGATTGGGACTGATTGATTGATTTGAAAATGTTTCGTAGTGTTCTCTTCCTATTTCATGTACTTTTCAACTATGTCCGACAAAAATGCGATGAAAATGCATAATTTATTACAGTGTCTTCATCTCCTTTTTCGCGATTGACTCCTTCCATTACGAATGCTTTTTTTTCTTAAACTATTTATTAAAACTGCATTTTACGATCGAATACTCAATCAATTATTTCTTTTGCTGTGCCTTTCTTTTCTTTCGGCAATGCCGTTGAAATCTTGTTACATAATATATAAAATAATGGGGAATGAACAGAGTGCATCACATCATCATGATCCGTACGCATCATCAACAGTAATAACTTCACGAAAACTGAAACCAACAAAGTCAGTCATAAAACAATCAAGATCAAGTGAGGGTGGGTCGTCTTCGTCTTGTCAAGAACCTTCGACGAATACAGTACCGTTATCATCATCAGCAGCAGCATCAGCCTCATCATCTATTTCTTCTTCAAGGTATATCCCAAATATGAATCCTCGAAAAGGAAATAATGGATTGATTGTTCCAACAAGACCGTACGGATCACACCATCACCAATCTAATAAGTGTACCGAAAATCAGAGTACTACGAATGGATCAGAAATGAGTCCACAATGGGGATGGTATATCAACACTACACCTCCCACACCAGAATTATATCATAGTCGGTCATCATCGAAGTCTTCATTCTCATCTGGTGGTGGTGGTGGTGGTGGAAATTCCGGTAGTAGCAAACCAATAACTAAGCAGCTTGATACAATAACTTCGTCATCTCTTCTGTCTTATTCTCCGAATTCGAACACGATGGTTGATGGCAATACCTGTCAGAATCAAGTATTTAAGAACTTGAAAAATTCTAATGCTCCCATACATGGTTGGACAAGTATTCCAATCTGATTGATGAGAGTGTGAAGTGAAGTGAAGTGAAGTCTAGCTTGTCTACATGAAGTGGAGTATGATGTATATTACTGTGATATAAAATGGGATGTTCTCTCGATTGGACTGAGAGAAGATAATACAATAAAACTTATACACTTACTTTAAGAAAGAATTAAGAGGTACTACCTTATCTTGGTATTATTGATTATGCAATGCTATTTTTCATCGTGAACTTATCTTGTGGGCTGGTACACTTACTTAATTAGGACCTACGTTAAGAATGAAGTACAGTAGAACGACCTATTTTCTCGCTTTTTGGCCAACACATGGCTTATGTTAGACTTGACTGAAGTTTTGAATACCGTGCGGCGAGGGCAGGATCAGCGATCATTCAGCAGACGATGATGCATCGAATGATTTCATAAAAATTGCTGGATGATTCTTTCAATAACATGTGTGAACTCTCTCTCTAGAAGGTCTGTGCAGATATACGACACATTCACTGTCCAAATTCAGTACAGCTAAGCCTAGAGATTATATAATAATTTTACTACGTATTGCATGCATTCGAGGCGAGGCCATTTGTTAAAACTAGAAATTAGTCTTGCTATCCAGTGGTTGAGTATTTACATGAAAGTCATGAAAACAAAGAGGATTACAACACAGTTTGTAATGTCACAGCAAAAGGTACAGTACAGGCAGCAATATTTTCATACAGAATGGACCAAAACTCCACCAGATTAATTGTTGGTAGGTGCAACATTCGCAGTTTTAGAGGCTCTACCGAAACAACCGCACGAATGGCAGCAACTATACCCACAAGCAGCAACAGTCCCTACGGCCTGGTAAATCACAAAACCTTCTTTTCTAGAGAGCTCAGATTTTTGTACGCTTTTATGAATCATGCTGCGGCACTATTAGTATATTACTATATTGGGATCTATTTGTCTAGATGACCAGATAGGATAAGATGGTACAATTTTACTAGGCTGGAGCATAGCAGAAGCAGCGCTACCTATAAACTGTACTTGTACTCATCAATGCTTCAAACTAAAAGGAAAGATTGACCAATGAATTTTGTTTTATTTATACTTTTCGTTTAATAATTTTAATAGAATTGTCAAATATTTATTTATTCTCCTCACCCTATTCTTACTATCATTGTCATTATTATATCACTATACCTGACACTATTGGTCAGCATAAAAACAAATGGAATGAAGGCAGTGGTTACAGTAATGACTTTGCTCATCTGTCTGAAGAGGGAGGGTAGTGATGCCAGAACCCCTATTTATTAGTAGTATTAGAAGGAGAAGTAGTAGTAGTAGTAGTAGTAGAGGATAATTGATAATTGTGATGATGGTCTTCAATGGTGGTTACTATAAGTAGAGAAATAATAATAACAATATAGAGTCCATTGAATACTAAAGGATACTGTTAGAGCAAATCCATTTGCATGAACACTGGATTCTACTTGGTAGTACTTGGTAGACTTCAACTTTTGGTCTAGGCCTTTTTCAGTATGGTTTTTCTTAAGGTTCGGTAGAGATATGTAGGATATGAGGAAGTAGAGAGGGAATATCTACTACAGCAGGTTGATATGACAGTTGATGAAAGTGCAAGATAGATTAAAATATAGCAATGGAGTTGTGATTCTATATTTCTTAAGAGATCTTGGAACTGTTGAAATGAAACAGTCATCTTGATATTATGATATCAAGAAGATTGAATCAATCAGTTAGTTGTGGATCAAAGGTAAAAAAGGAAAGAATAGTTTAGATTTGAAAACAAATCTGCATGGCATGACAAAGAGACATGCCATCTTTGGTCTATTAAGTTGATTTAATTGATTTACTAATGATTCCGTTGTCTAATATTGTTGAGCTACTAGTAGTGTATGTGTTAACATATTGTGTGTTGTGCTCGATGTTAGAACTTATGATGTATTTTGTTGTTTGTATGTAGTTTTTACGTACCAATGTACAATATTTATTTATTTAACGTCGGTCGAACTACACACAATACGTAGTTTTTAATTAAGAGAAAATCAAGGCACGTGTTTTGTAGGAATAAAAAACTGCCCAACGCATGCTTAAAAAGCCAATCTTCAAATAATTACCTCCCTTTGTTGATTGTTTCTATTTTGTTTGACAGAGTTTACAAACCAAACCATAAAAAGAATTTAATTTCCACCCAACATCCCAAACATCAACATCCCAACATACACGTCGTATTTCATTGCTCTATTAGTACCATAGTAGTACAGCTCTCAATCTGAATTGCATTAAACATGTAAAAGGAACGAAAACATATAAAAAAAATTGCTTGTGAATCAATGTCTAAATATGGCGGATGTATGTGCGACAGAAGAAACGATCGAGGAGCTTACGTCTTTTGTGGCATGCATCTCGCCCACTGGGATAGAAGATGACGTTAGAAGAAGAAGAAGTGGTACAGCTTACAGTCAACAACAACAACAACAACAACAACAACAACAACAACAACAGCAGCAGCAGTCGCAGCAGCAACAGCAACAGTCAGGTTCTGTTGAGAAATCCGCAGCGAATGAGACTGATGATAATAGCAGCTTTATGGATGTTTTCCCATCAATGATGGATGTGTTTTCAATGACTAATAGTGAGAGTGCAATAAGCAAAGGAAGCCAACAAAAGAAAAGTAATCACAGAGTAAGAAATCGTGGCCAATTATCTATTACGTCGATACCCGAAACAATGAAGAATTCGACAAACGTTGATGGCACCCATAATAACAACAACAGTAAAAAGACAAACGACGATGATGATAATAACAGTAGTCAGACCTCCCCCTCGATAATGAATTTTTTTTCAATGGTGGCTCCTGACGATACCAGTAGTAGAAGAAGTAGTATTACTAGTGGTAGTAGTCAGAAGAAAGACAACAAAATACAACATGAAAGTAGCAGCATGGGCATGGGTATCCCCTCGATCAGGAATGTCTTTTCAATGGACGACGGTGCCATAAGCAAAGACCGTAGTGGAGAAGTGTCGAATAGTCTAAGTCAATTTCATCCTTTTGTTCGAAATGTTTTTTCAATGAATGACATATCTTTGGAGGAGGGAGTAGAAGAAAATAATCCATCGTATTTATCCTACATAGAGAAAAATCAAACACCATTAGGGTTAATATCCGAAGAGGCACAGCAGCAGCAGCGGCGGCCACCATCTGATCCAGGTGGAAGTGTCAAATCGACTCATAATATCCTGGTAACTAGAGCTTATGAAGTCAAAGAGCATTACCTTGAATCGATCTTTTATGTTTCTATTTCTGCTATTCTTGGGTCTGTCTTTAGAGTATACATGGCGAGAATATTTGGTGATGACTGTGAAAACAAGGACGTTGAAGATTTTTTGACATCTTTTACAAGTACCATTTGTGTTACAAATGGTGGTCAAAGTATACAAACTGGTGGTGCTCTCTTTATTGATTTTCCCGCAAATGTATTTGGAAGGTAAGTTACCATTCTCTTCCCGAACCTCAATATAAATAATATGCATATTATAATATACATATATATATTAAATGTTAAATATAAACTTACACTAATGTTCAAATTTAAATAAAGTTTCTTGATGGGTGTGATAACTCCATCCTCTTCGGAACAAAGAGCCAGATTGCCCTGGCTGCATAGAGATCATCCTCTACAACGCGATGAAGTTTTCCATACGAGCTTGGGAATTGGATTGTGTGGATGTTTGACGTCATTTGCTTCATGGAATACGCAGATGGTGGTCATGTTGGACGGTAAATATTGTGAGCTGGGATCACAAGTAGTGACAGTCTTCTGTGGCTATGTATTAGGGTTGATGGGAGCTTTATCTGGTTTTCAATTTGGAAGACAATGCGGTCTGTGGATGCACAACTTTAGGCATAGAAATGAAGAAGAGGTAGATACATCGCGTTCGGAAGAATCACAGTCACAGACAGTTGAGTTGCACAGCGAGCAACAAGCTGCATTGTATCAGGGGATTGAGTTGGTAGATGATAGTAATGTGAATCTCCAGCCAGTGCCTAGTCATCTCCATAAGATACCCTTGTTTTTGGCGGCAGTATGCCTCCTAGTTGCTTTCATAATTGGAGATGCAGTCAATAACATTGAATTTTACAGGGGTATGACGCTATTATGGATCCTCTCTCCGATCGGGTTCTTGTTACGTTGGAGACTATCCAATCTAAATATTAGAAAAGAGGGAGGAAGAATCACAAACACTCTCAGCTGGATACCCTGGGGAACATTCGGAGCGAATATGATTGCGACTGTTATCGCAGCATGTATAGAAGGATTCTACAATAGATACTTTTATGGAGCTGATCAAACATCGATAAATAAATGGGTAATTGCGATCCTTTTTGCACTCAAGACCGGTGTAGCAGGAAGTCTATCTACGGTATCAACTATGATCAAGGAGTGCGTATACCTTTCGGAAAAGCATGCTGGTACGGCTAGGGCCCAGTATTATTCCTTTCTTACGTGTATTTGCGGCTGTGTGTTGGGTCTTATTGTTTATGCTTCAATAGTCAGAATAAATATATAACATTGCACCTGTATAAGTAGATATAATCTAAATCATATCTTATCTTAGTCCTATATTTCTCATTCGCTATTCAATACGTTTATTTATTTTTTCCTCCTACCTTCTCTATATTTTTTGATATGGTAGTTGTGAGCGTTTCTTTATATATCTACTTGTAGCAGTAACACGAATAGCATTCGTTGCTAACTTATACTTAGCCGTCCAAGTATGAAAAGGATGCGATATATTCTTTTATCGCGATAAGATTTTTTTTGATTTAAGCCATTTCTGACAGTCCATGTCGAGAGATTCCATTAGATCCAATTTTCGTAGTCGTTCGTTGGCCGTCGCACATTCAATAATCATCCTAGTGGAGTCATTAATTATATTGAAAAGAGACAACAGTTCTGGACTAACGGTTTGTAGTAACTTCCTTTTGTCTGTTTCATTCGAAGCCATAGGACCACCGATTGCTTCGGCGAATCGTACAACACCATTTTCCAATACAAAAGCAGAGCTCAATAACACAGGAATTAGAATTGAAAGACTTGTATTCTTTCCACGCATGACAGACGAAGACGATGATGACGATGCCAAATTTAAACTATGAAGGATACAACGACTGGCTCCTCGAATAGCACATTCAGCCATATATATCGCAGCTGGAGGAAGAACCCATTCATCCCCACTGAGCATTTTATTGTTGGATCCTGCAATAATCAGTAAAGCTTTGCCAATACCTCCCGCATATGCACAAAGAGCGCGTACAATCGGCATGGCAGCGTATGGTTCAGTAGAAGATGATCCCCCTTCGCTCGCTCTTGACCCTCCTATAGAACTAAGAATTGCGAGACGAAGAATATCGTCCTCGAGATGAGGCCCAGCTTCGTCTTTGCTACTTTTATGTAGAAGAATATCTGCCATTGTAGTAATGGCGAAGTCATTCCTTTTTTGTTCCTCTTGCTCGAGATCCATCCATACAGATGAGCGAGTGGAAGAATTATTTCCAAGTTTTTTCACCAATTCATCATCAGAGTGTAGAAGATTGCGTAAGACTACATCCAAAAATACCTCCATCCTTGCATCTCCACCCGAGGCTTCTTCTACCAATTTTTTTATATTAGATGGCGTTGTGCAGAAGAATATTCTAAGATTGTAATCGAAGATAGATAGGTACAAAAATATGACAGGGGGGACAGCAATGAGGCATACCAAGTTATCACTCCACTTCAAGGAATCGTATTTGGCATAAATCGAAATTGCCAAAATGTATAGCGGGATGAATATAATGATTGGAGCAGCAGACTTTATGAGGAAAGGAATAACATTGACTGGATTCCTGACACTATAAGATCGATACTTTCTTGGGTCGATCTCATGATTCGTTCCATTTAATGTCGTTAGCAATAATTGCATCGAGGTTGAAGTAATACACATCAGAATTAGAGCCATTTTCATCGGTGAATGATTATTATCACTAAGATTTCCATTGCTAGAAAATGGTAGTACCGTCGTGAATGCCACAGCAACAGCGATCAGTATTGATATTGCGATTTGTGCAATCAATGATGCAGAGGTGGGTAGTTGCAATCTCCGAGGATTCCTATCTCGTTGCTCAGGAAGTTTCTGTTGTTTTGATTTTTTTACATCATCAGGTTTGCAAATATCGGGTAGATTCAATGTATTCAATACCGTACTTGTACCAATTATATTCCGAAATGTTTTTGTGTATGGATTAACCATCAATGGAGACGAAGAACAGCGAACTATAAATTATATTACAATATTTATTTGGTGAGATTTCATTCCTCAAACAGGATACATTAAAAAATTAGAGACAGTGACGAATTTGAATAAAAAATCTACTGAATACTTCAGTTTCTGAACTTACCAATAGACTGAGGTCCAATGTAGCGGGCGACTGATACAACATTGAAAACAATATTTGTGAGGGTTTGAATTAAATAATGTAGGAAACTTAAAAAGGCGTTTCATGTATAAGTAAATGAAATGCGGTGGGTGAATAATAGAAATTTTATCTTACCAACTGACAAACCCAACAAAAGACCACCGCAAGCGAATCGTATAGCTGTTGAAAAGGACAAAGACGGTGACCACGTCAAGATGTCTTTTAACCCCAATACATCCTCGAGAGGTATCACGATCAAACGAATAATGAAGACATTTGTAACAAATATCATGAAATAAGAAAGCCAGCCTCTAGATTTTTCCACAGATTTGATAGCTTTCTCTTTTGTGGGTGCCGCTTTGAGAATCAAATTTTCAATTGTTTTTGAGAAGAAAATTGTCATACAGATTGCTAGTAGCGTATGTTGGTTCGTTACATAGTCAAGGACTAATCGAGAAATGACAGGAATAAGTGTCATGGACAAAATTATTGCGGGTCCAGCGAAGAGCAGGAATATAATTGGACGGTAAGTCAACATCAGTGCCGTGGTGGTACTGGATGACACCAGAGGTGGTCCTGGATTATTGGAAGACATGGTTTGATATCGTGTGCTATCACGAGAGTGAATTTCGACAAATTCAAAAACGACTATCACCAACAAGAAATGGGATTGTTATTTTGTACTGTTAGATGAAAAGGGAGTGATTTGTCGTCGAGAGTCGAGAGCGATTGTTCAAGGTGTGCTTTATGTAGCTATGAGTTGTCTGTTTTGATTTTTGATTTGACTTAATAATTTGAATATTTAAATTTGCTTGCGATGAAATATGATGATTGATTCGATGATGCTGGACCACTTCCGCAGCGTGGAAAAATAAAGAAGGAGGAGAAAATTAAAAAATCGCAGCACCCACCAAAAAATCGAAAAATAACAATGCTGACAACCTCTAAATACAAATACAGTCTAACTACATTGGACTAAAATGGGACACTGATAATAGTAATGATAATATAAGCAGCACCAACAACATGGATATAACAAAATTCAATTAAATTCGCATAATAAGTTTAACATTTGTTCTTTTATCATCTATCTAGATATTACACTATTAAAAGCAGCCTGGCTCAAGGTAACCTTTCCACTTTGTTGAGAACGTTTCTTTCCTTTTTTCTGCTTCTCAAGAAGCTTTTTCTTTCTAGAAATATCACCCCCTCCAACCATTTTACCTGATTTATTTAGTACGTCCTTTCTATAAGCTTGGATCCTCTCGCTCGCTATCACTTTACCATCAGCCTTGGCCTGTATTACTATAACGAATTGTTGGCGAGGAAGGACATCTTTTAGTTTCTTGCAAACAATTCGAGCGTCTGACTGTGCGTTAGGAGTATGACAAACAAATGATAGAGGACCAACTTCGTCACCGTTGAGCAATATCTCAACTTTGGATAGACGAGCTTCTCGCAGTGGGGGTCTGCCTCAAAGGTACCGAGGGAACCATACCCTCCTGTTATAGTCTTCAACATATCGTGGAAGTTTAATACAACTTCCGCCCAAGGCATTTGGGCCTGGAACATCCAAATGTTCTCATCGATAGGTTTTGTAGTTAGATCAATCCCTCTCTTTTTTGTAATCAACTCCATAACAGCACCTGCATATTGAACTGGTGACATAAGTCGAACTTCCACCATGGGCTCTTCTACCCTAAATTTTTCACCAAATCCCGGCCAATCTTCCAAATCTTCCACCACTCTTTTGATAGGATCCGTTAAATTGTTTGCTTTACTGGGTTGAAATGTCACGTGATAGGGAACTTTTGGTGGAGTCACAACTGCGTCTATACCGAATTCATCCGTAAGACGCTGGCGGAATACTTCTACATGCAACAAGCCTTGAAAGCCAATACGAAGACCAGGGCCCAAAAAAGGTCCTCCACTCTCCGAGTTGTTGCCTCCTCCATCTGATGTTCGCGATATCTCTAGTCCTTTGTCGTTTAGCCCAAGTCGGTCCACAGCATCACAAAGGTCTTCGAAACCATCTTCGGCCAGTGGATGTACAGATGCAAACAAAACAGATTTTGTAGAATCTGCACTATTGTCGTTTATTATACTCTGGTTAATAGAGGGAATATAAAGATCTTTTCCGACATCTTTGTGGAAGATGAGAATCGTCCCAGTATCTACTTGACTTGGATCTTTTAGACCAAATCGAACGTATCCCATTTGTCCTCTACGTAGCTTTCCTGTCCTGACACTGTGTGGCAAGACGATCCCTACTTCCTGTACGGAGAAGGATTGTACCGAAGAAGATGTCGTTGTTGATTTGGCTCCAGTGACAATCGCAATCCGATCCCCCTCGGCGATTGTTCCAGCTGCAATTTGCACAAGACAATTGACGCCCCGTTCATCATACCAAGAATCGACTACCTGTGCCCTCAAATGTTGATTGTTATCATTGTCTTCGATGAATTTGTCATCTGGAAGTCTGGACGGAGGAGGAACCATACGACAAATTTTGTCCAACAGCGGAACGATACCGATTCGACTGCGTGCACTAGTAGGGATGATACTTTCGGGATCCTCGACAGAGAGCCACTCGGAGACTGTCAATGCAACGTTAATGGGGTCTGCCACATCTGATTTTTAGGCAAAATATGCATAGTAGCAATTGGAAGATAACGATGATGATGATGATGATGATGAGAGAAAACACAAAACACACACATAAGTGTTGATAACAATTAACAGACATGTATCTTCGTATAACTTACCCAAATCAATCTTCGTTAATGCTAATATGACTTCTGGTGGATTTGTCATCGATTTAGCCTTTTCATATACCGTCCATGTTTGTGCTTGTATACCCTGTGCTGCATCTAAAAGTAGAACAGCACCTTGAACGAATGAAAGTGATCGTGCCACCTCTGAAGAGAAATCTGAATGACCGGGAGTGTCGACACAGTTTAATAGTATAACACCGTCGGGTCCAACAGCAGACGGATGCGGATACAGCATACTTGCCGCACTGGCCTTGACAGTAATACCTCTTTCTCGTTCTACTGCTAAGGTATCTAGTAATTGAATTTGTTCCTTTTCGTCGGGTTGGTCGTTGTTACTACTGCTGCTATCATCACTACTACTACTACTACTACTACTACTAGACGATGTCGTCGGCGAAGTACCGTCATTGTCAAGAGCATTGATGTTATTCCGTGCACTCTCCAAGGCAATCTTTTGATTTTCACGTCCATTGTTTCCAGTGATTTCCAAAAGTCTCGAACTGAGTGAGCTTTTACCGTGATCAACGTGAGCAATGAAGCAAAAATTCCTGACGTCCTGTAATGGTATCCGATCGATCATCTCTTGATAATTATCATCAAGGATAGAAACCAATGTTTCCGGAACTGGTATTGTGTTTGTATTTGTATTTGTTGTTTCGTTTTCGTTTTCGCCTTTTATGATGTTGTTGTTATTGTTGATTGACGAAGATGACAAGGACGACGACGATGAAGAATAAGGCGCATATCGTAGCACAGATAGCTTGTTATTGTGGTTGAATCGCCGATCTATTATTCTTGCAGATGACGTCGAGCAAGTTGTTCTGGAAAATATTGTATGGCAAAAATCAACATGTCGTCTCAATAAAGGACTCACAAGTCGCTTTGTAGCCATAACGTATATAACTTTTGTATTCCTACTCGTGTTATTGGTGCATACTTAAGTTGTACGCTATGCTATGCTACTGATCTTCTTTCTTTACGGCTCCTTTGGTTGGTGCGTATTGCTATATTTTCGTGACAATGAGCCGATGTTTATGTCGAGATTTCGAATGACGATGGCGTTCATTGTTTACTTTGAATGCTTGATTTTTTTTCTTGTCGACTAAAGTTGTCGTTTTTTTGAATGTGTGAATGAACGACGGACGGACGATCATACTACTTTTTTTTGACTAACGTCAGCTTGACTGTTTGCCGAGCTTTTATTGATTAGAAAAAATGTTGAACGACACTATTTTTTGATGGAATGTGATTTTTAATGGCTTAAATGAAACATCTTGATGAGGCTTCCTATTTGTGCATCGCTTTTCATAAAATCATTTTTAGAATTTCAAATACAGATTGACAATTTGCTCACCGCGTAATTACTAGTTAGAACCAAAAATAATTATTTAGTACTAGTGTACGTAGAATCCTACGTAGAAATTTTGTTAACAGTAAATACTTTGCCCACGAGTCAAGCTGCCGGCGGTAGAAGCATAAATAATGTAATATGTACTACTGTCTCATTATTGCTCTCTTTTGTCACGATAAAAAGGATACTTTACTTCACTAATTAGACAATAAAACATCAACCATGACATGTGTCAACAAGAATAAGCAGAAGGCGAGACTCAGCTCACTCAAGAATTTCACTATGAGTCAAACGCTTTTAGACCTCACCACTTCGACGAAATTACTGCCGGAGAGGTCTTTCTTTCTCAACGAACAATCAATTCCGCTGATGCAAATGGAGCAAAAACAAAATCGAAAACGACAAAATCATTTTGAAAATATATACAAAAACAACACGGCGAACTCGAAAATGGGTTTCTTCGTTGCTTTGACCCTCCATCTCCTCGCAATGGGCACCGCGATGGCCACGAAGCTTGACAGCGACGTCGTCGCAGCCGAGGACAAGGATGCGAGGGCGCTCAGAACACACGGGAGCTCCAGAATGCAGGCATCTCGCTTGCCGGCATCTTGGATACTTCTAATTTTCATTGGGCGGAAACAATCTTTTCGGTCACCGTCGATCTTCTCAACGACAAGAACAACGGCTTCTTCGACGACGAGTTATCGTCTCTGGGTCCTATTTCCTATCAAGTTTTGGACGCAGCTTGTGAGGGAGACACAGCCCTGTCCCAATATTGGTTGGTGCGGCCTGTAGATGGCGTAATTGGAGCCAGATGTTCTGGTGCGAGTATTCCCCTTGCTTGGGTAGGGGCACTCGACAATGTCCCACAAATCAGCATGTCGAGTACCTCGGCCAAACTGTAAGTAGTGTTTAAACGTTCTTTTGTTGCCGATAATCATCGTGGTGAAACACAATTGTCTCATCTCTACCAACTTCTTCGATCGACTGATACAACGGCAGGAGCGATAAAACCGAGTTTCCAAACTTTTCAAGGGTTGTCGCACCAGACGACGAACGTGGGCAGGTGGGGGCACTGATCTCAACCATGAATTTGTTTGGGTGGGACCGTGTCACCATCATCAATACCGATACTGCCTATGCCAAGGATATGTCAACGTCCTTTCAAAGTCTTTGGACAGGCGAGGTTGCCTATTCGCCAACCGTCAAGCTCCAGGATGGAGATATCGACGTACCATCGGTAATAAAAGTCTTGAAAGAAGCTCCCTTGGACGATCCAATAAAAATTCCAAGGTTGTTTTGTTGATGGGGCATAGTCAACATGCACTTCCAATTTTGGAAATCGCGAAGGATTATTTTCCAGCAGAAACCTTTTGGGTTTCTCCTGATGTTTCTCCTAATGCTTGGGCTGGCCGTGAGCTCGACTGGATGCCCGATGTTCCCGGATATCTCGGAATCGTCACTTTTCGTAACAGAGACAATGTGTATCAGCAGTTCTTACAGCTGGGAGGTGACGAACTCGCACGTATTCTGAATGACGAAGGGCACCTGCCCGAATACGCTAGAGAGACCGTCGATGCGATTATCGCCATGGCCATGGCCCTGGCGGCCACACCATTGTTCCTTCGCGACGACGGAAAAAGAGTTGCAGCAACCTTGCGGAAGCTAGATTTTGCTGGTGTGAGTGGACGCATACGCTTTACAATTCAAGGCGATCGCAGAGATCCGCAATATTCTATTTTGAACTTCCAAAACATCAGAGATGGTTATCAGTGGGTAGACGTCGGTAGTACCGGGACTACACTTGGCAGTGCAAGTTTTGGTGTAGCAGGAATCCAAGGAGTTTGCTTTGCCGGTGTAGGCTGTGGTCTTGACTCTGCCCCTGACGATTCACCTCCAGTGCCTACGGAAAAAATCGCTGTTTGGGTACCGGTTGTGATTGGTCTCCTGTGTTCTGCGTTCTTGTTGTCTTTCTGGCTTTACCGTCGCAAAAAGATCAAAGCGTCGCGAAAGTCAAAGGCGATCCTTGCAGCTAAGGAATCCGAACTGAACGATTTCCGGAACTCTGTTGTGGACATGTGCACCGCAGAAGAGCAATATATTCCTAAATTGGCTGACATGGACAGTACAAATGGCATTCTTCCTATATCAGCTGACACCGACAATGGAAATGACGTAGAGCAAGCTACAACTAGTGCTCGGTGGTCGACATTGGCTGGCACAGAAAATGGAAATGGCATGAACCAAGTCACAACTAATACTCAATGGTGCTGGAGAGAAACGGATTGCACATGCACAAATGGGATGATAAAATGGTTGAGGGTCACCCGTCAGAATGCTGGGTCAAATACGATGATTACTCGAACAATGTTCTGGAGCTCGCCTACCAAGCACAGGGCAATGTTGGTCAGTGCATACCAAGGACAGGCTATACTGTTGATTTTAGTACCATGTCTAAAACAAATGACGACACCATGCTTTTCGTTCAAACAAAAGGCGATACCAATTTCAAGCGAGAGGTGAAGCGCATTGGACCTCCTATAATGAAAAGGCGAGATGATCTTTCCATGGTCCGCGTCGGCCAAGGGCGCCCAAAAGAAATTGCGAAGGAGCCTCAAATGATCTTGGTTCCTGGTGATATTGTGCAGATTTCAAAGAAACGAGATGATGGCTGGGCCTACGGCTCAAAACTTCATCAGGAAGACGAACCACTTGGTCGTCGCTTGGTTCTATTGGCACTTTCCGGTGGCGACGTCGAAGACGATGACTATGTAGTCACAGATAACACCGGTTGGTTCCCAATAAATCTCACAAGGGTACCAAATACAGACGACCTTGCTATTTTGCGAAAGACCCTGGGTCAAGCAGACGATCTCTCTGCCCCCCAAATTTGGGACACAATTGTAGATCCTTCGGTTGTTCAGAAGAGCGCCCCACTTGACAGAAACAGTCAGGAATATCAAAAAGTCGTTAACGCTTTCATGTCAACACTATCCCCCTCGATGATAATTATTAGTGTCCAGCGCATTCAAAATATGGGAATGTGGCAATCTTACATAGTGAAAAGAAAGACCGTCATTGATCGCGACAAATCCTTGCAGGGTAGAGCTTCGGGCATGCAGCAGGCACTGGCACGATTTGAAAGAAGCTGGCTTTGGCATGGGACAAGTGTAAGTTATTGTATATATTTTTGCATCGGGGAAGTAGTGTTTCTACTTGCGAGTCTCACCAATTGTAATGTATCATACGCAGGAGGACTCCATCGAAAAGATTATACAACAGGGATTCAATCGATCTTTCTGCGGAAAGAATGCGACCGTTTTGGCAAGGGAGTGTACTTTGCCCGCGATGCTTCATACAGCAGCCACGATACATATTCTCCTCCGAATTCTTCCGGCATAAGTATATTCTTGCTTGTAGTGTTGTTGTCGGAGAATTCTGCAGAGGGAAGAGGGATGCACGTACACCCGATCTCCGTGATGCCGCAAAGAATATTTTGTATGATTCGACAGTAGATCATCCCGCGAATGCATCTCTTTATGTGACTTACCACGATGCTCAAGCATATCCAGAGTACGTTATTATTTACAAGGAGAGGAGATAAAAAGGAATTCTATAAGATCATAGGGAAGCCTACTAAGAGAATTTGAAATGGAGGAAAATCTAGTACTATGAACTTTTAAGACGATTGCAACTACTACGATTAATAGGATCAATCCTCCTCACAATCTATTAACCAGTCGGCAACTTGCTCATCTCGCTATGAAAAATGGTATTAACATTTTAGTTTGTGTTTTTAATAGTAAGAAACACTAGAATACATGTAAATTTGAAATGTTACCTAAAATCATCATTGATATAAATGATACTACTAGTACGACTACTACTACTAGTACAGTTTAGTTTAGTTTCACATTCGAACTTGAAACGTGAAGCTTGTGAGCGACGGACGGACGTCTCATCTCATTTTTTAACTGACTGAATCATTCATGGAAAGTGAAAAGCAAAGATAATGATTTAAAAAACATGATTTATTGTATCCCATTTTACGCCATCCTCAATCCATACATCCGACGACTACACATCATAATATCGGCACCTTCGAATAGAAACTATTATTAGCAGAAGATTCTTCTCTCTAATGTCAACAACTTCTATGTCTATGTGCCGTTTTGGGTGCAATTCGAGTAGTTCCGGTATGCGTACTGGATACTTTCTGTGGTAGTGATATCATTGTGTTCTTTTTCTTCCGACTCTTTCCAAATAATGCATCATCATCATCATCATCATCAACATCATCATCATCATCGTCGTCATTCATCGCGGGAAAACAAGATTGCAATAATGACGTCTATAAACAGCAACAATAACGATAACGACGAAGAACAAGGTATAAATGCGATTCGATCACTTGCTGGTTATCATCAAGGAGAATGGAAGGGACGAGCAAGATCATTTACCGTTACACAGGATATAGCAGCTGGAGTCGTACAACGAAAAACATCACCAGAATACAGTGTTTGTGTTAAGCTTGCAACTGATAATAATAAAGTAGGTGGTGCAGTTACACTATCGGAAGTAATTAGTTGGGAGGATAAGATTTCTCATCGATCGATCCCTCTCTTAACGTGCGACGTGGATGATGTTGACGGATCATATTCCTTGGATTCAAATCCAACAGATTTTCCAACTGTACTTGCCGGAACCAACAAAGTATGTCAATTTGTTGTAGAACACTGTATTGCAGCTGGAGAAGATCGTCGTTGTCGTTGTTTTGCTATTTATGGCGTAGACGATGCTTTGATCCGTGTAGTTGTTGCAGACGAACATAGAGTTAATAAGGGAGAGAACGACAATGGCGATGCTACTACTAGTACTATTGAAGGAGAAAAAACAGTATCCTAACCGCTCAAGATTTAATGGAGATGGAAAGTGACGTTGATCGATTAGTTGACAAAATTGCGGCAAGTATGAATACAGAATTACCAACGGCAGCATCATCCAATGTTTCTCCACAATTAGAAGAAAACGCTGACAGCGGTGTTGGCGACAACAATAACGACGACGACAGTGTTTCATCCAATGTAGCTAATTCCCGTTTAAATCAATTGGGAGAAAGTATGACAGCTTTCGAAAAAAAAATGATGAGGATACGCAAGAGTTATCACCACATCCAATAAATCTTCTCGAACTTGTTGGTGGAGTATGGTTAGGTGATATGCTCATTCGAAAGACGCCCAATGTTCTTGCGGCTCCAAACGAAAATGAAAGTAAGGGATTTGGTCGACCAGCATTGCCGAAGTCGTCATCGTCGTCCAAATCTCAAAGAAATTTTGCTGATTGGAATGTTGGTGTACAAAAAGTAGCATGGCGTTATTTGTGGAATTTTGGTGATGAAATCAGACAAAGTTTTGATTTTGGAAAGTGTCTTGGAACTTCAATGGATGAATCCACGATGAAATCATTGGCGGGGAGCGTTTGTATTGACGAGAGCTTGTCCAGGCGGGTACCTAAAGATGAACGTATGGTATACATCGATTGGGCACAGCAAGATTCCGTCGGTTTCTTCTTGGGACCATACTCTGTTCAAGTACCACGATATGTAAATTTTGATCCAACTGCGACAACATCAAGAACTTCCGCCGTTACTAAGCCTTTTTACACCGAATTTAGTGTGTTTCAAGGTGCAACACCGATAACCGATCAGAGTAGCGATGGAATTCCTTCAACGGAAAAGGATTTGTGTTGTTCTAAGATTAGTAGACTCTACAACTTCGAAGGTAAACTAAAACAAGGGTGTACATCATTTTACACTTTCAAACGCTTCGAGGTCGAGGATGATGACGATAATGACGACGGCGACGACGATCAGGAAAGATAGCTTGGTCTTCGATTTGCAATAAATTATACAGGATTACCTACTACTAAGTGTTTAAATACTCCTCGCTTGGAAAAGCTGCTACACATCGTCTTGTCGAATTCGTTTCGGTAATCATTTAGGCAGATGATGCACTTCGTACTGTCGTGTTTGTTTATTTATTTTAACCTTTATATCGAACTAAATGTGGATATATCTTATGAACGATCATGACACGTAAGTTGTCAAAATTAGAGAGGGCAGCAAAGGATGGATCATAAATCAGACCAAAAAGCTTTGGTACACTCAAGAGTAAAATGAGGTATTAAAGAAATACGGTTGCAATACGCGACGATTAGAAGAAGTTTCTTTGACCACAAATATAAAAAATAAAGCTTTGTAAACTATTGGTTATGAATGAAATATCCAAAACATTCCGTCAACACTATAGATATCAGTGCAACTATTTAGTAACTACCCGAAGGCTGGTATGATCCTGCTGCTTTCTCGTCTCCTCCAAGCATAGCTGTTTTTACTTTAATACCCAATTCATCATTACATTGCATTCGTATACGTTCGCTTGTACCAGGCATGCGGAACTCAAAGTAACTTTCTCTACCAGAAGCTTTTTTCCTAAAGCTGCTTACGGCATCTTTAATAGCATAGAAGACGGTTGTACCTAAAAAGAATGGTGGCTCTCCTACGGCTTTACTGCTATGAACAGCGATTGGGTTTTCAGCATCTTCCAACAATGATACATTGAAGATCTCCGGTTGGTCGTTGAAAGCTGCGAAAAGGGACAAAGAAAATGCATATAGAATACCTATGAGATACATAATTCAACGGAACAACGCTACGAGCTAACGGTTGGAACTCATCCATCAGATATCACTTACCAGGAATCTTATATGTACCTGGGCCCTGAGTAAAAAGGTTACTACGCTTTCCACACCATGTATGATCATCATCTGAATACACTATTTCTTCAATTGTGCTCCATCCCATTCCCTGGAAGAAAGCTCCCTCTATCTGACCGATATCAATGGCAGGGTTGATGCTGGATCCAACGTCGACAACCACGTCAGCACGTAGTGTGCGATGATTTCCAGTTAAGACATCAATCTCCACTTCAGAATAAGCAACTCCTTGTGTGAAGTAATTGAAAGGCTGTCCCTTCCAAGAATTCTCAGGCTTATCATCTGGATAGTTATCAGGTTTTGGTTTATTTACATCGAAATGACACATGGACTTATCGGGTGCATAAAATCCATGGGCACTCAAGTCAACTCTATCAAAAAAAGCTGCATGGGCAAGATCTTTAAGACTTGCCTCAGAACCACACTTTTCTCTGTACGGTTTGAGTCTAGCCAAAATTTGACGACATGCATCGAGGGTACACATTCCATACAGGTCAGTTGACATGCTCGCTGCCGTTGCGATTTGATTAGCAACCTTGTCAGTGCTGGTGTCGTTAATGTACACTTGTTCCACGGAAATACCAAATGCTTGCGCAGCTACCTGACAAACTTTGGTGTGCAATCCTTGTCCCATTTCTGTTCCTCCATGCGTCACCAGTACAGTACCATCAGTATACAAGTGCACTAGAGCACCACCTTGATTCATGAAGTGTGCGCCGAAAGCGATACCAAATTTTGTGGGCTGTTTTTGTTGTTTGGGTTGTAAAGCGAACGAGTGAAAGAGTGGATGAGTAAGAGATATATATCATCCTTCCATAAATGGGTTTAAATCATGTTGTTGAAGTAGAGAGAAAATTGACCACAGGAGGAAATGAAGAAGAGGAAGAAACACTAAACTCATAAGGCGTACGTACTGTAAGAGCAGCTCCACGCTTGACCCACTTGTTTTTGGCATTGAACTCGTCAATATCCTGTCTGCGTTGCGACAAATTTAGTTCAGACGTCATACGATCCCAAATAGATGGGACGTGCCATTTACGGTTGGATTGACTAAGGGCCATACCAAAATGCGTTGTATTACTTTCATCGTACATGTTGTAACGACGAAAAGATTCCTTAGGAATCTTACACGCAACAGCCAGGTGGTCCATAACGTGTTCACAGGCTGCGATACCTTGAGGACCACCGAAGCCTCGGAAGGCAGTGTGAGGTGCTTGAGCAGTCTTGCATGCTACACCCTCAACTTGGATATTTGGAAAGTTGTAAACTCCATCAACGTGGAGACATGCCCTGCTTACAATAGGCCCCGACAAATCTACACCCCATCCTCCATTAGCATAAAGATCAATTTGCATAGATTCCAACTTCGCACCATCTTCCGTCATTCTAGCACTAGCGTGATATTTCGACAAGAAGCAATGGCGATGCCCAGTTGTGAGCATATCAACGTCCCGTGGAAGAGTGAGGAGCACGGGCCTGCTGATAGCTTTAGCTGCAACGGCTGCCGAAGCCGAAACGAAGCAGTTACGTGTCTCTTTGCCTCCAAAGCCACCACCCATGCGTTTCGTACGAACAACTACCTTAGACATGGGCGTGCCCGTGGCAGAGGCAATATATTCCTGGGTGTGACTTGCTGCTTGCGTCGAAGCAAATATAGTGAGATTTGTATCGCCCTCGGTGGGTACAGCAAGTGTAGACATAGTTTCAAGATAGAAATGCTCCTTTGTAACCACAACAAAACAGACGTATCCAAAAACAGGGAGGTTTGTAATGTGAGTGTTCCAAAATAAAAGAATGGATGGAATTTATTGTAAACGTTGATTGATTTTTTTATCCTATAGAGTATCTCGATCGTACTTACCTGAGCACCTGAGCGGAATGTGCCAGAAATTTTGACAAGATCGCCAACTTTTGTATCGCTAGTCGTATCCTCAAGCTCTTTCAGACTTTGCAACGCAGATAAATCTCCACGAGTGAGATCATACCTTGTACTTTCGTAGAAACTTTTCGAGGCAATTGCATCCTCAATAGACACAGGGACTTTTTCATTACTTGAAGTGCCATATTTGATGGCAACAGCTCTTGCTCCCATTTCTGCGCTTTCCAATGATTCACCCACAACGATTCCAAGCACTTGTCCTATATGTCCAATTGTTTCTCCAATAGGAAGGAATACACTCTCATCACCTTGGCGGTTTTCTCCTTTAAGTAAGGATATAGTATCTGAACCGTAGATACCTACAACACCAGGCGTCTTCAGAGCCCGTTCCGTTTCAAATTTATCAAATATAACTCCACACTCTCTAGCCAAGATAAGTGAAGCGTGCAATGTCCCAGATGGCGCATTTATATCATCAATATACGTAGCTTCACCGGTACAATGAAGAGGACCAGACTGATGGGTGAATGGTTTTCCAACAGAATCAGGAGCTCCTCGCTTCTTAGCTGCGTCTGTGTTAGGCAAAAGCTTATCTTCGACACCAGATGCGACCTTGGGTGTAGGGTATGTCTGAACACCAACACAGCTTGGCTTTTTGCTACTGATAAAAGTCTTCGCTCCAGAGAGTTCAGCCTCGTCGACAATTGGGATACTAGGAAGTGGAAGAGAGATATCGGGGAAGGCAGAATGATTTCCTTCGATACCTTCCACATCATCCTTGAGTTCTACCACTACCGAAAGAAAGAATTTATAGAGAAAAGAATTAGTAAGTGTCATGCGGAAAGCAGCTTGTCCACCTCTATTAATATAAAGGAATGAAAACAAAGAAATTAAAGGTGAGATAAGGGTTGAGTAGTAGTAAAAGGTTGTTGAGTGATTGATTGATCGATCGATCAATTGTGTAATATCAACGACATTCTGATATAGTTATACTTACGGTACTTTTTCTGGTAGCTTCATTTCTTCCATAAGACATTCTGATGCTTTTGCAAACGTTTCACGATTGAATTCAGAACCAATCAGAACCTTCGCAGTCTTGACGGCCATCACGGTCTTAGGAGCCATCCCTCCAAATGCCAAGGCTGCATGCTCAATGATGAATTTACCATCCTTCGGAACAAGCTTGATGCGCATTCCCGAAGTTACAATACTGATATCATCTTCTCTTCTGCGTGCCTGCTTGAAAGGTTTAACGTATTCAAACACCTTAGCCAGGACTGGAACTTCGATTCTTTCTAGGAACTCAGAAGTCTGAATATCCACGGTCCTATACCTTAGAAAGAATCCGACACGAGAACAGTACGACTAACAATAGTTGTATCGTCCTCACCGAGCTTTGATAGCACCAGATTGGCTCCCATACTTGCCAACATAGGGTTCATATCAGATATTGGACTAGCAGTAACCAAGTTGCCTCCCAAGCATGCTACATTACGGATTTGAGTGGATGCGAACCAGCGAAGCATATCATGGATGGGCATGAGAGTTCTGGTAAAAATCGGATCATTTTTTGACAATCTTTCTGCTTCGTGTTGAATAAAACTAAGTGGAGTGCAGCCACCAAAGACAATCTTATTTGTACTAGCAGAAACTTGAAAGATAGATTCCACAGAATCCCCGGGATAGATCAACCGGGGGTAAACGGAATGCTTGAATCTGGTTTCTAGAGTAGTAACGTAAGCAGGGGGGAAAGAAAGAGATAAGAAAAACTGATTCGTAAGAAATCTACCCAGCATCGGCAAGAATAGTAATTTACATAATCCAAGCAAACAGTTCAGACACAAAAATAAGGTACACGACAAACGTACCAATCCCAACTTCGGTGTTGCCCACGACAATCTTGTAACCTCCACCAACGGGGTTTCCAAATTCCTTTAAAAGTTTCAGAAGTCCAACCAGAGTTGTGGGCTTGAACCAAGTTCCGGCACCATGAAATTCAGCGTTATCTACAACCATCAATGGTTTCTTAAGAGCCAGACTATCCGCGGAAGAAGCGTCAATTATATCCGAAGGGAACAGTTTTTTTGGGTGGTCGGCCCAGTCTGGTGATGAAGCAATGAGCGATTTTTTCATTGCCATTTTATCCTTGGAGGAAGTAACGATAACTTTCTGTTCATCTTCGTCTGCTGTTACCTTTTCCTTATCTTCTACATTGCAGTCCTGTTCACATATATCTCTTTCTGGACATTCACGGCACGATGTGCCACAAGGACCACGGACGAGTTCTTCCGCGTCATCACAAAGAGAGCGAGCGGCATCCCAAATAGGTCGATAGCCTGTACAGCGACAGAGATTACCGTCCATATGTTCTTCGATGGCCTTAGTATTGCAGTTGTTTGCATATAACGAATAAATGGCTACGACGATTCCTGTAATAAGCACGTAGAAGATATCATATTTGTTTAGCGACAGATTGCAAACAACATGTATACGCATATATACGTCGTAAACAAAAAGCGAGAAGCACTGTAAAGAGATAGCGAGTTTTAAAAAATATAGTTACCTGGAGTACAGAATCCACACTGAGAACCATGCATCTCAACCATTGCCTTCTGAATCGGATGAAGATTATCATCCTTGACGCTACCAATTCCTTCTATGGTAGTTACATGACAACCATCAGCAGCTAGAGCTGGCATGAGACACGCGTTGACGGCAATGTGCTTAAGCTCTCCAGATTCTACGTCATATTTAGAAATCCTGTAATTACAATAATGTAGACAGCAGGGTGGCACCAGATGTAGTAGTAAAAGATGTGGGTGTGGTTAGTTAAATGTCAAAAATATCAGATACTTGACCACCTTTTTTCTTTTCTTTTTCTAGTAGATACCAGCAGCACCGCGCCTACTAGGTAAAAAATAATAACTGCAAAAAACTTACATTACTGTACAAGCACCACATCCACCCTCAGCGCATCCAAGCTTCGACCCTTTCAGATTCAATCCATCACGAAGGAACGATAAAAGTGTCTGATTGGATCTAGCTTTTTCTGTGATATCATCAGGAACACGATTCCCATTCACATAAATAATGGGTTCTGTTCTGTAGCCTGTGGTGTGGTGTGGTGTGGTGTGGTGGTGTGGTGTGGTGTGTTTAGTGATTTAAGAAATGTATGTCAAGAATCAAGATAGAAAAAAAGAATTAACATTGGTACGTGGCTTTTTGCGCATTCTACTGAGGGATCATACCCGATTACGCAACGCAAAATTTCAATAGTACATTTTCTCTGACAGATTTTCTTCATTTGACCCGGGCGCTCCGCTTCGTTCCCCCGACCAGAAAAAATAAGTAAATTCGCGAACGTACCTTGTTTTTCGAAGGTACCAATACGTTCAATATCGTCGTTTTCGTATAGCAAATTTGATCGAAGTCTCGGAGCCATGATATGATGAAATAAATGACAGAAACAATGAATTGAATTGAATTGAATTGAATTGAATTGAAGATCGAATCAAATGTAATTTAATTTGATTTAATTTAATTTTAATTAAATAATTGCTAAGGACGTCGTTTCTACAAAAGGTTTGATTTTGTTTTATTGTGCCTGGGAATCAATCGAAGGTAGTCATCGAAGAAGAAAGTATGATCGTGAGATGTGTTGTGATATTTATTCCAGTTACGACTTGATGCGGGTGAGGATATCATAACGAGAGAGTTGCGTCAAAAGTCTGAAAAGAAATGAGGAACAATCTGAAATCGGAACAATGCATGTGATCGCTTTGATGTTCTGATAGCGCACTAATACCGCGTTTACTTCAAGTAGTGACTGTTCTTTCTAAAACGCTAAAAGGAAGTTTGAATTCTACAATGTGCGTGCTGTATATCCGTCGTGTCAACTAATTATTGAAAGAAAAGATCCAGACGTGCACGGGAACATTGATAGAGGAGGGTCGAGGGGAAATTATAAATTCTAATTCGATTTTTATTTTTCGCGCCTTTCAGATTTTCTCGAAATTTATTTTCTCAATCTACAGTATTTTCATCGTCGTTTGTCATCATCAGCATCAGCATCACCAATGCCAAACGATTACTCAACAGAACAATAAAAGTCGCAGTGCAACTAGTAGAAATTCATTAGTAATATTAATTCTAGAAGTGCCAACCTCAAGTGGAAAGGATTTTTTCTCAATTAATTGCGAAAGAGAATGAATGAATCCCGTTCGAATGGGTGCTTTGATTCTGTTTATTGATTCTGAAGCAATTCTGCAAAGCGAAGCAAAGCAAAGCAAAGCAACAACAACAAAACATCAGCGGGTGGGGACGATACGAGTACGCCAAACAATCTAAAATTGAAAATTCATTTTGCTCTCCAAAACGTAACTACTAGCTAGTAGCTTCGTATAAGGAGTGGTAGTATATTCAGTCAGTCAGTCAGTATGTCTGCTAATTTTGATTACGCCTGTCGAATGTCGAACCCTGCTCCTTTCACTCAACGTCAAAAGGAGGATGTCCAACGAATATGGAAGGCACATAATCAGATTCATGGGAGCGATCCAAATGAAATCAAACCGATTGATATTACATGTCTTAAAATGATGACACGACTGCATGCCTTTTTTTTAGCCATTCTAAAGAAGCACATGGCAGCGATACAACCATCGGATCTCCAGGACACCACCGGGGACAAACAAAAAGACGACGATAACGATAACGACAACGACGTCGACGAGAGAGTGTCCTTCCTGAAAGATAGTAGAGAGAGTTGCTTGGAATCCTTTCTTTCGCTATTTGTTGAAAAAAGTAATGGAAATGACAACGACGGAAGCGACGGCAGTGATGAGGGTGAAAAAATTCGTCTATGTGGGGAGAGATCAGTAATTACGTTGCACCAAGAAGAATTCTTGTTTGAATTGAATCAATTTGAATCTAGGGGTGAATTTATAAGCGACGATGATTCGTGGGTAAGGAAATCTTATGGCGCATATCTGTACCATTATCCGTTAATAGCACTCCCAGCACTTAATGTGGCAATGGGCCTAGCGGTCATGTCTTTGTGGAGAAGCATCAATGAAAATATCTTTTCTTCAGTAAACACAACGACGATAGAAAGAACAACGATCGATACCTTAAAAGCAGACCGCTTTTTGGATTCGTATCAAGTGACCGTACGTTTTGTACATGTAAGTCCACAAATTCCGATGGCAGATATCAAGACCGGTCTTGTAGAAAAATTCGTTGCAGTGAAAGGACATGTCGTCAAGGCACGACCGAGACGACTACGCGTGGTGACCGCTGATTTCGAGTGCTCTAAATGTGCTGCTATTGTACCGTATGCGTTCAAGAAAGGACGATTCTCCTTGCCGACTAAGTGTTCCAATGCGAACTGTAAAAGTAAATCCTTTACAATGATTCGTCCAACCGCACGCTACACTAATGTACAAGAACTTCGTCTTCAAGAATCTCAGGAAGAAAGTACAACACATGCTGGACGTACACCGCGACAATTTGAAGTTGAGCTTCAGGATGATCTAATTGACTCCTGTCGACCGGGTGATATCATCTTACTCGCGTGTTTTGTGGATGCTGTCAATTCGGCACTTGCTGCTGGAAAGGCAGGGAAACGAGCAAAGGAAACTTCCACCTATAAACTCTTCCTACAGGGTCATTCAATTACTACACTAAGTGAATCTAATAATGGAGGGAAGTCTGCAGTAGGTGGAACTCAAGTAACGTACACACAACAACAACTACAGAGCATTACACAACTATGCCATGCCGATCATCGATGTCTGAGCTTGGTTGAACGGCGGGCATTCCCATTCGATTTACTGGTTGCTTCAGTTTGTCCATCCATAATCGGTCATCACGCGGTGAAGGCTGGAATACTGTTATGTCTATTGGGAGGAACCCCTCCTGTCACGAATCAAATGGATCAGGGTGTTACCATACGAAGTAATTCTCATATATTGATCGTGGGAGATCCTGGTATGGGAAAGTCTCAAATGCTACTTGCTGCTTCCCAATTGGCCGCTCGTTCTGTATATGTTGGTGGTAACACTGCATCTACCACTGGATTGACGGTGACTTTGTCAAAAGAGCCTGGCGGCGAAATGGGAATCGAAGCAGGTGCTCTCGTCTTAGCTGATCAAGGGGTGGCCTGCATCGACGAGCTTGACAAGTGTAAGCATTTGGATGGATTATTGGAGGCTATGGAACAGCAATGTGTATCTATTGCTAAGGCAGGGGTAGTTGCTACATTGCCCGCCCGCTGTAGTATCGTCGGTGCCGCGAATCCTAAACATGGAAGCTATAATATGAGTAAAAGTGTCGCTGAAAATCTTAGTATGGCGCGTCCTATTTTGTCACGATTCGATTTAGTTTTCATTCTCCGGGATCGAGTAGATAAGGATCAAGATCGTCTAGTTTCTAGCAATATAATGAATCTGTATCGAAAGCCGAATGCAAAGGCGGGAAATGGATCGAGGGATACGTTCAATCGTTTAACAGAGGAGTTTTCCCTAAAAGATAATGATCAAGGTGACAATTCTTCCAATCATCCTGCTTCTGCTATGGAGCGCAATCGGGTTCCGTTGGAGAAAAGACTTGCGTGGGTAACTGGCTTCAATGAAGCTTTACCTGCAACATTAGTGAGAGACTATATTGCATATGCCCGCGAATATTGTAAACCGAAACTAACTTCTGAAGCCTCTCAGATACTCAGAGATTATTACATGACTTTGCGGTACCCAGAAAACGGTCGACACCGTTCTGATTCTGTTCCCATCACAACTCGTCAGTTGGAAGCTCTGATTCGACTTTCGCAAGCCCGAGCTAAAGCTTGCCTGAGAGAATTTGTCATAAAAGAAGACGCATTGGATGTAGTCGAGTTGTTGAAAAAGTCTGTAGAACAGGTTCACACTGATGAATTCGGCATGGTGGACAAGAGTCGTGCTGGTGCACGAGGGCAAAGTAATCGCAAACTTCGAAAAGAATTCACGAAAGAGCTCCACAATATAGTAGGAATCGGGGCAGAATGCACATACGACGATTTGCTTCGTGTTTCGAATAGAGTGCATTGCCCCCTCAGTGATTTCAACACCATTATTGACGGCATGAGAAACGATGGAGAGTTGATAATGAAATCAAATAGAAAGTACCAGATTATTTCGTCGTAGTCCATCTTCGTTTTTTTTTACTTCTTGCACCACCGTTGTTTCTGGAATTTTATTAATGCAGATAAATTTATTAATGCAAACAATTATTTACTTAGTATGCAGCTGTTCTCTGGATGCATAAAGAGCACAATTTTTCTCTCACTCAAAAACTAACAAAATATTATTTGCAATTATTGTGATGCCATAAATTAAAAAGGCTTCAAATAGTTAGCAAAGATACTGTCTCTCTCAACAATCAAACTGTTACTTATACTATACCATGTCAACCATTCTGCCCCATGTGCCCTATATTTAATATGCCTATGTTTGTCATCTTTATCTACTTTATTGTGTATTTGTGTGTTTGTGCTTGTATGCACCTACCTTCACCTTGTATATCCAACAGTACAAATACACCCAGAAGAGTGAATTGTCTGGAATTTTTGCACATTAAGTCAGAAGAACACAATTTATCTTCCTTTCCAGTTCGTATTATTGAGTCCAAGACAGCAATATTGAATATTTATGCTAACTTAGTGTTAAGTTCTGACAAATGGTCATGGAAAGGTTCAACAACAACATATATGCCCACAGCTTAACTGTCCTTAGATTATATATCAATCTTGAAATGAAACTATATTTGGCATAGGACCCATTATTTAGGGTTACTCAAGAAGTTTCCACAATAACGAAAAGGAAAAAGGTCATTTGGTTCTTTACTATGTTGTGTGCTGCATGGTTAGTGTATGGTAATTCTAAGATAGGCAATATGGTTGATTGTGCCTCTTATTGTATAGGATAGGTTGCTATCAAGTGGCTGGAATGAGGAATTAAGCATATTACTTAAATAGATAAAGATGATAAGATGATAAGATGATCACACACACATTATAACAAAGATAAAGATAGGGAAAAGTTCTTTACTTACTGTACTACAGTCCGTCCTTCGCTCTTCGCTCATCCTTTCTGAAAAAAAAACTAACTACAACATATAATTTAACGGTGAACTAAAAAAAATTCGAAATATTAGGATGATAAAAATGATTTAGGCAACGACGAAATCGCAAATGATCTTTCAGCTGTACTGTTCTTGCCCTGTATCCTATTCTTATTAGACGCTTGCGATATCCGATTCATTCGATGTCTCAACCTTGTCTTGCAACCTCCAATCGTCGTAAGCGACACGAATTCTTAAATGATGATGAGAAATCGCAACAACAGAATAATACTAAAAAGAAGAAAGATGGTTTTGATGTTGATGACATCGAGTCAATGGATGCAAATGATTACTTAATTCGAGTAAAACTTGAATCAAAAGGAATTCCTGATATTGTTGTTGCTACTAGTAATCAATCGTCCAATAACGAGAAAGTAGATACGCAAAGTGATACTACTAGTCGAGAGTCATCAGTATCACAAAGCTATCACGTTCCTATTGATGGTTCTGCTGCTTCCGTATTGTATCTTTTATCGAGACACGCCTCGTTGACGCCCCCTCCCTCCCTTCAACATTTGCCCCTGACTATCGATGTGAATGAATGGACAAAATCGATCACATTAAATTTTGAAAGCTTGCGAGGATACCTCGAAAGATGTAAGGCCCAAGGTGTTGGAGGGAAGCAAACAAACAGAATACCACTACCCACTATGAAAGATAGAGCATCATGGCATATTTTCTGCGTTGGCATCGACGAGGCAAGTGGGAATACTGAGGGATATTACGGTGAAGAATATGATAGGGAAGGTGATAAAGAACAAAAGCAAGACAAAAAAATAGAACAATACTCATTATTGGAGGAGGAAGAGCAACAACATCCTTGGAAAATAAATCTCCCCACCGATGGTTACGAACCAAAAGTCCGACTACTTTTACAGATGGATCAAGTAATGATACGACGTGTCTTATCCCATCTAACTCATTACGTACACTTAGGTTGGTCCATTAGGACGGGTCGAAGAGCTGAATGGATTTATGCACTTCTCGCGAGACTAGAGAAACCTGTTCATCGCGATGACGCTGCTGTATTGTTTAGTTTACTCAAAGACTTGACGTTGGCCCGGTCAAAAATTGATCCTGATAGAAAAGACGTCAATCGGAAAGATTTGGCGAAATTGAATGCTCTTATTGTACTTATTGGAGTATATTTTGAGCAAGGGGGGTGTTCAAATAGTGTGATGACTTACAAATAAACAAACAAATAGTATGCCACCACTATAATGACACTTCTTGTTGGAATTATATTCTAACCCATAGAAGTTAACATAATTGGATCACTATATCTCTATTCTATAACACACTTTAGTTTAGGTATTCGTAGTTATTTTAATGTGGGAACTATTAAAGATAAATCATAACGGTACAAAAAGGACTATAATCCATATTGATTCCTCTACGATGATTGCATCATGCCACGACCAAAAAAATAATTTCTGACATTTTCCATAAGTGATGTGCATTGAATCAGAAAAAGTGGAATTTGAATCAGGAGACTGATTAAGTATCCAACGATAATCTCAGGAAAAGTGTGATAGTAGGCTGCTGTGCTGTAAGTTCCAACCAATGAAATAATATAAATATATATCACACCTGCTATCAGTATTGTCGGTACCAATCTCACTGGTTTTAGTAGTTTGGTGGTTGTTCTTGTTGGAGCCCTGTTGTCAAATCTCCAATAAGGTGCAACGAATGAATAGAGAACTTCCGTCAATACAAGGGAAGTATTTGTGCCCAATACAAAACGATATGATCAGAATAGTCAAAAGCTTTTCCCTTGCAACTATTATGGTCACCCCACGGAGCAGACTGTCATACCAGCAACCATCATCATCATCACCTCCTCCCGCTACTGCATCCACAATTTGACTTTCGATTGCATTAGATAGTAGATATAGAATCCACCAACGAATCTGAGTCAGGCCAATGTAAAGACATAATCTCCGTCTTGTAAGTGTATTGATTTCTTGTTGTCGTTTAATTCGACATTGTCACTACTTGCTACTACCACCCCTCGTTGCTGACACAGCGTAACCAAAAATAATTCCTCGTACCAGCAAAGGAAAAAGTGATATCAAAATCACTTCAGGAAAACGTGCTAGACGTTTAACAAGGTATAGGTACCATGGCATCGATCTACAAATCCCGTCGCTGACATCAGTTGACATGCAACAAATCAGTGCTCCAGTTTCATCCATAGACGATGCATATACATCAACGTATGCCTTTATGCATTGACTACCCCCCTTAGTTCCATCATCCCCAACAGTGCGTTCACGTCGGCCGTAATATATTTATGATCTTCACCATTTTGTGATAGACTAATAACCCATGTAATGATTAATATTGATGCAGCAAAGTGACATATCCAAAAAGTTACCAATATTGGTCTCCATTCACGATGAGGATTATTTAACTCTTGTTGATGAAGTGGCGGCATTATTACAGCAGGTTCTGTTTCAGTTGCGATGTTACCGAATAGTGGGGTCGATGCTGACAAATCAAAGGCATTAATCGTGGACTCGTCGCCGTCGTTTCCACTCAAATCCGTGCTTTCTACAATAATTATTGTGTTGCTGCTTTATTCGAAAGAGGCCGTTTTGTTTTGTGTTCCAGCTTTTGTTTTTATGAGCTTGTAATTGCGTTTACGATTTACGTTTATGTTTATGAAGGACTTTTTTACACCACAAGCGAGAAAAAGTTTCTTTTAAGATACACCGGATCGGATGTTGGATAAGTAAGTCGTGTCTTGTGTGTTTTATGTTTGTGTCATTTTTTGTTGTTGTTGTTCCAGCTTTAGTTTTTGTGAGCTCTATCTAAAGTATCTACAAGTATCTATTCTCTTGTTTCAGTTTCACGTTTACGTTTACGCAGTTATGTAGGAGTCAAAAAAGTTTCTTGTTGGTTGGGTTTTTAGTTTCTATTCCAAATTTGTTTGAAACATATGCATGCACAAATAATAAACATCAACACGTTTTGTTCGTTCATTTATTATTATTGGAAAATTATTTTGTGTCACACAAATTGTTTAAAAATTATATAAAACAAAAATTAAATTCCCACAGCTCCCGAGCATTGGAAAAATCGCTAAATACTGTATAATCTAACTTGTAATTTTGACTTGGACAATGAACAATGAACTATGCTATTAGGCCATATGTATAGGCCGATCGTTATATATCAACACCTCAACAAAGTAAACAAAGATTCATACCTATTAGTACCGCATAAAAGCATATAATATGGATCCCATTTCAACCATGTTCGGACTAAAGCTACTACCAAATTCCAAGAAACGGTACTCCGCCGAACGTCTTCGAGCGGTATATACGGACCTTCTTCAGCATATTGACTTGGATAATAATAATCTTGGACAAAGAAGGGGGATAAGTCAGGAGGATATTGAATGTCATAAAAAGTCAATGAGATTTTCATTTCGTCGAAGTTTGATGCCATCATCTAACGGTAGCGGTAGCGGTAGCAGCAGTAGTAGTAGTAGTAAGGTCGTTGAAAACAACAATGATGAATCACTCCTGGAAGATGGCGGCGACAAAGAAATAATACGAGAAGAATCAAGGGACGCTCCAAATAGTGAATACTTCGTGAATAATAATCATGCTACTTATGGAAATAATGGCAACATCAATAATAATAACGTCAACGTTGATTTAGCAACAGCATTTAGAATTTTATCGGCCACGAAGTCTCCAGACAAGGAAGGAGAGGGTGGAGGTGCTGTTGCCATTCGTGATGATTCCTCCGTATGTGGAATCCAGCAGGCTAAGAAATTAGAAAATAGAGTTATTGAGCTAATAGCAACCATTGGAGAGATTGTAGTAAATGGAGGAAATAATAATAATAGGGATAATCAGATCATCACGGGGGGAATAATCAGAATCGACATGGCGGCGCATTATCCTCGTCATCTTCGTTTCAGAATGATGTTAAAACGGATCCTGTTTTTGAATATTTCTCTGAAAAGTGTATCCTCAAGTTGTTTGTTGATATAGCGAAGGAGGTCCGACAAGGGACGACATCTAGAAGCGAGTCATCGTCGTCTTCGTCGGTACATGGTGTGGTGTGGAGTGGTCCAGTCAAGGCACAAGTCTATCAAACAGTTTCCTTATTAATATCTAATGTCCGTGACCAGTCCATTGTATACTATCTTTTGTCGAACAATTACATCAACGAACTCATCCAATGTATGTTGCCTCTGCAACAGTGGACTGAGCCAGCAATGTCAAAGATGGTACCGGCCTACGTTGACTTACTCAAAAATTTGACACTACAGTTGGCAGATGAACCCCATTTATTTCCATTCTTGACATTGGAAATGAATGTTACCGCCGATAGTAGTGATGATAAAATTGAAGATTCTGTAACAAAAAATAATGTTGAGTTCCCACTCTTTTCAGCTGCTTTGGAAACAGCTACTAGTTACTTCGCTCAATCGGATTCGCAAATTTATGCCACCTGCTTGAGTATTATAATAAATCTTATGCATCTTCTTCATCCGCCGATTCAAACTTGGATATGCCAATCGAGTTGCTCACAAAGAATTCTTGCTGACCATCTTTGTCAACGACTTCATGATCGTTATCAAAGAATGACTAATCTGACCAGAGGACCTGTTGTGGACGGCTCTCGAAACAAGTCCATTGCAAGTCAACTAGTTAGCCTTAAAGACGAAATGGGGATGGTTCACGAGATTTTTTGGAGTGGAGTACGAGGAATGGACGTTCGTCTCTGTGAATCTTTGCTTCAACGAGTGGTTTCTGTATTGTTGAAAAGTCTCTCGCAAACAACAACAACTCGTCCCTTTCTGATTGTGGGATTGATCGATGCGGATGTGATTCCAGAATCCGAAGCATTGGCACAGGTTTCGACTATTTTTTCTCTTGCATGTTTTCCAATCTAGCATACGTTCCCTTCCAACGATGTTGGCAGTTGCTCTGTTTCATCCGAATTCGACACCTATATGGTCGACATTCGAGCCAAACCAATATATTGACTCTCCAGAAGCTTATCTTTTCATGCCAGCATTGAGTGATATTGTGAATAAAGTGGAATCGAAAGAAACTTGTCCGAATCCCCACCGTCAAGAAATATTGAAAACGTTACAGGGCAATTACGGGGATTGGAGGACCGCCGCTGCGGCATGCTTGCTACAAAGCATACTTAAGTCGGATGCAATAGATACGGATGCACTTACTATGTTGGAAATAATTTCTGGTGACGAGTCAAAATCAATAGAGCACTCAATTGCAACTTTTCTTACTAAATCACATAATCCCACAGCTGTTACTTCCAAAGCTCTAGAATGTATGGGTCATCTAAGTTTGCTTTTACTTTACCATAATCTAAGGATTTCCATTCAGGATCAAGAAGGAGAAGGGGAAGGAAATGACATCAAAAAACAAATTGAAAGATCCCTCTCAAAATCACCCGTCTGGGATGCTTTGGTAAAAGTTTGTGCTCATTTCTGTAAAAAAGCGATGGAATTTCGAAAAATTAATGGAGTTTCAGATATTTTCCTAGATTTAACTGAGGCTGCCATCAAAAACAGATATACTGCTCGGTATAACGAGTCTGGATCAGCTACTTTTACCTGTCTGCTATCTAGACGTGGTTGCATTAAAAATACATTGGATGCCAACTTGTTAGTCCGAAATTTTCGAGGAGTCAGTGCCAATGATGTGGAATCTACTCGATTTTATATCAATATGAGCCTGCATTTCCGTTCGTTATGTAAGGTCGTCGATCGCTTATGCTTTGCTTTTGAGATGGACGCCAAGATTTCGTCAGCATCTAATGAAAAGCGTGTTCAAAATATCAATTTGGACTTTGTGGATGAGGCAGATGAACTCACAAAAGCGATTGGAGGATTGTCGGACAAACCAGAAGATTGTGCTGATTTGGATTTAACGGGTAGAATGTTCTTTCGGTTTCAATCGGCATTAAAACCAGTTGAGGCACTAATATTGGTTTTGGATCCGACAGATATATTTATAGTGAAACCAGTGGTCAAGAACATGGAAGAAAATCGAGGTACGGTCATGTGTGGGATATCCTTCGAAACATAATTGGCGCGGCGGCGGATGGATCATGGCTTCATGTAGCTGTCCGAAACTCAGATGCTGGGTTCTTAATTAAAAATGGCAACATGGCACTTCAATTTGAGAGTCCAGGTACATGTCTCATTGTCAAGCAATACTTGGATCGATCACGTGAGGTCTTGCGCCAAAATCTATTGACTAAAATACCAGATTTACTGCAGTCACCTAAGGTTTCTTCTGACGGCTCTTGCGTATGTTAACAAATACGAAAAGACAAAACATACATACTTCTATGAACGTCATTATGAGCCTGCTATACAGTAGCAAAGATAATTTTGGTGCCATCCTTTACCATGAGAGATTAAACTGTCTATTTTAATTTTTAATTTATTTTATTTTTTCTATTTTCAACCTGATGAGAATCAGTGTGATCCCCGAATAATGTTACAAGCAACAGAACCAATAACGGCACCTAAAGTCGCAGCAGCAATGAGTTGCATTTCTGTTCCAAACTTTTCAGCAGAAGTAGCTTCTCTTTCTTCCCTTTCGTGTTGGTCAACAGCTCTTTGTAGGTCTACAATTGGTAATTCTTAATTTTTCCTAGCATATTTCTATTCAAGACTTCAATTATTTTCTTTACTAATCCCTGCATCTGTACTGATCGCTCACCAACAGCTTCTAGAACTTCGGCGTGATTTGCGACCGAAGCTCCTTCGTCACCTTCCATAACAACCTTGTTGGTGATAAGCGAAAGACATAAAACTTGCATTCCACAATAATGGGCAGTTACAACCTCTGGAATTGTACTCATCCCGACACAGTCTCCTCCTAACGACCTAAGAAAACGACATTCCGCCTTTGATAAAAAAAATTCAAAGAATTTAGTTGAAATATTCAATATAAATAAAGTAAGCGAAGAAATAATAAGACAAAAAAAACATTGTCGAATCCATTTTAAATTTAGAAATAAAATATATAAATTGAAAAATATTAAGTAAAATATCGTCGTACTCACCTTGCTTTCATACATCGGTCCACTAACAAAGCAGTAGGTACCATGAGTTACTAAAAAATCGATTCCTATTTCATCGGCTGCATCCTTTGCAGTTTTTCTTAGATCTTCACTGTACGCGTTACTGGTTGGTGGAAATCTTGGACCTAAATCAGCATCATTGGGACCAACTAAAGGATTCTTACCAGCTAATTGTGGTATAGCAAGATGATCACTGACACAAATTACATCTCCAACATTAAAATTAGGATTAAGTCCACCAGCAGCATTAGTTACAATGACAACTTTCACACGTAAACATCTCATGACAGTAACAGGAAGTACGGTAGTTTTCATATCATGACCCTCATAGGAATGGAATCTACCCCGGAAACAACATGCAGGCACGCCATGCATCATACCAAAAACAATTTCACCCTTATGACCTGCAACTGTACAATGGGCAGGAAAACCAGGTATGTCACTATACTTGACTGTCAGTGTCGTACCCTCCATGGTATTAGATAGTTCAGAAAGACCCGAACCACATATAACACCAACAGTAGGCAATTTCATGTTTGCTTCAACAAGTTTTTTCATTAGAAAATCTGCAGCGATTCGATAAGGTAAAAATTCTTTTGGTATCATGATGGACGACATAATTATTGAATCAGTACAGTGATGATGATCGAATCGAATCGAGTCGAAGATACGGTGGCGTATAATTAATTCTGAATGGATGGATGTTGAATATTGAGCTTCTTTTAATATAAAAGTATTCTGTTCTTATTTGTTTGTCATTTGTAAGATGAGGATCGAAGGAATGAAATGAAGCCAATGAGTTTAATCTTCAGAATACAAAAACAGTCACAATAAGACAAATTCGCAGAATAAAAGCTTCAATCGGAATGGGAATAAGAATTGAAATGACATTCTTGCTGTCATTATTTCTAAGATATACCGGTACAGTAATCAAACGATGTCAGCATATGAAAGAAAAGGCACGACTAAAAAACAACGATATTATTTAGCGCTAATTGAGAACAGGAATGGTCCAGTTGTAGGAATCGTAAGTCTGCTCTTCTACCGTATGCCGCGTCACCTTCTCTTGCGTGTCGCCTACCGTTAGCCTACCACGCAAGATACCTTCCATTTATTAAACTCAAATCTACTCTCATCGGATGTTGCAATTGCACCAGAATGTTGTTAGTAAATAATGCTCAAGAATCGAATCTACATCTACCGGTACAATTGGCTCTACAGTATTCTCGATTATTAACAGTAGACACAGTGAACACAACATACAGTAGCCAAGAACAATCCTTTAAAAACGATACTATCCCATATTATATTTCGACCATCAGATCAGCAAACCAAAAAACGATGCCGAATATATCGAAAATTAGTAGGAACTTATGCGTCTTATCAGTGACAATTATCGGCGCAACGTGCAGTAGTGATTTCCACAACAATAACAATAACAATAACAATATCAACTCTCCTTATTTGTACAGTGAAATCCAGTCATTAGACTTCGACATATATGATGATGAGAGTAATAATGAAAATAAAATCCCGAATGTAAATTCAGATTCAGACCAGTTGCGAAATCCTTTAAACGAGAACAACATTACGATGATGATAATGAATCCAATTTTTCATCAAATGTTGGAATCGAATATTTCGACGATAGTGAGAATGATTCGGCGCCGTCGTCGTCGGCAATGACATCGACACGACAACGACATCGATCGTAGCCAGTACTATATCATACGATGGTGATTATTTTGTGTCTTCTCAAGCAATGGTGTGTAACGGAGGAGGTAGTGGGGATATGGATATGAATATGAATATGGATTTCAGTGAATTTTTTGACGAATACGACGACGACGAGGAAGCAAGTGATGAAAATGACGACGACAACGATGATGATAATGATGATGATGACAATGATGGACATTCCTCTATGTTATCTAACAATTCTCTTCGACGATCTACTACGAATCGTGGAAAAAAGGCTGCTCGATGTTATGCTAGCGGCGGCGATGGTGATAGCAGTTCAAGGTCAGACACACAGAAAGAGCACCAGTCATATGGGAAAGTAGATTCCAGACGCTGCTACGACAGAAGGATCAACTACAACAACTGCAACGACAAAGAAACAATTATCAGCTACAAAATACACAACAACATCGTCATCAGTTCCATTATTCTTTCTTACCTCCAAAACAACGAGTTGGGACAACTAAATTTGCTTTTCTTCGAAATTCTGTTAGCGCAGTGGCCGCTCAAATGATCGAGCAGCGACTTCATCCAAGAAATTAGTGATTGAAAGAAAGATGATATTAAACTAATTATTATCTATTTATCTCCACTATTCATATTCGTACACAAAGACGAGTGAGTCTAGAGCTACTAAAAGTATTGCACTGCAAGGTTTTACCTAAAACCTTGATGCATATAGCAATAATAAAAACTATAATACCAATTCTGTAAATTAATAAATCGTGTTACAGTATGTAAAAATTAGAAATTATTTATCTCAAACGGACTTACATAGATGTAATATGATAGGTTTTGTTTGAAATATTCTAGAAACGAGTAAAGGTTAATAAGAGGAACATGTAAAAAAATATATATAAACTATCCAGCGATTTATTTGCTGGCAACTAGGTGCCTTTTGCTTGGTGGAATAACACTGGCAGGGAGTTCAGCTGGAATGGGACGTCCCTTCTGAATCACTGCGTCACAGAGGAACATAGCGACTACGTATTCATCAAGATCGAACAAACCGTCCTTGTCAATATCACTCAGATTCCAAATTTGTCGAAGATTGTCCTTCTCTAGGCCCGTTTTCACAAGAACACTACGAGCCTTTGCGGTTGGTAAAAATCCACCTTCAGGACCGAGTGCTTCGAAACTGCCACGAAGACGATCGGCAGAGTCTTGCAACGCCCAGTAATTGTCTTTGTCTTCAGAGTCAGGACCAAAAGGATTGCTCTTGAATTGCTCTTGTTTTCCATATTTTGCTGCAGTCTTGGGAACAGGAATATTCGGAACGCCTCTTGAGGCACCTCCTCCCATTTTGGCTCGTAACGTCTCTGGGGAATCTCTTTCGCTTGGTAGCTCTTCCATCAATGCAGGAATATCCTTGTTAAGTATATCATCTAGTCCATCAATTTGTTTTTGTGACAACGTATGGAATTCTGCAAACTTCACATCTCGTAGTTTGGTAGAGAAAGAAGTAATATCAGGAAAGTCTCCAGGTGCTAGACCGTGCTTTTTGAGGATCGAACGGAAGACATTGGGTAGGTCGGCAATTAGCTTGTTCTGTTTCTTCTCTTTTCCCATAAGAGTCGGCATTTGTGCCTTAAGGTGGGCGATGATGTAAGCAAGTGTTTTTACCTTTCGAATACGCTTAACTAGCTCATTGATCTTCCTCACGGCAGATTGACGCGGTAGGACAGCTAGATCTTTCATTAAATCCTGTTCTTCCTTTTCAAACAGATCAACATTATCCAATGACTTGAGAGGTTCTTGCCAGAATGATCCGACATAGACACGGGCAACCTCGGGAGATGTCATCGTCTTTCCTAGTGACCATAGTAATGCACCGTAGACTCTCATAAGCTGTTGTCGATCAATCTGATCTGCCTTGTTCAGGACACATCGAACTTTATCTTCGTTACCCTTCAATGAATCAATTGCACCCTTCAATTCATCGGATATATCTAATTTGTGTGCATCAAACAGTACTAAAATTAAGTCAGCTCGTTCGGCGAACCATCCCGTGACCTTGTTAAAATCGTATCCTCTATTAGTACGTTGCTTTTCACCTGATAAAATTCCAGGAGTATCGACAAGAGTGACACTACGAAGGACGCTGCTGGGCATTTGACTACCTTCAAATCGGCTAAGAAATGACACACCAAAGCGTTCTAGTCCACGGAAAGGTAGATCAGGATGAACAGATAGAGCATTACCTGGAATGACACGTTCTTCTGGTCCATTGATCAGCACAGTAAAACGATCTGTGGTAGGTTCTGGACCGATTCTTTGACCGGGAAAGTCTCTTCCGAGTAAGTATCGAATGAAGGAAGTTTTACCAACACTATATTGCCCAATCAACATAACTTGAGGCTTGGCTGTGTAGTAATTTCAACAAAAGCAACAGTAACATCAGCAACAAAAAGACGATTGATCGTGAGAGAATAGTAAATATTTACTGTAATAATACAATGAAATTATTAATTATTATCAAAAGACGAAACGTAAAACATTCATTTTCATCAATATGTATGTGTATTATGTAGCTAGGAATATATATACTGTATATATTAATTTTACTGAGATAATATTTTGTACACGTACCATCAAATTCTGCATCGGACATAAACGGACTCTCGTAGAAGTAATCATATTTAAATCTTTTTTCTACCGGTAATACAGACTTGCGATAGATCGTTTTGAGTCGTCCTGTAATTATGGATGTTCGATCGGCAGTTTCATCTGCTCCACCTCCCTCCGCTGCCGCCGCCGATGCTTGGACAGCTGGACTTCCAGAATCAAACGTCCATTCTGACATAGTTTATATTATATAGTCCTTTCTTTTTTTGGTTGGCTTGTTGTCCTTTCTTGCTTGTTCAATTTGTTGTGCACAAGGCTTTTTAATTACATCAACATCGTCAATGCCAAAAGTCCAAAAGTCAGCCAAGTTTTTTATCCGTTGAGAAAAACACTTGATCTTGGGTCGTAGCACAAGGACTTCGCATAAGCAAAATCGAGGTCCGTAAATATTTAATGAAAAAGAGCTCGAAAACATCTACAAATTCAAAATGTCTTCGCGTCGACACTCCGAATTGGTAGCGCAATATTTATTTATTGTATTACTAACAACACAAACAAACACTCAAAATAGCAACAACAAGCACAAAGGTCGACCTAACCCTTCAACATTCCTTTTAAAGTCTTTAATATTCTTTTTAAAGCCTTTCAGAAACGCAGTTGCACACCCTATAGAGTTGTTAACAGCACGAAGCGGAAACATAGCGTAATAAGCGATGGGGATGCCATCGTTGGCTACCGGGTTGTATCTATCAAGATTCTTTTTTGGTTCCAATGCAGACCAGGTAACACTGTACGTTGCATTGAGTCTTTCATTGTCCCTATTTGGTCTTACCATAATAGAGGCTTTACCAACATCTCTTCAAAAATTGAATACTTCGTTCCTATATCGGATAGTATTATGGCTCCTCTCTATTCATATCGTTTTTGTTATACCAAGTCTGATGGGAGCAACAGTTGCCGCATCGTTTGGATATCATCGCGTATGTTGCGATTGGACTACGACTCTATTGAATTGGAGTCACATGCCTTGGTGGATTCGGTTCACCATTGGTTTTTTTCGAATTATTTTCAAGAACATATTCTACAATGGACTTCGTTTTTGCTGTTGTTCCGGTCGTCGTCGTATAAGTAGGAGTAGGCAAAATTCATTCGTCGTCATCGAGGGCGTATCCTCCTCCACGACAAACCAAGTCTTGCCAGTTCATCACGATGAGTCGATAATACGACGATCGTCATCATCATTTGGAGAGGTGATGAACGATGATAACCCATCATCGACTATATTTTCTGGAAACAGCAACAGCCGAACTTTTTTGACAGTTTTGGGAAGCGCGGTTGGGGTTGTTTCGGTAGTAGGAATTTTGAGCATAATTGGACCGTTAGTGGTACAACTTCCACTGGAAAACGAGAATACAATACTTTCGCTAGTTGTGTCGTGGATATGTGCAGTGGGACTCTTAATTTCCTCCTTGTTGAATGGTTTTGGATCAGTATCTCTTCCATATACATACTTATCTGGACACTTTCTTCATCGTGTTCTACCAGTTTCTATTACCAATCTTGAAGCCGAATTAAGAAGTATTCAAGAAAATATAACGAAAAAGCGAATGATGTTGAGAGAAGCAACAGTAGAAATTTCCTCATCAAGCCCTTTAGGATCCTCATCTCGATCGTCGTTTACAGGAGGAACTTCGAATAACACTTTCTCCAAGGGTGCTACATATGTCATGTCATCATTACTGATGCAGAATAATAATAATGGTGCTAATTGCTTGTCAGAACTTGGTGATGACCTCAAATACCGTCGACAAATTCTCCAAACCGAAATTGCATTCTTGGAAGATTTGGTTCGAGAAACAACATTCGACCTTGAAGAATTGAAATATTCTCAGATTGTTGCGGCTGCTTCAAGGACTTCTATCGGAAAAATTAAATCATCGGTTGGGACTGTATTTTCAGCTGTTTTGTTAGTTCGTCTCATAAACTCAGGATTTATTATTTGGAGAAGCTATGGTACACTCCTTAATACAGAATTCGTCTCACATCATCATAGGAAGTCTCAATCAGATATTGTCACAACGACTTTACTGTGGTTAACAGGTCATACATCTTTCTCGCTAGATCAATACAATACAATATCCCAAATGGTTTCACTCGTATTGACAGCGGTGCTGTCATTTACTCAAATAAGAACATTGTTACGCACGGTTCACATCGTTCAGCGTCGATTGTCTCGATTTTATAAGAAATGCTACGGTGGTCCTCAGAATGACGTAACTAAAATAGGCACGTCGTCGGCGATAGATCATTCTGACCAGAAAGGATCTTTAAGTTTTATTTGGCAGATCATTGCAGGCTTCTTAGGTTGCTACTCTTTGGCCTGCACGGTTGTGATTAAGATGATGCTACCAGATAAATTCTCTGTCGCATTTTCAATGGCTCTGGACGAGACTGGAATCTTTACTATTCATTCTTCTCTTGTCAACATGGTATTTTTCTCATCATCTGTTTTGAGTACAGCTATTTTGGGGATGCTGCTAGGAATTCAACGTCAAAATATCTTAAGACATGCATCAACTCTACCACGAGGAGGATCAAATGATAAGATTTGTTCCTTACCAGATGTATAAACTAAAATTGAAACAACCAAATAAAATTATCATCTAAGATTGCATCTAAGATTGAGACAGGGGTATGGAGTAGGGACCCGCGGGGGGGGGGGGGGGGTAAATGTAATTAGATATTTAGAAATGACAGATTAAAATTAATAGCAAATCCTTCTTGATTATAATGGCACTTCAAAGTAGATAAATTTTAAAAAAAGGGAAACAATGATAATACGCTGCTGCTAGTATATTTTATTTTAATGGAGATTCATTCTTGAAGTTGACTGTTACTGCTGGTGCTACTCTGCAGGATGATACTTTTGTTCATGCATGGTGCACCTCTAATATAATCATTGTTTGCCAGTAGGAGTGTGAATAGCTTCTCATCTTCAATATTATATGAGATAATTATTATTATTATGTCATGTCAAACAAAGCGTTAGTGTTTGCTTAGTTTATTATACTGAGTACTTCGAAAATTCTCAATAGAAAACTAGATTTCCCGCGAAATCCTAATTTGCCCTTACTCAGGCTACTTCAAGTAATAGCTACAGTAGCACGTACTACACGCCGTTAATACGAGAACAACGGTTAGTTTTCTTCACGAACAAACCACGACATACTCAGGTCTCAAAAAATTATTAGCTCTGGACATAATGTATTAAAATTTACTATGTACATCCTGCACACCCCTTAGTTTCAGCAATACTGTACATTGTACAGTAAACGCCGTTACGCGTGCTATATTTTTCAAGAAATCGATAGATCTGCTTAGAGAACTGAAAACAGAACAATCAAGTCATCTTCACGCCGAAGAATCCGAAGAAAGTGATCGAAGCAGCAACAACAACAACAACAACAAACAGGTGAGAGAAGAGTCAAGTCAACTATTTGATAAGATTAACACGCAGAAGAATTAAATCCCGCCAATAGCAGTAACCTAACATCGATAATAACTACAAAATATAATAACGAACAATAAAATAAACACATTAAAATGACATCAGTACTTTCCAATTACATGCGGCGTAGAAATGCAGAGCGTGTAGACACAGAAGAACCTCAAGAGGAGCTGCAAGATGTATCTGAAAATAATAGCATTACCGATGAAGAACACGGTGAAGAAGGAGAATTTGTAGGAACGAGTGATACATCGGCTCAAGAAAGCGGTAGTATTTTGGAATCACTACCAGAAGACGAAGAAGTTCATACAGGGCTAGAGTCTCCTGGTGTGGAAGGTGCGGAACCAACAACAACATCAGCAACACCAGCCACACTCACATCGTCACGAGAGCGTACTACCGGTCGCCGTGTTCACGGCTTTAGTTTGAGAGATTTAGAAGAAGAGCGTGAAATTGTTCAAAGACGATCTCAAATGTGTGTTCTTTTATCTAGTTTTCTCCTACTTCGATTGTGGATTCAAGCTGTTATGACCGGTGATTTTGGTCTCCTATTACTTTGTCTCGTGTTTACAAGCTGGACTGCTAGATTCGTTCGTTACACACGGGAACGTGAAGAAGAATTGAACAGATTGATTAATGATTGGGATGAGAATGCTGCTGACGAAGTTAATGATGCAGGAGAACCAACTTCTCCGAACGATCCTCGTTTGCGCCGTATGTCATTCCAATCTCAATTAGCACTGGCTATTATGCAATCACAGATACAACTGATGGAAGGTGGATACGGTCATCCAGACGGAGGAGGGTCAAGTGCACCGGGTGTTGGTGTTGAGGCTAAAAGTCACTGGGATCGATTTGAATACAAATCGAAAAAAGGCGATTATGGTTCAGTTGATCTGAAGAATATTGAAGAGGAACCGCAATGTTCTATTTGTCTCTGTGAATACGAAAAGGGAGACAATCTTGTTACTTTACCATGTAAACATTTATTCCATGATGATTGTATCACATCTTGGACCGATAATAATACCCGCTGTCCTCTCTGCAACTCTGACTTGGAATCGGTAGTGACAGGAGATGGAATTGTATGATTTTAGAAGAGAAAAAGAAGAAAACAAATCTTCCTAGAAGAGTTTATTCATTCATGATTTATTACAATAACTAACAAAAGTATATCGTATTTATATACAATAATGCTTTAGATTAAATATATACACAAATTCGTCTTAATTTATGATACAAGTAGTACTAGTACAATCTGAACATGGAGCAGCCAGTATAGTACAGTGTTGCATACACTATGTGTCTACTGTATATGGTATCCTAAAGGAATAATTATATATATAATTTATGATCCTGGTTATCATTGCCATTGGTTTTGTAGTCGCACTTGTCTTTGCTTTTGCCTTTAGTTTCAGCTGTATACTGCCATCATTGATAGTTTCAACTGTAACATCTTTTCTGATGATTCAAATATTACTACTGTATAGTTATAGATAAATGGTATTGGTATTATGGTTGTCGTTGTTGTTGTTGCTGCTGTTGTACAACATTGTAGTTATGGGTGCATGTCTAACATAATAGAAGTACCTGCAGTAGCTACTACTGTAGTAGATAGATAATGGGAAGTTATAGTCTCTTGAGTTTTTAATTGTCTATTATCTTTTAATCTGGGAAGAAATATAATACAGTAAGTTAGCGAGGAAGAGAATTCATATATTCTAGTCCTGATCAAATCAAATCCCGTACAGCGCATGATGCCAACCACTAAACTTTCGAAACGCTTATCAATACTTTGTACAACAACACCACACAATTCTGCAATTCTGTTCATTACAATAATAAGCAAATACAAATACGAATACAACCGTCCAAAAACACTGACATCGAAGATCAAGCCTTCTTCTAGGTTCCAAAAAGCTGTTGTTAGTCACCCTTTGTAGATACTACAGGAATATGGAATAATGCTTTCGAATGCATATAACGTTCGATCCCTTCTACTAATGACGATGGCAATGGCAATGGCGATAGCGACGACAAATTATAAGGCGTGCTCCTCCTTCGTACTATCGTCTATAAAATCTCATCCAATTATAAATAAGTCCGTTGTTGCCACCAATAAAGGAATACTCATACATCAAAAATCCAGATCGTTCCTTATCAATCATACTTCGACAAGACTGTTTTCTTCGACCAACAATCCATCATCTCCCGAAGCCGCCGCTTTTTCGAAAGAACAGAAGTATAAAGAATTGATTGGGGCATCGACATTACAATTAGCACCGATGATGGAATACACAGATCGTCACTTTCGACATGCTGTACGTTTAATAACTGGTAAAACTCTACTGTATACGGAAATGGTTGCTGCGAATGCTTTGAGTCGTGAAAGAATTGATTCAATGGAAGAATATTCGTCGTCGATATCTCCACCTCCGTCGGAAAAAGAAATTCGAGAGAACTATTCCGATCAATACCTACAACGTTATTTGGGGCAGGGTCAGGTTCAACCACTGGAAGGACCGTCAGTCCTACAATTAGGTGGATCTGAACCAAATCAATTATATCAAGCGGCGCAAACTGTTATGGACATGGTGAGTTAGTTAGCTAGTTAGTTAGTTAGTTGGTTCGTTGTTACATAGACATACAGATACAGTTTTACACAACATACCAACCGAATGTCATTAAATACAGTTGATAGTATTACATTGTCATGATGCCACCAATAGACTCCGAATCACTTACATTATAATCGTTGACTTTTTACTTCTATTCATTATTATTCAATCAAATACACAGACGGAGCGAGGATGGTGTGATTACACAGCAATAAATTTGAATTGTGGCTGCCCCAGGTAGGTAGTTAATTTTTGCTGCCGTATTTGATTCAAATGCAATGCAATACTTACAGTATTCCATCTACGATATTATTTGATTCAAACTAATCCTTCATCTTTTCTCCCTTTTTTTCAGTCCTAAAGTCGCCGGAAAGGGAAGCTTTGGTGCCGCTTTAATGGACGACCCAAAGCTAGTTTCTGAATTGACGACTGCCATACACGATGGTTGTGATGGAAAGCTACCGGTGACAGTCAAATGTCGAATTGGTACAGACACGCACACTGAACCCTTCAGTAAGGATGGGTATGCTGAAATCGATCCTCAGGTAGAATACAGTCGTTTGTGTAAATTTATAGAACAGGTTGCTTCGAACTCACCAGTTACAGACTTTTCAGTGCACGCACGAATAGCCGTTTTACGAAAATCATTCTCTCCTGCTGATAATCGTAAAATACCTCCTTTGGTAAGAATTTCCAAAGAAAAAAGTTACAATTTTTATGTAGTAACAAGTGAAAATAAAGATATTGATATTGTGCTATTTTTACAACTTTGTATGTGAATGTGGAATGGTAATGTTTTTGACCAGAAAGCTCACCATTCATCATTGTCTTTTGATACATACATCTATATTGCAAATCAGAAATATAATTTTGTACATAGGCTTGTCGAGGACTTTCCAGAATTGACATTTACGCTTAATGGAGGTATCGACACACTCTCTCAAGTACAGGAACAACTCGAAGCCTGCCCTAGCCTCAATGGCGTGATGGTAGGAAGAGGGTTTGCAGCAGATCCATGGGGATTTTCCATGGCTGATAAGCTTCTTTACAAGTCATCTTCGATTGATGATGGTACCATAATTGTACCAAAGAATCGCCTCGAACTGTTGACTGAATACGGGAAACACGCAGATAAAGAGGAGGAATCTGGAGATCCAGTTAAGATACGTCGTTTCATAACCAAAGCTGTGATGACTCTTTTCACAGCGGAACCAAACGGCAAACGTTACCGAATTGCCTTGGACGAAGTTGCAGGCTTGCCCAAAAAGCTAAAACAAGAAGGGAAAAGTCTTGACGGTTACCCACCCCTCTCCGAAATGATATTGAATGCTGCGCACTCACATTTATCAGAAGAAGTCTTGCTGAGGACGCCAGAAGAGAGCTACGAAATGAAAGTGTACGAGGAACGTAAGTTGGCTCTGAAGAAGACAGATAGGTCGAGTGCTGTTGCAGAATGGCAATCGGATCGTCGGGAGCAACAACAGAAAGACAATGGGGTGAGCGTCTACGAATCAGCTCTAGCTGGTGACGACGCGTCGATGAGTCGATGATTCGATTCTCTGTAAATTGTGGTTCTTATCATTTCTATCTAACTTACGTATGCGGTATAAAAACTAATTTTCAACACTTCAATCAACTCAAATAGAAATGACTAAAGTTAGATCTGAACTTTATTATAACACCTAATTCTAGATGAATAGAGTCACGTAGACCTAGAACAAGGTATCGTGTTTTAATCAGCATTGATTTTTTTTTCTTTTCGATCTTCATCTGTACTACTTTAAAATAAAAGTAACCATATCTAATTTTATAATAACTAAATTCTACAACAATTAGAGACACGAAAGAACAAATGCGCTCGAGAAAAGTGGATAGGTAGTTTATTGCTAAAGTAAGTTACTTTTTCGAGACGCTCCCTTCACTTGAAGATCGGCTTCTGCTTCGTGCGCGGCGCTTTTTTTTACGACTTTTCCTGCTTCTATCTCGACTTCGACTGCGACGTCTCCTTGACTCTTGAGGCCGTTCATCAGATCCATTGTTTAACTTGGTGGAATCTGGGCTGCGACTGGCGTTTGGTTTTCTCCCTTCGGTTGCATTCTCGTTGCTTTCGTTATCAGGACTTTGGCTACGGTGTACACGAGATTTATGATCTTTACTATGTCTGTCTCTCCTATCACGGGATCTATCTCTGTCCCGGGACCTATCACGGTGCCTATCCCTATCTCGAGACCTATCTCTGCTGGATCTTTCGAGAGACCTATTATTTAGCAGAGAACATAACATAACATACAAGGAAAAATGATTAGAACGAGCAAACATATAATAAAGGAATATTGTACTGAATAATTCAAATTGAAAGAGTCGACCGGCGCAGGGAAAGACGACAACAATAACAACAAAATATCAAGCAGAACATACCTTTCTCTAGGCTTCTCATATGATCTATCTCTACCAGACCTATCCTTTCGATCGCGTCGACTATGTCGCCTTTCTCGCCCTCTGCTATGACTCCTAGAACGACTTCTGTCGTAGTCATAATCATAGTACCGCCGGTCTCGTTCACGAGAGTAATCCCGGTAGTAGTCGTCTTTTTCGCTCCTACTACTACGTTTGCTGTAGGGAGACACGCTTCGACTATGACGACCTTGACGATGCCTGTCTCTACCATAGTCGTACTCACGATCTGAGTGATCTGGACCATAACTTGTCATATTTGAACCTTGACCTTGAACGCTCGGTCCAGCTTGACAAACACAGTATTTTGGACGATACCCACAAGCATCACACCTGTCATTCGACACGGTCGGTTGCGCTTCGGGGTGACGATTCGGTTTGTTTGATCCCGCAGAATTGCTTTCAGCAACCTTCAGAATCCTGCCATTAATCTCGCACTTTCTACCAGATGTCAGAATTTGACGAGCACAACTTTCAGGTAAGGTGACAAAACCAAAACCCCGCGATTTGCCAGTAGCCCGTTCAGCAGGGATATGACACTCCAAAATATTGTCCCTCCCGTAGTCACGAGAGAAAAAGTCAAATAAATCAGACGGCGTTGTTGTATAGGATAAATTTCCAATATGAAGTTTGATAGCTGTTGGTCGATCGCCAACGGAAACAGAATTATTGCTTGAGCTATTCCTTTTCCTATTTCTACTCTTTTTCTTTGGTAAGGACTTGCCTTCTTCCTTTTTCACTCCATCAGAATTCTTACGTTGATTGCGCGAATCTTTCTCGTTTCCCCTAACGGATTCGTTGGGAGAAGTTTCACGGATAGACAAACCTTCATCAATCGACGTAACATGAAAGCCAAGATCGTCAAGTTGCTTCAGGACGCCATTTTCAAATTTTTCCCATGTCAAGAGATTGTCGATTGAATGTTGTAATGATTGTAGGTGACCGTCAATAAGCGTCAGAACGCAACTTTCGGGTGCCAATGAATAGTAGTGATTCTCCACCTCCATCGTCGCTGCGTAAGCATTTTGGTCGAAGAAGCTTTGCCACCCCGTATGGAAATCTTCATCGGTCTGGATATCTTTGTTTGCGACGTATCGTACTCCCCCATCCGAAGCCTTTGTCCACAGGTTCAAAGATCCGTAATGATTCTTTAGGCCCTTACTGAGATTATCTAGCAATTTTTCTAGCTTCCTAGAAAATAGAAACAGGAGATAACTACGCAATACCCGCTGGTGACGCATCGAGATTTCGATGGAACTTTTTTCGTCTTTAGAAGATTTATCTTTCGAATTTAACTTTAGTATTTCGGGAACGGGCATACTACTAACAAGAGTCGCCGTGAGTAGTATCGGATCGTAGATACCATTCGATCGAGCAGTCGCCTTCATCTTGTTCCCCATTTTCAAAGATGACATGAACGAGTTACCAGCACCAGAAAAGGCTTCTTTTTCAAGCAATGTTAGTCGTTCATCTGACCACCACTCATTGATTGCTTTGGTGTCGTTCGATTCGTACACTAGATACTGCTTATCTTCCTCTGAATCTTTCACCATTGTTACGTAATCCGCAGGAGATTGAACATATCCTATAGAATCCATCAAACCCCATCCTATTGAAGCAGCGTCGGCAGGGTTGAGCATTTGGGCGAAGCCATAAGAAAGCATCATTTTTGTATTAGAAAAACTATCTAATCCATAAGAGAAGAATACTTGCTGCTGTTTTTTCACCTTTTTTGATATTATTGCTCTTGGTGGATGTGCACAATCTTCGCTGTTTTCCTGCTTCATTTCGTTGGTAGATGGACGATTTTGCTGCCACAAAACAGCATGAGCTTCTACCTCATGATTCACCATGTCAAGAAATGGAATAAGGACACCAATCTCATTCCATATATGAGCTGGAGAATATAACGGCTTCTCTCCAGTTGAAGGCGAATGCCCTTCAGCCTTTTCTTCGCCATCATTCAAAAAGGTACTAGCCGGTAACATTCTAGATGTAAAGCATGAATAGGCCCAGACCCAACGTTCCCACGTTATCATACCAGGAGAAAATATAGAAGGAAATCTAGTTAGAATACCCGCATTAATAAGTGCGATGAATTCGGCTACGAGTTGCATGGTTGTTGTGGCAATTTCCTGTAAGGGTTGCACGCCAGGGATACAACTAGACAACAGACTAAGCTCATTTCGTTCCCAACATATCGGTAAAGATACGGACGACGGAAGTGTTCTCGCATATGGACCAAACGAGAACGGCATTTCAGCTAGTGGTTGTACCTCCGGGATATGGAACAATGCATTGGAATCTTTATCTTCCATACGTATCTTTTCAAAATCAGGATTCGCTTCTGCTGTCTTAACTGGAGGACTAGCATTTGGTGAAAATCGTTGATGGATGAGAAAGGCCAAGACTGGAGCTCTTGTCGATATGTTTCCGAAGGTCGCAAGGTCATGTGTAGAATTTTGGGATTCATTGGTTGTTTTTGTCGCTTTTGTAAATGCTCTTTCCGCTTTCGTCCGATCTCGTAATGTATTGATCAGAAGTTGCTCACCCTTATTCATTGCCGTCTTTTGACCATATTTTTCCTCACATATCGTACTATTCTCAAAGACATCCCAGAAATTAGTAGATTCTGCTCCATCTATACGCTTGCAGCATGCCAAGACTGCTCTCCCCGCGTCACTGGTAGCTACTAAATCAGGTGTAATCATAGCTGACTTTGGACAAGTCATCATTACCTCATCCTGTTTAATTTCCCTTGCAGTCCAGATTTGACAGCCCATCGTCTTTTCGTATAACGCTCTATCTGCTACCCCGTCTACCATCCCCACTCTCCCCAGTCCTGATTTTGTTGTTGCCGATGTTGATTTCAAACTCCCCGGCGGCGGAGCGAAGACCAAAACCGGAGCGTTCTTTGTCCCATCCGTAGCTTCCCCATTGACGATACAAATGGATGGATGGATTTTTATCTTGGCTTCATCAGTACACCATTTACGAAAATCCATAAGCCGCTTTGATAGAGCTTCAACTCCCCCTCCTCCAATTTTTTCGCTAGCTTCCCCAGAAGATTTAATACCCATAATCTCCTCATATGTACTTCTTTCATGGCTGCCGCTAGTAGTCTCTTCTTTTATAAGAGAGCGAGTTGCCATATTGATTTGTGACTACTAATTTGGAGAGAAGATACAATGGTGACAATGATGGAAAAGGATATCAATTCTTCTTTCACAATACAATGTACAAGTATCCGATGTAATGATGCTGATGACGACAAATTAATCGACCAGAAAAATTAATGGCAGTGGCGTTAGCTCTTGGTAAAGGATCAACGTAGACTTATACGTAATTTTCAAAAAGTGATGGATTTTCGTGCCGCGCAGAAGTAAAAAAAATTATTTTGAGGCGGTATGTGTTATGCGATGTTATGATGTTGTGATAGATTAGCGTCTCGCTCTCTCTCTCTCTACTTGGAATAAATCACACCCTGATTTTCTCTTGACCTCCACCTCGATATACCCCCAGTAACGAGTCGAAGACTTTTTGGGATGAACACAATATTACGTTTATTCAGCGTATGAAAAATAGCAAGAGATGACGATTAGTATGTACGGTAAAGACGCACAAAGTGAAATAATTGATCACAAGAAACAAAAATGCTAAAATTTGAGCTGAGGATGGGCGCGCAACGTACGTTAGATTACCGCATACGCGCATGCAAAATTAGAACGCGCAAGCTTAGTTTTTAAGTTGAAAACACGATGCACGGAGGACAGACTGTGCGAAATCAGAAAAGGGGGGAGAAATTTTGTTTAGGGACGAAGCGGCTAAAAATGCTGTATTGCAAACAAAGTGTAATTAATAACTAGTAATAACAAAAGGAAAAAAAGACTATTATTATATCTCTACTCAAATCTTTTTCTAAACTACTACACTGTGTATGATTATACTGGTAACACCTACTAATGAAAAGATAAATGAAAACAATCTTTTACATTTTAGCTTACTACACATTTTGTTTGCAAATTTTTTATATTATAAAAACACTATCTCGTTATTTTGTGTACATGGTATTCAATACTACACTGGTAAAGCTTTGTTGATAGTTGGTACCTGGAGAAGCTAGTAATTCAATGCTTCACTTTCATCTGCATACTGAATGATATATAAAGATCAATGAAAACTGTAATCATCTGGATCCTTCCTTGTAGTATAGGCCACTAAGTAGTCATTGAACCACCGATCGGATTGAGCTTTATATATAAGCATGGAGTACAACCATTTTCCAAAACCAAGCAAATACTCTGATTGGTCCCACAAATCACAGCTGCCTACGTAGGACGATTCTTCTCAATAATAATCTGTCTTTTCATCAAGATTGCAGATGCAGCTCTTCGTAAACGGCCATGTTTTCTGAAATCTGGTTATTTTGATGGCAACATGAGTGGTATATTTATAGTGTGTTTCCCATCAATGATCCCAAGAACAACATATTTCCTGGAAACTCAGTACATCCAATGAGGAGGAGATTCAATACCTTGGTTTCCGTTAGACCATCAAGGAATGACTCCTAGGAGTGTACCCAATGGGTGACCCAGCCAGACATGGAGGGATTTTGATAAGCCAACTGATTTCTACCCATTCATCTGAGATTTTCCATCAATGATGCTTACTGATTGAGGTGTCCAGTGCAGTAAGGACTCAGTTGGTTTCCCTCTGTGGCACAACGAAGCAAAACGTTTTGATACTCTAATCATTTGATTATTTCAAATGTACCAATATGTGAGTGCACAATGATGTGCTTGAAATCCTGGAGTCACTTGATACACTTGCCTCACTTTGAACTAATGGACACCGCTAATCTAATTAGTAGAATTATGGTCGAATCTGAACTAACTCAGCTGGACTCTTTCTCCATGGACATCAGGCACACTCCACGAGTGATCAGGAATATGATTAGGCTCATCTGCTGACAACTCATCCGAATCGTGTAGTAACACAATCAGTTGAAACTTCTCATCGACCTCGTTGTTGCTAGCATGAGCAACTAGAGCAAGACATTCAATTTTGGACTTTTAATGGTACCTGTGCCCGATCAGTACTGTATGAATGGATAAATAATTAGCAAAAGTCATACAGTAACAAGAACTGTATCATTATTTTTAGTCACCAAAAATGCAAAAATGGCAATAATAATAATGACCCGCACCACGACTGAATAATTAATCTAAAAACGAACCACAAGAATGAACTCTTCGCTTTTGACTGTCTCTATTATCATTGTCATAGAACTTCGAACTTCGAACTTTCAACTTGTTCTTATAACAACATAAAATCTAAGTCTTCGATGGCATACGAGCTTATACGTTCGACAGGATCACTATTCGTGAAATCATCAGGCATTACAAGTTATTCAAAGTCCCCAGAACTGCTTTACAAACAAAAATCAACACCATCATCATCATCATCATCTATCATACATTATCTTCTCCATCAAAACCTGAAAATAGTATACAGAGACGAACGTTATTATGAAGGGGCTAACAGTAAAACTTACTATTACTCAAAAGGATGTTGACCAAACTAACGATACGAAATCATCGAATAATAGCATAGCAAAAAGTCTTTGTGGACTTAGTCTCGAAGATAGTACAACCTCCACAATTGCCACGACAAAATTATACGACAAAGAAGAAGAAGAAGAAGAAGTAGAAGAAGACGATAATCCGGATCTAGTAAAGATGTACGATATGACGGTCGAATCGGGTGGGAAATTTTCACGAAAGGCTACGTGGTCTGATCTTAATCGATTTACTGGTCAGGAAATGAATCCTGATGTCCTTCGAGATTGGGTAGTTCATTATCAAGAAACATGTTTCCCAGAAGGTATGTGTTGTTACTAAATGACACTGTAATGCTTGTACTGGATAACTGTCCATCGTATTTCCACTACTCTACTGTGTTGTTGTATTGTGTTGTGTTGTGTGTTCATTAATTGCTGTGTTCATTTATAACCGCACTAATATTGTGAACAATCGATGCCGTACTATCTACACGTATCTAATAATTATATATATATATATATATATATATGTATATATATATATCCTATATATATGTATATATATATAACATAATATAACGATGTAATATAATGATGTAATATATAGCTGCAACAAAACAAAATCACATTCCAGAAAAATGTTATATCAAAGATGAAAATGGAGGAACTATATACAAAGACTTTGGATGGAAACCAATCAAACTTAATCTCAATTCTGGTAAAGTTGATGTGAAAGAACAATGGACGAAGGAAGTTTATTTGGAATCCTTCCCTCTCGACTATTCAACAAATATAGACAACATTCTTCTTCTTGATAAATGCGATAAGGAAGTAACTTCGATATTACGTAAATCAAAATTAGCAGGTCATCCTTTGGCACTGGAAATGATGAAAACTGATTCAAAAATTATCACTGAATTTCAAGGAATTAATTCAGTTACGTTTGGCGTATTAGGAAATAACAAACCTAGTGAAAAGGATGGAGAAACCGGTGATGAAGTATGGAAGGATGTAAAAACATTACGAGCTCTGTTACAAGATATGGATCTTCCAAAAAGGACCGGAAACTCTCGTGAAGCTTGCGTTAATGTTGTCGCAAAAGAGAGCTACTTAAAAGCACGTATTTACTACAAAGCGTTTTTCAGTAATGATGTTGCCACAGATCATCCCGGAAAATTTGAAGATAAGCAATTCTGGTGTTGGCCCATCAAGTATTTATTTCAGTATAACGACGTACCCAATGCCGCTCTCATTTACGAAGATATTGAATTACGATTCTTCACTGATGTTAAACTTGAGATGAACAATAAAGAATGGGAATGGATAAAAGATGATCTAGGTGGATGGAAAAAACAATACAACAACAGTTCCTAAATAAATAGGATACCAATGCAATATCACACAAGATGAACGGAAAAAAATGTACGAATATAAAAAGTAATAATAGTTGTCTGTTAAAATTGATCTTCAACCTTTAATAATACATTCAGATCATCGCAAGTTTTGTCAATTAGTGTAATAAGTGAAAGGTCCGACAAATAAAGGATGCAAATTTCACAAAACTCAACAGTCGTAACCTTCCATTCGGTATCGAGACGATAGTTCGTCTTGGCTGACATAACAACCCATCACTGATCTCGGAGCTTCGTTAGTGGACCGGAAGCTGAACCTTCCGTGGAAGCATCTCTTCGCGAAAAGAAGAAAAAAAGAGAGAAATATATATGTTAAGTCGTGTATGTGTTGTATTGTATATAAAAATGCAGTAAGTTTCGTTTGATATAACTCACCTGATTTGCGACGACCATTGTGTCGCCTGGATTTAACTTCATAACCAAACGAAAAGTATCCTGCGCAATTAGAGCATCCCAAGCTGCGTGAGCGGTTTTCAAATTATCATAAAATTCATCGATTTCTTTTTCTTCAGTCAATTCGTTCGGGGGTAGATCTGGTAATCGATCTAAATCATTGTGACGTATACCGACTATTCGTCCATCACGTACTTCAATGACTGGTCCTGAGGCTTTGAGGTACCAGCCAGTTACATTATCCTTCGAATGATAGGTACGAATGGTATTGCTTAGAATATCAAATGCATTAGGATTAATGGATTTTAATTTTTCAGCAACGGCAAAAGCATCACAGAAAACGCTCTCTCCTCCAACTGGAGCAGGTTGAACCATGGTAAAGATTTGTAAACCTGGTGGATCCTGAATATAGGTTAAATCTGTATGTAGAGGTAAGCCTTCGCTCCCATATGCGGAATCAGCAACACTAGTCCCATCAGGTTGACTGGATGATGATGTTGCCCATACTGATCCAAATAGAGTACGGAGTGGTCCATCGGTACTATCTGGTAAAACGTGATCGGTGCCACCATTTTTATAATTTACTAGTATGGATGCTGATGGTTTGTCTTTTACACTCCCACCACTCAAAGCACTACCCAACGCGGCAATTCCAGCTCCATTGTCATCGACAGGAGTTTTTGTAATAAGAAGAATACCATATTGATACAAAGTCTTGATAGCTTTGCTCATACCAGAACCATCGTCAGCAATTAATGTATCAAATGAAAATGACAAGTCTGAAGATTGTCTGACATCATTGTCAATTAAGTTCTTCCAAATGATTCGATCTTCCGGTCGACTTTTCTTCCAGGATAAATAGTGTTGTTCCAGTCTACCAATATCATCGTGTTCCGACCACAAACCGTCACTCCAAAGGATATTACATTTCCCGCCATCGTCATGAACCGTATATTTATCAATCGTGACACGGTTCTCTGCTGATGAAATTGATTTCTTATTTTTGTTGGAGTTGACATGAACTATTTCTGGCTTGCCGGTGTTATGATCGTAGAGAACGTCATTTCTCTGGCATGTTATTTCATCAAAATTTGCAGAGTCGGAACTACGAAGAAATTGCCACGGAAGAATATGTAAAAACGAATACTTCTTGTCATCATCAACGGTGGCATCAGTATCATTCATTCCGAGGGAAGACGACGACGACGATAGCCATCTTCTTTTTGGGTGATTATTCGGATGTCGAGCAGCATCAGCTAGTTTAGATGTTATGCACCGCCTACCGTCGAGAGTAGTACATTTAAGACAAGACAGGAAAGGTCTCAGCATTATTGTTTTCGGTTTTGAAAAGTTTATTCACTGCGAGAAATGTGATGCCTCGGTGTTTCGAGCGTTGTTACGTTACACTATCAAATCTAGCTAGTACAACCTTTTAAAGCGTATTGTCAATGATATTGGCATGCATAAAGAATCGAAAGATGAAAAAAAAGTGTCAAGAATCTTTTCGCGGAGGCTGAAAACCTTGCGAAATAAAAATCAAGCAAAAGTGAGAATATCCCGCTGACCCTCCGTCATTATAATGATTATTGATCATCATATTTTTTATACTTTTCAAATTTCAAAGAATGATGCAATCAGGTAATTTGATAATTCCAGCAACAATGTATCACATTGAAATGGAACACATCTGCTGCTCAATGTAAGTTAATGGGCTGCCATAGTACATGAGTTTGAAGGCTAATATTTTGTATATCTTAAATACGAAAATGAATGCTAAAGCACAAATACGAAAAACTCCTGCAGGAACACAACAATAGCTTTTTATAGTTAATCATTCATCAGTATACAGTATTAGGTAGATTGACGAGAAACTGAGAACAGATTACAATGAAATGGCGACGTGAAAGCTACTTTTCTTCAGCTTACTGTTTATACCTTCGATATACATCGGATGACTGTCGTTATTATGCTGTGCATTTAGGTTCTGGGTTTTTTTTTTAAGAGACATCATTTTCATTACTCATTCAAAATCAATACGATAATATTTGGTGCATTTCTTACGAATATTTATTGCTACTAAAATATCATTTCCATCGTTATGTATTGGCCTTTTAGTGGTAGTGTTATTACAAGAATGAGTCTCCGTCCCGAAAAATCACAAACCTTTCAGTGCCTTGGCTATTACATAGTACGAGGTGCGGTTGTCGTCGCCAGTAGCGTTGGTGCTACTGCTGTTGTTCCCGATTAGTTCACGTTTACGTTTTTAAAACGACAATTTTGTACTCAGGCTACTAAAAGTAGCAGCAGCATTATTGGTTGCGTCGTTGCGTACCTTCACTCCTGCAGTCAGTGCAGCAAGAATACGAGAAAAAGGTAGAGTGGATGATGATTCGTTTCCACAAAGAGACATGGAATCCTTCGGTGTTTGGTTGATAATGACTTCGTCGTTGCTGCAATTCAAGGTTGTGTCGTCGACTAGATCAATTAATTTTTCTTGCTTATCTTCTTCGGCGCGTTTCTTTACATTAGCCCAAATTTCGGTCTTGATTCGTTGTCTCTCCTCCTCCTCTGCTTTTTCTGATACTCTATTATTTTCGCCTTGGATTTTGCTATATATTTCAAAGCCTCCTTCTTGTTGCTGTTGCTGTTATTGTTGTTCATATTCATACCGTTATTGGTGTCGTTCTTGTTAGTATCTCCCTCCTTGACCTGCTGCGAGGAACAAGAAACGACTTTCAATTTTCGAACAGTATTGATACTTTTGTTTGTTGTAGTAGCGGTAGCGTCAGCGGTATACATTTGCATCGCTCCACGTGTCACAAACAATTTTTCAACATCTTCCTGCACACCGTCGTTGTCATTATCGCTGTTGTTATCTTCTTGGTTATCATTGAGTTCTTTCAAATCCTCAGCTTTTTTCCTTGTCTCAATCCTCGCCAGTTTCAGATATGATACCCGACACATTAACAGACATTTTTCGGCTTGCCTTGAGGCTTCTATAACACCATGCAATTGCATCGTTCTCAGGAGCTTTCCGTTTGTTTTCGTTGGAGTTGGCGGATAAGTTATCGGAGAGCGACAAAAAACGCTGTTTGCCGTTGCCATTCTGTGGTTTTGCTTTAATCTGTGGCGACAACTTCTTTTTCTTCTTCCCTTGCGATAATGTCGGTGTGCTCGATGACAACCCATCCTTCTTCTTCTTCTCCTTCTTCCCCTTCTTCCCGATTTCATTTTTAGTACTGCTGGTAGCTGCGTGTACGGCATTCGCAGCTGTTTCAGTAGTAGCAGCAGCAGCGGCAATGGCCATCGCGATAGATACAGTGACATCCTTTGCAGTTGCATCATTCATATTTTGAACAACGTTCGTCCTCCGGTAATCTTGTCGTCATCACCTTCGATTTCATTACGATGGTGTCATCGTCATCTAATACCAACGTAATTTCTCCGTAGACATATTGGTCCATTCGCTTTCACCGTCATCGTATAATACAAAATGTTCTTCTCTTCTGGCCTTGGTGTCGATGTCGACGTTGGCGTTGGCGTTAAATACAGTGAGAGACCGCGACTGGGACTGGGACGCTCTTCATCTGTCGTTGTGATTGTTGGTGATAATCGTACGTAACGCTTTTTGGTGACAGTACAAGGATAGAACTGTTTGTCATCTTCCCAATAGATACCAACACGAGATCCAATCTTAATTTCACCCCAACGAGTAGCGGCACCAACGCCTTCATCAACGTTGTCGTCAGCTATGGTATCGGTATCGTTGCTGCTGTTGCGTGCATCCTCTTGTTGTATATTGGATTGTAAGAGACGAAAGATTGCAAATTTTTTCTTGGCACTTTCGCGGATCATAGCGATAATTTCTTTAAGTGGTGTGTTTTCAGTCAGGATACCATCAACAGCAATAATCTTATCACCAAGTCCCCTGATGAGCTTCATGGATTCGGCTGGGCCTGAGCTACCATCCGAGAATTGTCTATACGATTTAAATTGTATCGAACCTTTTTGACAATATAGATTTATCATGAATGATCCATTAGTGCTAGGCATGATTACATCATATCCACCTGAACCTGTGAGAAGTTTTGGAAGCATACGATTGGCTTCAATTAAGGCATTAGTTTGAGTAGTAGTCACGATGGCGGACGATGCGACGGGCTGGTCGTCCTTCTTTTTCGTCAGATGATGTTGATGTTGATGATAATGATTCTGTTCGTCATCTACATCCTTCTTCGGGATCGCGATCGTATCGTTCTGATGTTCCTGTTGTTGCCGTTCTGGTTGCAGATGCTGCAATTTCTGACGATGATGATGACCCTTTTGCTGTGCATCTTCCTCATTTATTCCATCCTTCTTCGAGACTGTGATCGCATCATTCTGATGCTCCTGTTGCTGTTGTAATGTAATTGTTGCTGATGATGATGGTCCTTCTGCTGTTGTTGGTTGGTTGCCATTCCACTTCTCCTTCGTTGAGACAACGGCGGTAATAACATTCTGTTTCTGTTGCTTAAGATGCAGTTTATTATGTTGCCGATTCTCCTGTTGGTGGTGGTGGACCTCATTCTTCTTCTCCTTCGAGACGATAGCATCGGTAGTAGCATCATTCATATCGTTCTGCTGTTGCAGATGCTGCAATTTCTGAGGACAGTGATGGTGGTCCTCGTTCTTCTCCCTCTCCTTCTTCAAAATAGCAGTACCGTAATGATATTACTCTGTTTCGGTTTCCACTTTTCGACGAGTGCTTTAGCTTGTTGAATCAGTCGATTCGAGAGAACGTTCAGTGTTCTATTGTCACGAAACAATCTAATTCGTTCCGGATCACCAAACAATCCAAGTCGTTCCAGCATGATTATGATAGAGTTTATATCTTCATCGTTGAGCGGAACCGAAATTCCCTTTTTAATCATATTTGTGATGAATTCTACAAAGTATGTAGAATTTTATCATAATCACTTTTAATAAAACGCATGATTGCGAACTTATTCATACTCTTCCCGCTCTCACGTAGAAGGGTGTGTAATTGTTCTACTGATTTGTTTGTTACACTAACACCATTTATAGCAATAATTGTATCACCAATTCACCTTTTATAACTTTGTTTGTTTCGGCGAGACCTAATCTACCATCCGGAAATTGCCTAAATCCTGTGAATATGATCAATCCATTCTTAACAACAACATTCATCATGAATCCCTTATTGGAAGTTGCCGGAACAACTGCATCGTACTCTCCAGTAAGAAGTGGTGGAAGGATACGATTCACTTCAGTTAAGGCATCAGTTTGAGTAGTAATAGTCGAAGAAATACTACTATTAATATTATCTTGCTGTTGCGATGCTTGTGGAACGACGGCGACGGATGACGATGCGACGGGTTGGTGTTTCTTATCTTTCGTCCGATGATGCTGCTGCTGCTGTTGTTGATGATGATTCTCATGGTCGTCGTCTACATTCTTCTTCGTGATAATGATCATATCATTCTGGTGTTCATGTTGCTGCTGTTGATTTTGCTGATGCTGCAATTTTTTGTGATGACGATGATGATGATGATGAACTTTCTCCTGTTGGTGATTCTCGTTCTTCTTCTCATTCGTTGATACAACATTGGCGATGATCGTGGTACGTGTACCAATTTCTTCTTGAGTTTGCTGTTTCTGATTCTCTTCTTTTTGGTTCTGGTTCTGGTCCTCCTGATACTGTGACAAATTACTCGTCGTCGTCGCCGTCGATAACATGGCAGTAGTCGTTCCGTCCTCATTGTTATCAACATCAACATCAACCTCAACGTCGTCATCATCAACGTCAAAATTGGCATCAATAGCAACGGAAGGATTAGTATCCGGATTATTATTTCTAGTAGTAGTAGCAGTCCACATCTTCATTGATAACATAGTTTCTTTGACACCTGTTATTACATTCGATGGTAATATATGACCTGAATTCAATATTTCTTGTTGTTTTTGTATACATTTCTGTAAATTCAATATTACATCTCTTTGTAATTGATTTAATTTAATACAATGATCAATACTACTGGTACTGCAAGTAGTATCATTATCATTATCATTGTCGGTATCGGTATCAATATCGGTATCATTGACATTATTATCAATACTCACTGCATCTGCATCTACAGCTACAGCTCCTGCTGTTAGCGTTATTGATGATGATAATGGTGATGATGTTGCGAAATGATGATGATGATGATGATGATACAAATGATGTTGTGGTATCCGATAATGATGATGGGTTACTATCTTCTTGATTTACAACATTTCCACCGTCATCGTCGTTCGGTGGTGTTCTTGCCGCCGCTACCGTTATTGGAGCGAAGTTTCCTGGTATTGTTGTTGTTGTTGCTGTTGTTCCCTTTCCTTCATTCGACATTCTTCGTGTAGTAGAAGCAGTAGCAGTAGCAGTAGCAGTATCGACATCGACATCGTCATCGACATCGTCATCGACATCCGTGTCGGCGGTGGTGGTACTGTTGTCATAGTCGTGATCATAATTTCTTCTGGTCGTTACCGCCTTAGCTGGTGTTGGTGCTGCTGCTGTGATTCCTTCTAACAATGCCTGTGAGGTTTTACTAACAGCATCATTATACTTTAGCAATATCCAAATACCAACAACACTACTACTACTATTACTACTACCACTACTATTACTACTACTACTTGCCGTACCAGTAGTCCTAGTAGTATGATCCTCATTGTCATTCTTTAATAATAATTGAATAAATCGTCCAGGTGGATCTTGTTGTTGAATAGCTTCTATGATCGCTTTTGCTACCAACAACTTCGTGTGTTTTGTTGGAGAGCTCTTATAAAGGTCACGATTACTTCGAATCAATTTTTGGAACCTGTTGATAAATAAATAGCAGAAATTCACACACCACCACAAGTTTTTTTGTTTGAGTATAACGTACATAGTATTGAAAGTACAAACAAAAGACACACACACACACACACACACAACAATAGATAAAAATTTCTTTTTGAATGACACTAACATTACATTGACGTACCATTTGTTTCCTGGATCATTAATCTCCCGATTCCATACAAAACATCCTGTAATAAATAAGAGAGAGAGAGAGATAAATAAATTATCAAGTAAGTTGAACTATCCCTTTTTTATATTTTTATTTCGAATTCTTTTTCGAAAATAAAATAGATACGAAAGGATATGATATAATAATGAGATGAAACTCACGTGATTATGTGGTTGTTGTACTGCTACTATTTGGTATGTTATTATAACCACCGATTTCGGATAGACGACGATGCTCGCGCTGCTGCTCGTCTGTTGCAACAACACCTCCATCTAATGATTCTAATTCTGATTCTGATTCTGATAATGCTTCAAGTGATACACTTCGTGGTTTGTTTTCGTTCTTGTTGTTGTTATCGTACGTGTTGTTGTTGTTGTTGTTGTTATTGTTATTGTTGTTACTTATGATAGTGATGTTAGAATTTTTGTCATTCTTGGTGGTACGAGTTGCGCTATTGGCGCTAGCGGTCGTCCGACCCGTTGTCCTGTCGATGGAGTATCGCTAGTATTGGTAATACTACTAACAGTATTGGATATACTAGTAAAGCAAAATTATCTTGATCCATAACAGTATAGAATCTGTATTAGAAGTATTCGATGCTGCACCGACAACCGTACTATGAGTATTCGATGCTGCACCCACAACCGTACTATGAGTATTCGATGCTGCACCGACAACCGTACTATGAGTATTCGATGCTGCACCCACAACCGTACTATAAGTATTCGATGCTGTATCGACAACCTTATTTGAAGTATTCGATGCTGTATTAACAACCGTACTATGAGTATTCGATGCTGCACCGACAGCCTTATTTGAAGTATTCGACGACTGAAATAAACCACTCTCTGAACTCGAAGCCATAACACCAGTCGACGGGTTTGTCTTTTGATGGAATTTATCATCAATAACAGCAGACCTACTATTGTTGTCGTTGACGTTGACGTTGACGTTCTTGTTTTTGTATAAGATGTCGGCGTTTAAGTAGTTTGCGTTTGCGTTTGCGTTGGCGTTAGCGTTAGTCTTGACGTCCGACGACGACGATGACGATGATGATGATGATGATGATAATGATGATTCGACAGTAGTTGTCGTCATCAAATCAAATCAAATCAAATAAGATCAGAAAATATCTTAAACGATACCCTCTCTACGCAGAATGTATTAAATTCAGTTCAGTTCAGTATGAGTATGAGTATGAGTATGAGTTTGGAAGTTAATAAGTGTGGTTTGTAGACTGTCGTTTCGATTGAATAGCAAGTAATTGTTTTAGATGATCCATCCATGAAACAACGTGTGTGCCCTGATTTATATCCATGATTTTTTTAGAGAGTGAACAAAAAGCACCCGCTTTCTCTTCTACGGGTTATACATGACGAAACGTAAAAAAGGTATACTACCTCGGCCGATATCATAATAATTTTGATCTTCTCCGCCTTTTATATACTAGTACTTTTCTAATCTTTATATCATCATCATACCGTAATACTCGTCAATATTACTTTTGTAAGTTTTGATTATCAAGTAGAAGCACGTGTCGCGCGCGCCTAAGTAAATTTTTAGCACGTGTCATTTTTATTAAGTAAATATGGCGTATACAAAAATATTTTTAAGGCGTATTTTTATAAATTATTAATATTACAGTAGAGATAAGCAACAGAAGAAATGAACGGCGGAAGCAGTAGTAAAATAAAAGCAGGAAAGTGGAAGACGACAAGACAAGGTAAAACAAAGGGTGGGGGGGAGGAGGAATGTTAGAGTTATGTTATGAACGATATGATGGAGAGAGATAGAGATAATACAGTAAAACAAATACAATACGAAACAAATTAAGTAGTCGTCAATATTAATAAAATAAATGACTTACGTGATCGTTTTTTGGACCAACACCACAAGGTCGTACGGATAGAACAAGAATCATTCAACTCGATACTCCAACGAAAGAAAGGGTCGATGGAGTTCCCAATAAGGAAGGAACGGAAAGAAAAAGTCGGTCCAGTAAGGAGGTTGTACGGAAAAGAAAAGAATCCACCACTCGACCGCATCATACGGAAGGATTCAACAAAAAGGATATGGATATTTGGCAGATGAAATGGTCTTCAAATAGATACGGGCCTCGTGCCAAACGGATGACACTTCAGAATACAGTTCTTGATACAGGCCGGGATCATGCTTGGTTGGCTGCGAGAGCCAAGGTCGTACAGAAAGAAAAATAGCCTTCCATTCGAACGAAAGCGCGGACGGCAGCCATGGAAGGAAAAATCACGTCCGCCAATAGAGAAAAAATGAAATGGCAACCCCAAAATCGTTCAACAACATCGACCCTTGCCTTCCAGAACAGAGACCACAGCAATCCGATAGATACAAAGGAGGAGGAAAAGGAGAGAATAATAAGATCAGAAGAAGGGTGCAACAAATAATAGAAAAGCATCGGTGAGAACCACAACAGCGACGACGACAACAGACAATCAAAAACAGTCAAATCAGATCAACAGAAATATCTCCAGAGATCCAGGAATCCATTACATTCATTAATTCCATCATCGTAAGAAAAACATTCGAAGAAGGAAGCTGAAAATAGATGGAACGTCATCAAAACAACGCAACAAAGATTAAAATAAAACAAACGACGACGACGACGACACCAAAAGGAAGAATCAATCGATTTGGGTTCAAAAGCAACTCCAGAACAACAGAAAAAGTTATACAATCATTCAGTAATACAGTCAACAACATAGAGACACAACAACACACCTTTAGAATGAATGGAAAGCTTGGAAATGAGGAATACCATCGTCAATTCCTATATTTTGCTTTTTTTATTTTGTGGAATTGAATTTATGACCTCTACAACTAGTAATTACACGTAAAAAGCAATTTTACTGCAAAATCAGCGTACAAGGAAAATTATTTTAAAAATAACACGCGCTTTTACGCGTTGGAGGAAGGATGACACGCAAAATATTTCAATCGTGATTGTTATGAATAGTCGAACCGTCCACGATCGATTTGAATTTTTCGTAGAGACAAGGTTGTCTAAGTACCAAACTATAACACGTGCTCAAATTGGCGTACTTTTTGGGCGTACACGTATTATTACTAGTTAAAATGGTTATTTTTACTCCTGATAGCTCGATTTTTAAGAAATACTTGCACGTGCTCCAAAATGATATACTTTTTCGGAAATACACACCCATTTACTAGTTAAAAGCTTATTTTTAGTCGCCCTCAGTCAATTTTTTAAGAAATACTGGCACGTGCACCAAAATGATATACTTTTTTGGAAATACACACGCATTTACTAGTTAAAAGCTTATTTTTAGTCGCCCTCAATCAATTTTTTAAGAAATACTGGCACGTGCACCAAAATGATATACTTTTTAACTTTTCTTCACAAAAAAATCTACTCGTCAACTGAGATGCCGATCTATCGCGTCGACTTGTAACTTCTACTTGCTAACAAGAACTAACACAAGTACTCCCCATACTCCCTAACTCCAACTCGATACCGCAATGGAAAGACTCGTGTCCATACTGTCTTTTACTTGGACTCGTTTGGCCAAGAAACGCCTTCACTCTTCCTCGTCAAAGACAGCATTACCACTCGTCTTTTCCATTTCGGTATACTCGTTGTCGTATTTTCGGCACGCGCCACTCGTCTAACGACTCGTGTCAGCGCGCGCGAAAAAAACGTGAGCATAGGGGAGTACTTATAGTATGAAGTACCGGTATCAAAAAAGGGAGTGTTGAAGTCATTCGTTGTTGAGGAACAACGGTTAATAGCGCGATAAACCGCGCTTCAGTTTTGGACTGGTTATTTTCACAGTACAAGATGAAGATGCATCTTGTACATCATCAATCATCATCATCAACATTATCATCAACATCATCATCAACATCAACATCATCATAGAATAAGGAATACAACAATAAGAGGTGCTACAAGGTACTTGTATTCAACATTACTTGATTGAAATCCTCTCTCCAATTGTTCTGTGTGCGTGGGTGCTTGATGGAAGGACTTTTCATGCAACAGCATAGTACAGCATAGCAGTACTGTATAAAAATAAGTATCAAGAGTTACAAACATAAAAGCACACCAAACACATAGTGGACTGGACTGTTATTATAATATGTCGAATTATTTACTATTGTATTGTGATAGCATTAGCGCTAGCAGCAGCGCTAGCAGCAGCGCAATGTATATAAAATGAAAGATTCCATCCAGCTAAATCCATACCTTGCATTTTTCTTGATAGCCATACTAACTTATGTCAAAGTACATTTTGTGTTTATGTGCTTCTCTGACTTATTTGCATGAGAATGTAGGCAAATTAAACAATATATTCTAGATGTGTCATTACCACTCAAACTAACATTACCAATAGTTGGCATTATATGGTATGATTTAATGCCAAAATTTTGTATAGTATTATAAGACTTATTGATCTTGAAGAATTTTCCACAACTGTGTACACACAGTATAATGTGCAGTAAGAATCTCCTGTTTAAGTGTTGAGTGTTTTCCTCCTTCTTCTTCAATTGTGGTAGTGTTCCAGCAATCAATATCTGTTTGAATAGGGGTCCCATTACAGTTGGTATTGTTTTGATGCCTTTTATGCTTGAAGTTCAAGTTTTTTTTGTTCCCCTTGCATGTAATAACACCCACTCCGCTCAATATTAGCACAAAACTTATCACTTATTATATCAGGAGGTGTATCACTCCTCACCCCTTAGAAAGGATAGAAAGCCTACGGCTGACATCCCATTCAAATTGCTGCTACAAGATATTTGAAAGAACCTGCAGTAGTAACGATAAGATAATGATGTCCTCAGATAAAGGAAACACATACTTATTAATATACTAGATTGCCAGACAATAGAGAATTTAGATAAAGAGTAGTTCTAATCTTTGTTTGTGACTAATTGTAATAGTCAGTCTCAATCAATTTTTATCTTTTATTTGTTCCTGCACTTGTTGATGAACCGGTTGCCACATCTTATCTTTACTTCTATTTCTACCTTTATTTGTTGTTGTCGTTGTTGTTGTCATTTTATGTGATGTAGACACCGCACAATAAATTGACTGGGCTTCTAGATAACATGCCATGCACCGGGACTGCTTTGTGGTTTCAATCACAATTCACTAATTGGATTGGAGATAAGATAAGCTCAAAATTATATTACCATTACAATACCAAGTCCTATTCCTTATCTATACTAGACTGGAATCAAATGCCATACAATACACAATTTTTGTACCAACCAAGTCACATATTTGTGGATTCCATCGCATCACAGAAGAAACACCTGTCTCTCACACTGTTATTGCATCTATATACAAAAACACCAGAAGAAGTGAGCTTTGTTATAATTATTCTTAAAATTAATTTTTGACGATCAGATAGTGTTCCACATAGTCTGTCTATCTTTTCTTTCTTCAACAAAGGTCATCAAAAAAGACTTTGGAAAAGCTATGTTGATCATATGATTGTGTAGTAAGAAACAACTATTATGTATTGATTCGATGGCTAGAACAGGGACAGACCAATTCAATCAAACAAATAGATAAATACATGCGTCCTAAGTGGGCAGAATTTGACGTGCTTGTTTGTTACGAATCACAATTATCACCATAGTACAGTAGCTGAGGTGCTGCAATGCTATTGATTTGGATTATGATTACCAAAGCGATCTGAATGTGATTAATAAAAATATTATCAAAAGAAACGCCCCATGGCATGCCGAACCACACAGAGAGATGAAATATTTACTAGATTAAAGGGTTTGGACGCGAAGTACTGAACGTCCAATGTATCGAAACTATGTCGAATCTATGGTTTACCTGTATTCTAGCGCTGGTGGTGGTGGGTGTGGTGGGTGTGGTGGGTGTTGTTGTTGTTGTTGTGTTTCCCGATATTGATTAGATAGATAGATAGAGGTTTTAGAAACCAGCATTAAAGTCAATAGGTGCCCCAAACAAATTGTTGATCATGTAAGGGTCGTGTGAGGGGAGCATTTCGTGGACCAATAATCCTAAGATGCCCATTTGAGCAGCGCGTCCATTGTTTAACTCGATCGCTTGTTTTCTTTCCTGTTCTTCAGGTGTGAATGTATCCCATCCAAAATCAATGAGATCATTTCGAAAGTCTCCAACGGATTCACCATCTCCAGTAATATCCTTCATGACACCTAACTCTAAAAATCCCGTGAAGAGAAACATTTGGAGGAGACCGGCAGGAGGAACCTTATGAAGGGCAGCAATGCCTGCAGGGATAGAGTCAAAGGATGTGCCGTGGTAGTCAATATCGCCAGGCAACCTCACCCCACCAGTGGTCACAATATGCCCAAGGATAGCGAGCATACAAACACGTCCGTGTTTCAATTCTACGTATCGAAGCCTATTAAATCGAGCGTCATCGGCATCGTCCAAAAACCCGAGTGGATCAAAGAATCCAAGTGGAGGTTGCGAACCAATCTCGTTCTCGAAACGGGAATTCTTTAAAACGATATCGCTGCCATTAGCAGAGTCAGAACGCGTCTTCCGCGTCGCGGGTGCAAATGCCGCGGCTGCAGAGGTTGAAAAGGCAGTAGCCGATCTCGCGATCATCGCCGACAGGAAAAAAGTATTCAATTTCATCATCGTGATCATCTAAAAAGATAAACAATTAAAGGTATTTTATAATACTTATTTATTGTTGTACCGGTAGGATGGTTGTGCGACTTCACTTCAGCTCCTCACATGCATGAATGCATCTTACTGCTTCGCCATCTACCGGTATGTGTAAGTCCTGTAAAAACGATTCTTTCACGAATGTTTTCGATCTTGTTTTACAGATTTTTTCGACATGTTGTTGACAGTTGAAGATTTGTGAAGAAGCACGCTTGATTTTTGAGTTCCGAAGATACAGCAAAGAAGAGGGGGAAGTGTGAACTACGCACCGCGATACACACTTACACAAAAATGATTTGGGGGAGGTAAATGTATGCACCCAAAAATGAGTAACATAGTATATTACAGTATTATTATTTTATTTTATTTGGGTGTCTTATATTTTCTATATCAGACACCAGTACAGTTGTTGCCAAACCATTCCACCGTAATTGCTACATAACAGTCCATCACATTCATATCACCGTATAAAGTGACAATGTAGGTAGGTGTGGTAGTATAGTAGTCTGCTTCATTGTACTTTCCTACTGGCTTAAACTTATGGAGCTCATTTATATGTTATTAGATGCATCATCCTTGTATGACTTGCTCCCATATAATCAAAAACTCCTCTTGCTGTGTGCCCTTGTATGGATTAGGTCCTATAGGCCCTTGTCAGCCACCCACCCGTCAGTGGTTCCACTGGCATTGTCTTCAATGTTCTTGTTTGTAAGTTCTTACTTGTTTCCTTTTTTGTAATGGAAAGTAAGGTTTGTTTGTTGTAGAAATGTTGTTGTGGTGTGCTATAATTAGCAGTGTTTGCAAGTTTGTTCAATGCACATGGTTGATTTTGCATGCGGTATGCAGTTCTATGTGCATGAATTTTGTTCGGTAAAATCCTTCACAGAAGTAACCTGTTTTGAGCTCCTGATGGTGATGATACATCAATCCTAATGATAACACAACCCTGTAAATTTTATTATACTATATTTCCACAGTGATGAAAGATTTATGTTCTCAAAACCTGTAAATGTGTCTAGCTACCTAAGTTCATTAGACTGAAGACTTCCTAACTATGTACGTATGCGTATGGAAATAGTATTTATTAATAGAAGTGTGAGCTTAGTTGCTCGTTAGTGCTTCTTATATCGACTCATATGGTCTGTCCTCGGTCAGTCATTCCCTAGTTACTCGTGTCCTACGCCTACATCGCCTACATTGAATTTTCAGTCAAAAAAGGGGGGCTGTTGGAATCCTGTTGTGGCTGCTTCCGATCGATTTTAGGAAGAATGCAATCAGTCATTCACCGTCATCAGGCATACGTTAGTCCGTTGACACGCTGTATGAACTTTCTATTGGATCGGGATTGTTACGTCGACATAAATAAAGGATGTTACTATTTTATTTTATTCTTGTCGGCGCACTTGACACCTCAGCAAAAAAAACAGAAAACGACTTCCACACTTATTCTCATAATTTGATTTAGATTCACACAAAAAACCAGATCTACTATCTTTCTTTTAATAAAAGACTCCAATCTAGAACTTTTAAAATGGCTGAAACTTTCGATGTCGTAAGTTTTCTTTTTGAGTTGGATGCTGATTCAATGATTCGATGATAGATGATGGTTGCGATTGCGATTCATTTTTTCTCCCCCTTTCCCTCAATTTTTGTCGTCGTCGAACTCTTCTTGTATCTTACGTACTTTTATCTATTTTTTGTCGATCGTTGTCCTGGGCCCTGGATTTATATTATTTTATCTTCTACCTTGAAAAATTCCCGTAGGATACTCCGACCCTAAACCGATTCGTAATGGCATCAACGCACGATCACGACCTTGTCATTTTAATGAATGCGATTGCAACATCGTGTAAAATAATCACCTCTGCCGTTCAACGTGCTGGTATTTCGAAACTTTATGGACTAGCTGGAGAAACAAATTCTACCGGTGACGATCAGAAGAAACTTGACATTCTTTCTAATGATATTATGATCAACGCACTCGTCAACTCGGGAGTTTGCTCTGTCTTAGTCTCAGAAGAAAACGAGGACCCTATCATCGTCCCGGCTGGAAAGTCTGGCAAATTCTGTGTTGCGTTCGATCCACTTGACGGAAGTTCTAACATTGATTGTAATGTTAGTGTTGGAACTATTTTCAGTGTATATGAACGTTCGCCTGGAAGTGGTGGAACTGTCGATGATCTCCTTCGTAGTGGTGCACACTGTATCTGCGCAGGATATGTTGCATACTCTTCTGCCGTCGAGATGGTTTTCACTTTCAGAGGAGGTGATGGTAAGTCGGTGTTTCTATTTATTTATATACTATGTAGGAGTACATGTTTTTGTCTTGTTTGTTCTAATGAAAAATAATGGACTTGAACAACGATATATTTTTATGAACATGACGATGATAATAATATGTGTATATGTATTTGTGCTAACTTTACTTTTACTTGACATTTTGGTTTTTGCTTAACTTCTTTGTTTGATGGTCTTATAAAATAATATAATATTTATATTATAGTCCACGGATTCTGCCTCGATAGCACAATTGGTGAATTTGTGCATACCCGGGTGAAAATGATGTTCCCCGAGGATGGTGGAAAAAAGATTTACTCCTGCAATGAAGGTAACTCTCATTGGTGGGACCAAGCTATCAAAGATTCCGTAGAAACCTTCAAGGACGAGAAGAACCCATACGCTGCACGCTACGTTGGATCAATGGTAGCTGATATCCATCGTACTATCTTGTATGGAGGTATCTACCTATACCCTGCTGATGCCAAATCACCCAAGGGAAAACTTCGTCTTTTGTACGAAGGAATTCCTATGGCGATGATCATCGAGCAAGCCGGTGGCATTGCGGTAAGTTTTTTCTTCTCTTTTCTTCTAAAATACGCGCTGGTCCTTCTTCTTCTTTCTTCATATGTACGACGTTGTTTTGTTTATGTGCTCATTTTTAATTTTTTTTCTTTAAATTTTGTCAAACATTATTATCATAGTCTACGGGTATGTTTAATGGCAAAATCCAAAGAGTTCTGGATCTTGTTCCTGACGAAATTCACGCAAAGTGTCCGATCATTATGGGTGGAAAGCGCGATGTTCAAGCTGTCTATGATCAATTTACTAAGCAGGGCTTCGATGTTCCTGAGCTTTAATTTAGATATAAATGCGTCCTTACAGGCTTTTTACGGTAGTAGTACACAGTTATAATTTATGCGAAAAACAATTCAGATTAGGTATAACTGATGAAAATGTTAACAGATTTATGTACATATATTTCGAATCGAACGTTTTCGTATTTTGGTCAGAATATAGTTAAAAAAAAACGCACACACGCACACAGCCTTTTCCAATATATTGATCATCTTTCTGGTCTTGCCTAACAATTACACAAAATAATCAAGCAAAACGATATGATTTTTATTCTAGATACAAAAATAGTAGTATTGATAACACCCCTATTTGTCTATTGAGAGATTTCCTGTCGCCATACTTTCCCAGATTCCTCTAGTGGTAGAAGATTGCATCTTTTCTTCTTGTTGATCCACTGGAATTGATGCTAGTTCTTTGAACATTGTTCGAGCATGTTTCAATCGAAGCAGTGTTCCCGACAACTCGCCGTTTAATGTAGAAAAATGAATCCCCCGACAAAGGAGATCTTCCAATCGAGGTAACAGAGAATCTCCAAATTGGTTAGAAGAAGACCAGAGTATCAGGGCCCGGATGACATCGGCTGGCCGGGACGACTCTTTAATTACAAAATCTACGAGAACGAACATCTTTGGATCATCCCCATTGGACTCTGTTTGAATCTTCCATTGCTGGAGAAGGGTGAATAATTCATCAGCGACAATTATCGATCTTCGGCAAATAAGAGAATCGTTGCTTGCCATTTTTTCAAAAAGTTTCAAGACTCGTCGTAGAGTTTGAAAACCTTTTGTTTCTTCCAATGCATATGAACTAGCAACCAATGAGATAGTGGCTATCCTTCGCAAGCAGGAAAGAACATGATGAAGTGCGTCTTTACCTGACGAGAGCTTTTTATTTCCAAGAATTTCGTCAACTAAAAATCGGGAATTATGTCAGCAAAATATTTCTTTCTGAAAAATATTTATGACAAACAAAATGAGTGATTTGGGGGTGAAACTTACCAAGGTCTAGGGCTAAATCTTCTTTGTCTATAGTCAGACTCAAGTCCAATAACATCATCAAATCTCGTCGATATCTCTCATGGTGAATAGATGAGCGAGCAACAATGTTTATGAAATTCTTCATACGCGTTGGGTTCTTGTTCCTCCTTGGTTTGACCCCAGCAGACCACTCACAGAACTCCTCAACTAGTTCAGTGTCTTGCCGGGCACCTTCGTGCCCATCCAAAGGATTCACAGGTGAGATAAGTATACGTAGTATATTTCTTCCATTACAGTGGTAGAACAAGATTCTCTCATTTCATTTAAGTCCGATTGACGGGGAGATAGACATGGCTTTCGAACCTGCCACGGTTGTATGTCCGGATAAGCTGATACACATAGATCTCGAATCAACTTTCTTCGCTCCCCTTCACTTTCATACCGTATCTCATTTAAGGATTGTACCAAAGCTGATAGTTTACTCTTTTAACAGAGAGAAAGATGATACATTAGTTAGATGCATTAATATTAGATCAAGGAAGAACTTACTGCAATTACTTTTGATCAAACAGCACCTACCTGATCATAGAACAGCAAATCATTGGATTTTTGAATTTCCTTAAGTGCATCTCGATGATTTGGATCGTTTCTGGCTGCCTTGAGAATGAGGGAAATCGCAACCTCATCTTTTACTGAAGCGGCAAAGGAGAGACATGTCTGTATTTGAAGATAAGCTCCGTATATTTCAACAAATGAATTTCTATTCACGGTAAATAGAGTCGCATCTGGATCGCTGGTTATCAGCTTCTGAGTAAAAAAGTATGTAACCAGGAAACACCTATAAATGTAAAAGATCGGAATGGTTATTATCGTTTCTAATAGAAATGCATCGATTGAGCAAACAAATTGTACTTACGTTTCGGGTTGACTCTCGTGATCCATTACTTGATGATAATCTACAAGCTCTCGCATGTCTTTCTTTCTGCTCTGAGCGATACTAGTCTGAGTGCGAGACCCTTCGCTGTCTATTGTCAAACTATCACCATCAGATGATCTCCCCGTATAGTTAGATCGGTTAGCTGTACCAGTAAAGGTTCCCGATAACAAGTCTGTTCGATTACTCAATCTTGGCCATAAGACTTTTCTTTGTTCCAACGATAATGGCCGGAACGTTTTGAGCCATTGCGGAAGAGCCTCATCTAGTATGAAACGTTCAGCAAGTACGAGATCTATCCGAACTGCCGCGCGTCCCCCAACGCCAGCTCTTGTTGTAACTGATCGAAAACTCGAGATATTAGATGAAAGCTTCGAGCTTGCGCCAAAAATAGAACCTTCATCACGACCATAGGTCGCAATGTAGGTTGTGAGATCGAATAAAACTCGAGTTATTTCTAGCGGAGGGAATGAAATAGATCTCTTATCTTGTTTTGAATTTCTAGAACTAGTTTCACCGAAAAGAAAATGCCCGAGCTGTTGTGTTAATTCAATTCCACCATGCTGAGGTATAGAATCTTTTGTCTTCTCCTCTCCGAAATTTTCTATATCATCAGCAGCCATATTCAATACGTCAATAACTTGTTTCCTCCAAATTCTATCACGAGCAGCAAGACCCAGCAAGAGCTTGTCGGCATCAATATCCTCTAATGAGCCACCCGAATCAATACTTTCTTCATCTGTGGCAACTTCTATAGGAGTGTCATAGCCAGAACGTATAGTTGCATCCGTACCGTAACGTTGTCTGGCACTCGCACCACTTCGAAAACAGAAGCCGGTACTCGGAATCTTGGAAGATCGTTGGTCACGTCCTTTGTCAATTTCTTCCATATTCAGTTCAAGCACTTTTGTTATTGCCATGACTTTCTTACCGAGCTCCAGCCTCTCGGTCTTGGTCAACCTCTCTCCTTGATCATTCATATCGTCTTTCGTCATGCTTACAGACCTCCTCAAAAGCTCTGAGAAATCTTCTCTCCAGTCAAAATATTCGCTTTCGTATCTCTCTCGATCAACATATCGCTCTTTCGCAAGCGTCGATGAAACCAATGTATCGAATTTTTTGCTAATAACATGGATACTTTCATCATTCATTTTGCTTTCTGATGGAAAATTGTCGTCGCACGGTAACTTGCCAACCTTCTCGTCGTTGTAACAATCGTCATGCTCGATATTTGCCCTACCAATTTCTTCTACAAACAGAGGTCTCCCGCTTAGTTGATCGACCATTGGAAACAGCGAAAACATAGGTTCCTGTAGTGCCATGTTGCCATGCGATCTTGCGTGTTCTTCCTCATGAATCTTGACAAGGCTAGACCGACTCCAGCTTCAAACCGTACATCCAGAAATCTTCGATAATATCCTCGAGAGTCGGGGGTACTAAGTGGACTCAAACCTTCCATTAGCTGATTAACAGATAAATTAATTAGAGAAAGATTCCCTATAGCCAAAAGGACATCTCCCCTCTGAATGACACCCACTAATTGCGCGGGCGAAGCCAATCCAGCTTCAAGAAAATTCAACGACTGAACAATGACTCGTCCTCCAACTACAATAAGTTTCATCCCCAAAGAAATGTCACCATATTCGTCGTCTAAACCGATAAGGTTATTGTTAACTACTTTATTCGCTTCAATTTCGAGTTTGCGGATCGACCGTCGCCGCAAAGTTGTCCTGTATTGATTTCTCGGAAGAGGTGGAACACTCGTAATTTTTGATACAGTCGGTTCCCCCTCTTGATTATCATTTGAGTCAATAGCAATAAGGCGAACTACTCTCCCATTGCGTTTCCGTTTCGCAACGCAAGATCGTCCCGATGACGTGACTTGCTTCTTAGTTGTGTTTCTATTATTTCGAAGGGAAATACTGTTATTATTGGCTGTATCGTGTTGTTGCTTTCGTCGTTCTTTCTTTTTTCGTTTGATATTTTTCTTATTGGAATGTTGATTGATTCTCCTTCCATCTTCTCCGTTTGAAGATATTGTGGTTGTCCCATTTGTAGAGCTAGTATTAGGATCATTGGCAGTTTTTACAGAGGAATATTCTGCTGGAATCCAACGTCCTTCGGCGGATTGCTTTTCAGAGGTGTTCTTTCGCTGTCTTCCATCGCCAATCTTGTTCGTTCAGTACGTAGAAATATTATGTGCGTCCTTTCTATCTCTGAATTTATGATTTGAGATTGGCTATTGGTATCGATCGCGAACTCAAGCACGCTCTCACTATCATGTCCTCTCGTCCTCTGTATCTCTCCCTCCCCTCTCTTTCTTTCTATATATCTGAATAAGCTAGCTACGGCACTTGTATTGTCAAATTTACTTCTCCTGCTCATTGATGTTTTCCAAATTCATTTTAAATATTATGTACTAATGTGTTCTTGTGTTCTTGAATTGTATTGACTGTACCTACTTCAATTGTGCGTCACGAAGACGCGACAAAATACTATTATCGTTCGCGCTAAAATAAAAATTGAGAGAAGATTGATTCTTCCATCCCCCACGTCGCCGGCGCTCTATTACTACTGTAGTAGATATTTTATTTAGTCATACTTGTAATACAAGTAACACACAAGTCTTATAACAGTCAATGGATAGACAAATAGGAGCTAAAATGAAGATATTATACTGTCTCTTAGTAGTATAGGATGTTAAAGAATGTAATCAGTTCTATTTTTAGAGCTCTAAGGTGATTGCCAAATACTCATCAACTACCGTATATTGTTGAATATCTTTTCATCATAGATTGGGAAGTCACTTCCTTTTTTTGTTCTACTAATCGTAATGGAAGTTATATTCCAGATCCACCCTGCTTGATCTTGTGGTCATAAAATTCTTGATCTTCCTCTGCCGTCTTACTCCTTTTAGTAACGTTTGTTTCAAACCTTAGTCGACGTTTTTCAGACTTTTTCAAAGATTCCACCTTTTCTTCGTACGAGGGCCCCATTGAACGTGTCATCAACGGTATATGGACTGAACTGGTTAGGCCATCTGCACATGGAAAGAGATCTCTTTCTTTTAGCCAAGAGAGACTATCCTCCCAAGGAATAATTGTAGAGGATGCCAATGAATCTCCTTGGTCCTGGTCCCCACGATGGTTGATGTTGCTATTATCTTTCAATCCCTTGCGAAGGAGCTTCTCTTTGTGCTTAGTCAATTTACCAGTAGAAAATGCGATCAATTCTTCCTTGGATACAGATATTTGACTAAAACTATCGATGGTATTACGAATACGAGCAGCTGCAAGGGTTAGTTCTTCCCATTCTTTTTCAAGCTCACAGGATACTTTCCACATATTTTGAACAGAATATCCAAATTGCAGATTAGGATAACTACAGTTATGTAGAACCAACGGTTTCTCGTCTGCAAGACAATAACTCGGCTTTCCAGGATATTTCTTCACGTCTAACAGTTCTGAAATGATAGAGGGAGGTTCGTATCCCCTGCCAACCATGAAGATGACCTCTGCAATATAACGGATCTGATGCCACAAAAATGCCTGTCCAATGATTTGAAGATAGTACACATCTTGATGACGATTGGAATCTTTTTCTTCTCCATCTCCAGTCTTGGTTGTCGAGAGTTGTATTAGCTCGGCAGAATGTATGACTCGTTCAAAATTATAAACCTTTTCTACATCCATTTTACATAAATTCCGAAAATCGTGTTTTCCCACCAAATTACGAAGTCCATCTCGGATTAAATCCATATTCATTTGACGTTTGCAAAAGAAATAACGATACGTTCGTGCGCCTGATGAAAAACGAGCTGAAAATTCCTCTGTGACTGGTGTCCAACCAAGAATACGAATGGACGGTGGCAAAATACTGTTGAGAATTCTTGAATATGGATATTCTTTCATATCTTTTTCCAACCTATTCATCGTCGACGTTGTCGTATTTGACTTTTTATTCCTTGATCGGGGGAGATTCCATACTTTTCGTGATTCATCCTCATTCTTTGGCAAATCCTTCGCTTCTAAAAGTGAAGTACCATCTTCCGTCCAGGATGCATTTACTGGAAATGCACTCTTGATATTGAAGGCTACAACTTGACTCGCAGCACTAACTCCACGATCTGTCCTACCACAACGTGAATAACCACATTCCGATCTAGAAACTACTAATCGAGTTTTGAGGAGTGCGTCAAAAAGTTCACGTTCCACAGAATTGTCTTTTTCTTGACCGATATTTTGAGCGAGACCACTAAATAAAGCACCGTCATAATGAAATCTTAATGCTATGTGCCGATAACGTTCACCAGTTGTGTTTTGCGTAGTGGTAGTAGTATTAGTAGTAGCAATAGGTGCAGGTGCAGGTGTAGGAGGGATAGAAGTAGAAGGATCTGCGTTCCCAATCTTATCGATGGCGTGCGGTTGATTATTATTATTACTATCACTATTATCTTTCAAAGATTGTTGCTCTATCTTGTGGATTGCTTGCACCGCGACCCTGAGAGTTTTCTCTGTAAGTCGATTTGTTTCAAGTAGGTAACTCAATAAGTCAGAAGGAGAGATAGAACTCAAACTACTAGATGATGATGCATCTTCAGAAGAATCACATGTTGAAGAATGCTCTACAGGTTTAGCTGCGATATTTAGTTCTTCAAGCAATGGATGGAAGTTTCCTTTCTTCTTCTGGGAAGTATTACTATTCTTTGGAAGTAATGTCATGGTCGTACAATCATCTATATACAATAAGAGAACTTGAAACTGTAACGACTGTCGTAAAATGAACGTTACTTGTACTGTAGCTGCTGTAGTTGCTACAATGGAGTAGAACAAGGCAGATATCGTTTTCATTTGCAGTATTATTTTCAAATTTTGTTTATGAAAGTTTTCTTGTTTTAATTTAATTTCTAAAATAAAAGGAAAAAAGAAAATTGTTTTTAACGAGCGACGGCCGGACGGACAAATATAAAAATGTTTTGAAATTTAAAATTTTACTACGTAACTTAATTAAACCATTGTTCTCGGTCATTTATTCACATTCAATAAATTATTAATTGCCATACTGTACAGTAGTATGAAGTGAAAGCTAGTTACTGCTTTCATACTTGTTATCACTAAAGAAATACAAAAGAGAAAGAGAGAATGGGAAGCGACGAGCAAGATTACTCTGTAGAACTCCCTTCTGGGGGGGATAATGTAGAAGAACAAATGATTCCGGGCAGCAAATCGGGCGACATGGCGGATGGAGCAAAGAAACGCACGAGTAGAGCAGAAGGACGTAAACCTGGGAGTACAACTAGAAGGAGGCGGGGCAAGAAAAGAGACGATGCTGCATCTCAAAATATCTTAATCAAATATGGTGCATTGTTATTGTTGGTTGCACAAATGGTCGGTTTGGTATTATTGATGCGGATAACAAGAACAAATCAAACGGAGGGTGCTGAACTTTATTTAGCGTCTACTGCAGTATTCATTATGGAGGTAATGAAACTCGGAATTTGTTGCTGTGTAATCACTTATCAATCGGACAAATCACTGTTATCTGAACTTAATGAACATGTCATGCAGTCTCCAATAGAAATGATGAAACTTACTGTTCCATCTTTTTTATATACAGTACAAAATAATCTTTTGTACTTTGCTCTGACAAATTTGGATGCAGCAACATATCAAGTGTGCTATCAACTCAAAATCTTAACGACTGCTGTGTTTAGTATGATCTTACTACAGGTGAGTTCTTGTTTTGTTCTTCTTTTTCATTTATTCCAGTCAATGTTAGGAACCAAAATCAGTGAACAAAAAATTATACCTTCAATATCTCTTCTCTCTCTCTTACTCACAACAAACCTTTCACTTTAAATTTAAAATGTTGTGTATGATTAGCGAAAATTTTCTCCCAAAAAATGGGCAGCTTTAGTTCTATTAACTGTTGGTGTATCTATTGTACAAATTTCGGGATCGCGTGACAGTTCTAAATCAGAAACTGAAAAGCACAGCCAATTTATTGGTTTGATTGCAGTTTTGTGTGCTGCATGTACTTCAGGATTTTCAGGGGTTTACTTTGAGAAGATCCTTAAAGGGGCTACAACATCGTTGTGGTTACGAAATGTTCAAATGGGAATCCCGAGTGTTATAATTGCATTCATCACTATCTATGCCAAGGACGGAGCAGCGGTATCGAGACAGGGGTTTCTGGGAGGATACACCCCCCTCGTTTGGACCGTCGTTACGGTACAAGCCGTTGGTGGACTTATTGTGGCTGTAGTAGTCAAGTATGCTGACAATGTTTTGAAAGTCTTTGCAACATCATTTTCGATTGTTGTGAGTTGTGTGTTGTCAGCAATATTTTTTGATTTTCACGCTAGTTTTGCCTTTATCGCTGGAGCGTCCTTGGTGGTTATGTCAACGGCCTTGTATGCTCAACCTGAAAGGAAGAGAAGACGGAAACCAATTCTTCCAGAATCGGCACCTCGAAAATGATAAATGATTTGGTAGTAGGTATTTGAAGAAAACGATCCAACTATAGTTACTTCTTAAAACATAGACTATACCAATTAAAAGTGTATAAGCGTTTTCCCTTTTCAGTAATCTTTGCTATTAGTTTTTATGAAATCCATTCTTATTTTGGGAAGAGTCAAGCTATGATAATAACATATACTGTATAAATGAATGCCTCAATGATGTGATCTAATTGTTTTTCGTGAGCATAACAACTAGATGCATCCACTCTTTTTCTTCTTCAGAATATTACTATTACGGATCATCATATCATGCAGAGCTCGTGGATATCTACGGCTTCAAAAAATAGCCCTACTTTCTATATTCAAATGAAATAAATGTATTTCTATATTCACATGAAACAAATGTAACACGTTATCATAAAAGAATTAATCAAGGTTATTTTTTACGCCAAACGGCATTCTACATTTTACATACCGACTTCAGCAGGATTATCATAAAAGAATTAATCAAAATTCTATACCGACCTCTGCAGGACTAGGTTCAGCGTTGTTGGAATCCGGTGCAAGTTCGGATGAGAATTCTGTGTCGAAAGGACTTTGTCGCTTGGTATATCGTTGTAAAAGTTCAACAATGCGCTGGTTTGTTACTCTTCTGGAGTCTAATTTCGTAGAGTATGCACCGTCAGTTGATATCTCTTGGATCTGCACATCTCCAAGCAATTCTGGAGCATGAAGTTTTCCTTCGCCAATTTCTTTGCTAGCAACTAACAAATCGTGACTAATAAAGAAGAAAAGGGAACGACGTAAGAAAACAAATATCGAAAAGCAGATTTGGCAATCATTCATAATCTCACTGCAGTGAGAGAACACGAGTGGAAAGGGATAATACTTACGCAATTTTTTCAGTAACATGCGAATCTTGCTTGTAGTCAGGATGGTTTCGTACAAAGTTTCTGACCCAAGTCGCCGTAGTAATGAGTTCACCTGTTGAACGCTTTTCAACGAAATCAAGGTATGTGTGAAGACGAGCCATGCTTGTGGAGTCAGCACTTATATGGTCAAGGTAAGCTCTGACTAGTGGGATGAGTCCAGGGTAATGATCATCTTTACCGCACATTATCTCTTCCATTGTCATCTCTTCAAATGCATTTTCTTCCGCACTACCTCTGGCAGTGGGAGCACTTTTTCGATAGTTGCTGACGCCATCGGCATCTTCTGCTTCGAAGTTTTCTGATGTTTCATTGTAGGCCCCTTTCACACCTTGAGAAAACATAGAAACATATTTCACGCCATATCCATCGTCACCTTCTTCTAATGGCGCCAGGTGACGTCGAAAGAAGAATTTCCCTTTAGCTGCAGAGTTCCTACTGTGCGCTCTTTGCATGTTGGCATCGACTTTGCTGATAGGTATGTACAAATTTAGGTCAAAGGTTAATATCGTTCTCTGCAATAATACGGTGAAGACAGAAAACGCTGCATTCTCGAAATCTGTAAGCTGAATTTCCATACTTCGGAATTCTGTACGCCAGCCAATGTGAGGGGCATTGGGACTATCACGTGGTGGAGGAGGTTTCCATCTCACTGTTTGCCAGTTAGTACTTTGAATACTTTCAAAGTGTTCAGTTTGGGTCTCGTCATCTACTTCATCGACAGCACCATTGAAGATAACTAATGGATCCCTGATAAATAAGTGTGCAACATGCTGTGCTAGTGCTGGGTCTATTCCAGCTTCTCTGAGGTCTTGGTAACACGATTCATCGATTGCGAGGGGAATATCATTGTAAATGTTCAGTACACGATTCGATAGGTCTTTCGCGTCCTGACCTCCAGTCATACTTCCTTGGTAGATATAGGTACTGATAGAATCATAGCGACTCTTGTAGATTTGTCGCTGACCATTCGCATTGTAGTAATCATGTGGAGCATTCGGATCGGCGCGTCCTCGCTCCGATAAAGTTCTACCATCCACACTTTCGCTAATTATACCCCATCGTGCATCCGTGTCTAATAGACGACCCTTCAATATAGGAGTAGAAGCTGTAAGTGCCATCATACTGAATGACGAAGAACGAAACGGAATTTATTGAGAAAAGTTGCGGGGAAGCACGATTCAAAATGTCACTAAAAAGTACGACAAAGTCATCCATTAAATACACAGACAAAGACAAATATTGTAAAGACGTACATAGGAGCCATCACGGCAAGCTGATCAAAAATGAAACGGCTCTCATCTACATCTTTGGCTTGGAATGTAATTTGTAGACAGCAGCAACCCATACCAAACGCCATTGCATCCACGTGAACAGCTGCTCTCAACATGTCGCCAGAGTTATTGTCTTTCTCGTCACTGCTTGAATTTCCATTCACAGAAGCATCAGCAACTGCCACTGTCCCTCCAAGCAACGTAGCAACATTTTCCTGGTCTTCCTCTGCCATCCTGAATAGAGGAGTATTTGAACCGATCCTTTTCATCTCTGTGTTCTGTGTCTGAGCCCGTTTTGACACTTTATGAAGAAATTCTACCTTCCCATCATCGCTATGCATAGGGAGGTAGTAACCATTTTGGAGTCGAATCCAACCTTTTGCATGAAAAATATTATACAACAAAAAATAGCAACAAGAAAATAAGACGAAATAATGATATATAATATATATATATATATATACATATATTGTAAATACTTGTGTGGTGAAACGGATATTCTAGTTATCTCAACTTACCGGGATTATTACAGATTTCGTTACCCATAACAACGTCGCCATTTCTTGGCCAGTCTGCATCTGGTACGATAACGTTGGGAGCGCTGCGATAAAACAAGCCCTTACATCCAACGCACTGTACATCAATGAGCCATTTTTCCATTGTCGCCATTCCAGTCGAGTCATCGTTTGCTTCGTCTCTATACGTAGCCGAACAACCGACAGTGACAAAGTCCTTGCCAAATTCTTCGTCACAGGCGTCGCCTTTTCCATAGCGCCACAGCTGAATAATGAAAAATAAAAGAATGCATGTTAGTTCGATTACAATGAATTGTCTATCATTACAGATCCATTTCAGGATGTGTATTGTAAATGGAACAAATATCAGTCATCGCTCTTACATGCTGAGAATCGCTTCCACAACATCCATCGACACCCGACTTGGGCATATCAAGTTCTTTAAATTCTTGTGTGTCGGTGTCACGGAATAGAGGAATCTTAATGTTAACTTTCGATCCTCTACGTTGACGAATATTTGCAGTCAGAGTTCCGAAGCGAGGGTGTGGATTTATGATTCCATCACCTATGTATTCACTTTCGGTGATAGGTCCGCCCACTGCAGTGGGTGGAACCGATCCATCGTCCCCCAAGCAGCCAAGCAATGGGAAAACAGATACAGTTGGAGCGATTTCGTTTTCATTGAGGACTGTCAAGATCCGTTTTCGTCGAAGTCTCATATTTCGTTCGACACGAAGCAGATCGGTTGAGAATCCAGTGTATGGACGACTGGGTGTTGCCTCCACCATCCAGGCACCATACTCAGGTACCCAATTACAACCCTCGGAAATTTGAGAATGCACTGCCTCCTTCCGATTTAATTCATCCATGACCTAACATACCGAATGAAAATGAAATGGGAAAGAATATGATGTCAGTATTTGAACTATTTGGGTACCAAAACAATTTGCATGATGATGGATTTGATTCATATATTCATTCTCTTTCTCGGGGTTTTGTACATCTCTGTTGAATACTCACCTCTTTGGCTCGAAGGGACAGGCGAACTTTTTTGGTTTCTGGATCTATATGAAAGATTCCGTATTCAACTTCGTCTCCCCATAAAAGTTCATCACCTTTAAGATCTTTCACTCGATTATACGTCGAAATAAATTGACGAACACCAGCTTTGCGGATGTATTCAAGATCCTTTTTGGAATCATCCCAACTTTTGGGTACTCCCACTTTTAATAATCCCATTTTCAGCGTAAAACTAGAGCTTGTTTTTTTCTTTATCAGCGTAAAACTAGAGACTCGTTGGGAAAGTGAGATCGCGACTACTACTAGAAAGATACGGTAGAGTTTTCTAATCTCTTTTCGCATTCGGATACAATTTGAAAAGGATCAAGACGTAGCCTGTCGAGATAGAATCTGAGCTATAATTTGGTTACCCAACAATCTTAAGTAGTCTGCGATATTGTATGATCAATAAGCGCTTTGGCTTTTTCTGTTTTATTTCTTGAGTCGATGTCAATAAGATAGAGGAAGTAACATTAAATCGTACGTCGGTAACGAACGTCGGCGAAGTCGTAATAAATCAGAATTAATGCCGAGCAAATAAGCAAGGGTGAAATCGAACTTTAAGGTGAGAGTACCAGGCTCGAGGCTCATAAAAGCTTGAAAAATCTGAGCTGTTTTACTAGAATAAAGCTAAATCAGTACAATAGGCACAGATCTTCAGAAATGCGGGGATGTATTCGCAACTCTCATAGAGAGGTCTTTTGAGCTACACTGTAGTTACATCAACATTCCTTTTTCACAGGGCTACTTTGGTTTAGAAAAGGGTTCATTCAATACACCCTAAAAACGCAGCACTTGCATTGCGTCAACTATAGGTAGGATGGAGATTAAAAGGGGGAGGATTCAATGAGATGACGACATACCATCCTGCATCCTACCAGGGATATAATATTAATACTACCACTGGTGGAAAATCCCAAAGCTTAGTAATTATAACAGATCTAGGAGTACCATAGTTATTTTATGCCAAACATAATTTTATAGGAGTAACATATATCATCATTTCATTGAGGTGATGTGCTGTGAAGATGCGATGATGCAATGCAATGACCTGACCAAAGAGAACAACATGCCACACAACAGCACAACCATTCAGAACATCATTCCAACAAAGAATCCGGTTTTCAGTTGGAAAGAAAAGAACAACAATTTTATAATGATAAAACCAGCAACAAGTAAAATATTGCATGCACGCAAAATATCCTCAATTTATTATCAATTAAGTGATGTATTATTATCAGGATTCCGGTTATAAGGGTTTTGTAGGTATTTTTCGCGTGTAAAAACACGGGTTAATTAGTAGATGAATAGACCTAAAAAAATGAAAATCTTTGAAGATCCAAATAGAGATGATGAATGCGTCTACTAACTAAATAAATTGAGCTTCGACTCTACATAAGATCCAACCCAGGACCTTCATGACAACTCGGTGGTATTTTCACCACTGGACTAGAAGGAAAGTAACAGGAGATCAGATGATAATTTGTAGCTGAGCTTCTAGCTTGTTCCCCAATGTGCTTTTTGTTTTGTTTGTTTAGACAGAAGTATGAATTAAAGAATTGTATAGCTTGGTGCAGTACTGTACATGTTGTTAACCCCCTGAGTTCTGAATTTTTGGTTGCAATGCGTTGGCAATCCCATGTTAAAAGTAGGATGAGTGAGATTTTTCAGTTCAATTTCTCTTATCAAAAATGTTAATACTGTGGCAGGAGAATTACCGTTCTGATCAACTACCCCAACAGGCAACAAAAGATGCACTACAAATGTAGTTAAGTTGATGAAGGCTCCATTGATAGCATGTGGAAAAATAGCAACAACAAATGGTTGTGTATAGTAGCACATGGTGTTATTGTTATGATGGCTGCTGGCTGGACACTCATTTTGGACAGATGAAAGGGGAAATATGCAGGAGTTGGAGTCACCTATAGTAGCAAAACAAAAGAAAATGTACACACAGATATAATTGCGATACAAATACTATACTACTACTACTACTACTAGCAACACTGATGAAATCAAGAAACGTAGCTAGATAATGGAATGCAGTACAGTACAACATCAAAATTTTAAATATAACGTCTTACACTAGCTATCTAGCGTAGAGTGCAGGCGAGAACTTCCAAAACTTGTGACTAAAGAAGAACACCACCCATGCGCATTGATTGCACGCACTGGACACGTCATGAAGTTATACATCATCATACCGCCGACTAGCTGAATAATTCGCTTTTTTTCTATTTTTAGCCTACTTTATTGCGCGTTCATAGACTCACTGACTCACACATACTACTCATTATACTGTCGTGTCCTTGCTTGTGTCGTGTTGTTGCTGAGTGAGTAACGAGAATTCAGACACCCATCACAAAAAATAAGAAATATAAATGAATTGTTAGTAGTTATTAACACGGGAGGTTGTGTGTCTAGTTTAAGACGACTGAGTCGATATAACCAATGCCCGGTCCCTCCTTAGCAGACCATAGCACTATAAAGATCGGCATATTGACGCAGAAACAAATCTTTGGTTCGTGTACTAGAATTGTATTAGATCACTGTGACTCTTAGGCTGAACACTTCCTTTTCATTGGTGCATATATTTTAATTGTCATCATTCGTAACGTAACTTTAATCATTGACAATAAGAAAACTATTCAGCTAAGTTGTAGACTTGTAGTGTAATCAAATAGGAACATGATGGTATCCCCTAATAATAATGATGTAGATGTGAGACAGAGTCAGGGACAACAGCAGCAGCAGCAGCAGCAGCAACAACAGGAAAGTACATCATCATCAACAACAATAGTTCGTGGACCACGAACGGTATCATCGTTATCCTCACTCGAAACTACCGGTTACGAAGATCTGAATGATATAGGCCAAGGTCTTGATTTTAATTTTCCGAATACACATGCATATACAAATATAAATAATCAGCAATCTATAGTACCATCACCATTATTGCCTTCTTTGATGGAATCCAGAACTAGCAGTAACACATTAGTCACAACATCAACAACAGCAGCTAGCGCGGGAGGTGATATCATGGAGCAACAACAGCAACAACAACAACAGCAGCAGCATCAACAACATCATAGTCAGGAATTGCAACAACATCCATTGGCTGTTACATCATCCATTGCATCATTGGCAGTCATACCAGTACAATCGTCTGGAATAATAGCAACAGGTTCAATGCAAATAATACCACCCTCCACCGGTGGTGTCGTAATGGCATCGGCTGTAACGAATAGTAACACTGCCAATGCTAATACAGTACCAGAATTTTTGTACCAACTCACGAAGATGCTAACTGACAATAATCGGGATATTATTGAATGGTCGAACTGTAAGTGTCAAAAGTGAAATAAAAACAGATAGGTGTCAAAGGTAGTCACGCCAGATAAAGTCAGGGTAGCTTAGGCGTTTTGAACCGTTGATTGTCCTGCCGTTACTCTTCCTGTTTTTATTTTTCAATTCTGTCCTAGATCGTTTTGGTTTGCTAGAATGAACATGTTTCTCAAAACCTTTGGCTTGCTTGAGTATTCTTTTCTGACCAATCATCATCACTATCACCTAACCACTCACTCCCTCACTCTCCTTTTTCTACTATAGCCAAGATAGAAGTACACAGCCCGCATAAGTTAGAAACGCTTGTTCTCAATAGATATTTTAGACATTCCAAGTTCGCTTCGTTCCAGAGACAGTTGAATTACTTTGGCTTTCGCAAGTTAGCTGGGAAGGGGAAGATGGCACCATGCTCATACGTTAATGATGCTACTACTGATGAACTTGGAAGTCTACTACTTATCAAGGTAGGTACTACTGTGTATTATGTTCTATGTATTCGCGTATCTATCATCATATCGTATTCATGTCCTTTCGTATCGTATCAGTCATATGGTACACTACCAGCCAATGCTTTTACCTGTGCTTCTATTTGATTGAGCGACTCTCTTACTCTTCTATTCTAATATAATATCTTTCTACCGCAATACCGTATCGACTTTAAAATAATTTTTCACAGAGAAAACAAGGGAACGAACCCACAGCCAAGAAGGGTGGGAAGAAAAGAGATCGAAGCGGAAAACAGGGGAAGCCTGCCACCGGTCGGAATATTGGTAGATGCAGTAATACTATCGGCGCCACCAATGATGGTGTAAATCCGGTATTGGCTGGGATCCTATATCGTTCTTCGAGTGACAATGCCATCACGACATCGAACAACAACAATGTTAACACCAATAGCATCAATAATACTTTGCAACAATCACAAAAAGCAATTGCGCGTGTGGCAGTTGGGAAAGGTGTCCGCCACGGGTTTGTTCCACATCAACTCCATCAAAATAACATATTGAAGAATACTAACTCATCGTCGAATGTTCTTGCTGCAGCAGCTGCTGTTGCTGCTAGTAGTAGTAATAATGCACAGGTGTCAACACGACCGGTCGCACCTACACCGGTCCAGGCAAGTCTTAATGCTCTTACTCAAAATTTTAACGAATCTTTACAGGGTGCAACTGACAGCACCAATGAAATCGAAGGAAACCCTGCAGCAGCAAATTCGGCACTGGCAATACCGAATCATGAAGTAGAGGTAGGGTATGTTCCCGGATCCCTTCATAGAGACGATTCGCTTGTCGACTTGGCAATGATTCCTGGCATTATTGGGGACGAAGAAATAACAAACGAAGATAATATCACATCGTCCACTGGATTTTCCTTCGTGGATTTTCCATTCGACGCCGATTTTTTCTCCAATGACGACCCCATATGATTTTCTTGTTCAGCTCCCCTCCATTGATTCACATACGTTGCGTCGTATTCGGGAAGTCAAAATTAGATATCTTTCATTCAAACGTCTCGATTTATTCTCTTTTGGAGGTTGATCACTGAAAAAGAAGAAAAATTAGATTGAGCTTCCTACGCAAAACCGCTTTTTGCCAGGAATCAATCAATAAAATATTCTGTATTATCTTTATCCAAGTTATTCTATGTATTGCACGCAAAGATTCGAAAATATTACATCCCATCGAACGAGAAAAAGAAGCGAGATCCATGTTTATATCTTATTCACATCATCACTGTGTTGGATTGAAGAGCACTACGCATCAGGATACTCTTTCTGATGATCGTTATAATGCGAATTTATTTAGTAATAACGCTCATTGAAACGAAATCACTTCGTGTGGATTATTTCATATGGAAGGTTCAATACAAATAATAAATAGATCAGTCAACCAATTTTATTATCGTTGTTAGATTGATTCAGATCGTTACTATTTTTGTATCATTACAATTATATTCCGAAAGCTCGTATGAGTGCAAGTCTGATCTTCTAATATATGTCCTGCAAATGAGCTTAAAGATAATAATATCTTTTACCTTTGTGAGTATGATTTTACTAAGATCAGAAGTATCACGAATAATGCACTGTAGTTGATATTGAATTGCATTATTTGTTCTCTTTTTGTTTTAAAAAGAATTTTGTAATGAATCATGTGGGTACTAGCAACAAGCATTAAGTATTACGCAGTACACATAAATTAGTTGACGAACTTCAATAAGTCAAATGGAATACTAATTTTATTCAAATAGGGGGTTTCTATTGTAAATTTGAAACATCACAAATAATAAGAGTAGTTAAACATCAACAACGTTTGGATTTTATTTTTTGTCTTTTTTACTATGATACTCTATTTGTAACGTTAATTCATCTAAAATAAATAAATTATTACAGAAAAAATAATCTAACCTGTTTTTCTAGTTTAAAAAACCGCGCGAGCAACCTGTTGGCCGCGCAGATTCTATGATAGCTAAAACCACGTTTGAAATTGTTTTAGTACGGTCTCCTATCCATCCAGGAGAAGAATGTAGAATGTACAAAATAAGTGGATGAGTCAGAAAGAAGGGATCTGCTTGAAGTTAGAACGCAACCACAACCAACGAATCATTCGTTTGTTCTCAAAGAAACCTTCTTCTGGTTATCACGTCTCAAACCAAAATTTCCTTCGAACAGAAACACAAGATCATCGCATGAATTGCAAAATTATGTTTGGAAAAAATTATGAACCAAGCAATGCTAATATGAAAAATAATCAAGTATAGCAATAACAACTACTAAGTAGGACCTAGCAGTAAATAGTCGTACTACTACTTATTCTAACACTGTATAGGAAATTAAACAATTAATCATATATATTTTAAACCTATTTTTATATAATTAATTCAATATCTTAGCACCTAGCACCTGCATCAGCTTTTTTAAATTTTATATGTTCATCTCATTAGCCTTTAGCTATGTGGAAAGGTGCTTTATTTTTTGTTTTGTTATCTACATTGCTCCCTGCCATATTATCTCCCCATTCTACCAAATTTTCAGAACAAATATATTATGCTATATATATATTCAAACATATACATTCCTTTTTTCACAAAATAAATAACACCGAGAGAAGAGAAGCTTTATGAAGATGTGTGATTGTTATTTGTATTCTGGTGGTTGTCGCTGGGCATTTGCATTTGCATCTGCATGGAATGTTGTGGATTCGCCGCAGCCGCCTGATGCTGATGAAAAGCAGCAAACTGAGCAGCGCCATTAGGTATCATTGCTAAGTCAGCAAGGGAAGGTTCTCTGGACAGGAAACTATTCAAACTTAGTAAAGATGATAGTCTGTTGGAGCTTGCGAGGAGATTTCCCATAGATGCGCCATTAGGGATCAAGTTATTCAAAGCGTTGGCAGTACCGAATGATCTTTGTGATTCATTATGATTGTGACTACCGACCGTATCATTGCCGATCAAGGCCTTGAGATTGGTGGCAGATTCAAAAAGATTATTTGTCTGCCCAGCAGAGGCGCTGTTATTCATTGCTGCAGTAGCGGGCATGGTAGACATAGTAGATGGGCCTGTATTTGATGCGTTCAAGGCAGCAGTAGCTGGGTTTTCTATAGATTGATGGTGGAGTTGAGATAGACCCAGAGCAGCATTGGTGGTGGCTACCCCTCCAGAAGCAAGATTCAGAGCGTGCGCAGCATTGAAGGCATTTGTACCCCCTTGATTTTGCTGCTGCGTTAGAGATGCGATCTGAGCCTGTAATTGTTCGATGGACGGTACGGTAGATTTTAGTTGGCCTAGTTGCTGAAAGTCTTCTAGAGACTGACGTTGTTGATTTTGCATCAGTAGTTGTGACAACACATTGTTGCTATTGTTATCAATCAATCCCATACCAAGTTGCTTTTGTAATTGAAGCTGTTGACCGACGGTCGCGAAACCAACAGGTCCGCCAAAGTTTCCGAAACCTTGAGCACCTGTTAGGCCAGGCATACCAAGACCAAGGGCTTGATTCATTCCACCACCGAGATTCAAAGCTCTTTGGGCCATTGCCTTCCGTGCAGCAGATCCATTTGTTTTTCGTTTAATGAGTAAAAGACTACGAATATCTGCGGTTGCAGATTCATTCACGTAGGAACATGGAGACATCTTTCCCTTACCGGCAATTTTTCTAAAACCGAAATAGTTCAACTGTCGCTGGAAGGAGGCGAATTTGGAATGACGAAAATACTTGTGTAGGACTTCACTTTCTAGACGTTCTGGAAAATGAACCTTGATTCGCCCTTCAACCCATTCAATGATCTCGTTGTTATCATCTGTTAGCATTTTCGTGAGTTGGTAAAGGAATTCAGCAACAGGATGATGGGGTTGGTTCGGTCCCGTTGCTACTCCAGCGGATGATGCTGAAGCTGGCGTCGATGGTATTGACGATATCGCTGCAGGTTGAATCGATGAGTGAGTATGAATGGGACGACTAGCCAAATGATTTGGCATGGCTTGAGATAGGATGGACTGGACGTTAATATTTCCATCGGACTGGAATGAAACAGGCATTGCTGTTTCGTTCATTCCCGCTTGATGTTGCGATGCCTCTAATTTAACTGGCGCAGTAGCTACCATATTCATATTTGGATTATTGTTGTTGTTGTTGTTGTTGTTACTTCCCTTTATATTCGACTGATCCATTGTTTTATGAGTTATTCAATCTCGATACCTTTTATTCTTTTATCGGTAGCAATCAATTGTTGTGATGAAAGAATGTACAAGAAGGAATAGGATTAAGTAAGTAGCAAGCGAAGATTGGTGACAGTTCTTTTTATTTATTTTAATTGATCGACAAATTCTCATATATATGTGGCGTATGAGGTCTTAAAAGAGGCGTATTTAGTCAAGTACTTCTTCTTGCACTATCAGTGTGTACTGTGCGGTTCAACATCGACTGTTTGAACTGTTCACTGCGCGTCGATGTTGTATCAGTTGATATTCATTTCACAGTACACAAAATTAAAACACAACCGATCGACATTTTACGTTGATCGTAGAGTGAAGTTTGTGCCACGACACATGATTCCCGAATTCAATTACTCGTTGATCAACCATTAAGTACTGAGGTAAATTATTAAAATATCTGTGGTTCCACGACGTACACAGAATAGGGAGAACACAAATTCTGACGCACGGATTGTTTGTTATTATCTTTTCCTTCTTAAATAAAACATGAGGACGATTGGATTCTCACGCCCACGTGGCAACAAATTGTTGATTACAACATACAAGTTGTACGTACGGCAGGTATGTATACAGCATTTATGTATTTTAGAATTATTCTTTCATTGTGCAAAATAGCAGAGTAAACTAATATTTTACTTCACTATTACCAACAAATACTACGTACATAGTACATAGTCTTCTTCCAATTTGTTGTTGATAAACATTCTCTATATGTTTCCCTCCCCTAGCCTCGATACATTCTTTCCCTTAGCTTCGGCTTCATCTCCAACATAATATTTTCTACTATTATTACATACACAATCCTGTGAATGAAGCCCTTTTTATATTACTGTTTTACAGTTATGAAAAAGTACCTAAAAGACGCGTGACCTTTAAGAAATTTTCCTACAGATGCATAAGCTTAACTCCCTAAATATAGTCTGTAAGTAGGATATAATATTATTGTTATTATAGATATTACCGACATTGCTTTGCCCACCAGTGATTGGACCTCATCGTTGCTGCAGCCAATGTTTGGTAATGGGAAAATGAGTTGCACACTAGCTACAAATTCTATTTGCACCACCTATTAGATGTCATTGCAGGTAGGGCTGAAATGCTGAAGGACCAGAAGAATAGAACCAAAAAAACGTAGAGTACAGTACCATAAAATATATTTTATATTGATATTATGTTGTTCTCTTTGTTCTCTTTGTTCCTGTATGCATTCTTTTTGTTTCCTAGTCGTGCAAATACTGTAATTTTAAATTGATATTACAGTATGTTGTTCTCTTTGTTCTTGCCGTTCCTGTATGCATTCTTTTTGTTTCCTTGTAAGTAAATACTTTAATTTGAATTGTTTAGTCGCGCATTAAATAAAATCGAATACTCCTCGTACTTATGCTTGAATTCTTTTTACGGGGGTGTACAGGGGGGCAGTAAAACAAATTACTACCCTTGGAGGGGGGGGGGTAAAGCGGGCTGGGGGACGTGATTTTTTATGATTTTTTCGTTTGATTTTTTTTTCTCTTTGGTACGTAGATGCTTTTTTTACTCTTCTTTGAAACTGCCTCCGATATGATAGGCCCTTTTACCTGAATACTGTGCAATACAATGACAATGTTGACATCAACGATGGGCCGACCCTATTAGTAACTTTTATAGAAAACCCGATGAATCATCAAGATCAAAGACTTACGAGAAGGGTAACCGCTACAAATAGAAAAAGCGATGATACACCTCATCACAATAAAGAAGCTACAGTGGATCGTAACTGCACGTACCCAGAGGAGGCTGAACGACGACGTCGACGACAAGCACAGGGATCGTACAACATAATACAACAAAGAGAGACTGGTCTATTCTTACTTCGCCGTGACCGAGATAGGCTATTTTTCCTGACTGTTGCAGCCTTAGGAGTTGCATTCGTAATTTTTGCGTACTATGTATTTTCAGTTTTGGTATTTCAAGAGCACCATCAAGAAAACGATAAAATTAATCCAGTTGTTTCACATAATTATTATAACCAAGGAGAAGGAGAGGAAGAGAAACAGACATCAACATCTTTCCCCACAATAAGACCCCTGCATGTAGAATTTGAAAATATATCTCCATCAAACTACGGTAAATATTCAAGGGATTTAAAGAAGAAGAAAAAGAAAAAGGGATCAGAATTAGAATCAGAATCAGACGACGCGATAATTGAGGAAGCAGAATCTATGGATTTTGGTGGGTTAGATTTAGTTTTCTTTGAAAACAGCAACATGGCACGTAAAATCGGACACGATGCAATGTCGATGCAGTCAGAATACAGAGACCACCACATTGTACCAAGAGATGATGATCAGGATAACTACTACGCGTATGATGACGATGTAGTGCGGAACCCTTTCAGATCTGTGGATGAGCGGAATCTGGAAGACGAGTCGAATGGAGAGGATGAGTCTAAGAGTATAGAAACAGATGGTAAATCCTGTCGAAGAATCAGTGAACATCGTCTATACTTTCCGAACTGCAATTCATTTCACGAAACTCCCATGTTGGATTCTCAAGCGACGTATATCGGGAGAGGAACTTATCGTGAAGCAATGAGGTTAAAACATTATTTTGGGCAGGAGAATGAGACAATTGTTGTCAAAGATATTCGCTTTAGGTAAGTAAGTAAGCCTATAAATTGAAGTTACCATACAGTAGAGCACTTCATTACTCATTTGAATTGCACAGAATTTGGACTATCGAAACTGATATATTGTATGTTGGTTCCTTCTTACTTTCTACTGTAGCACCGATCTTCAGTACGACTCGTACGAATTTACACGAATGGATGCCCTAATTGCTGAAAGACTGACATCAAGTCATAGAATCTATAATATATATGGTACCTGTGGTATTGGCATCATTGCAGAATACTTCACTCATGGAGATATTGAAGAAATTGCCTTGCCGGAGGGCGGATACTTGTACGACGATCACGACGAAGAGGGTCCTTTGTACTGTTATAACGACTTGCCTGGTATAACAAAACTTCAGATATCGCTTCATATGGCTGAAGCGATAGCAGATCTACACGGATATCCAGGTGGTATTATTGTTCATCAAGATATTGTACGTAAACGAAACGAATCCCAAATTTTTCAATGCGACGAATATGATTGATTCCTGTCAAACCGTCCGTAATTTGTATGGAAAGAAACCCACTCACTCACTCACTCGCTCGCAACAAACGAACAAATGCATGCATGCTTCATAGAAAATGGATCAATTTTTCTTAAATCCTAACATGAATGGAGTGATACTGAACGATTTTAACAGGTAAATTTAGTAAATGAAGCTTTGACTTCGCGCAATTTTTCTTTTCCTAATATCATTACTTACATTCCTGCTTCTTCACTCGGGAGACACAGAGCTGAATTTATGATGTGGGATGAACATGAGCAGAAATATTGTGGATATAAGGAAGGTTTTGGAATGGGTAATGTGAGTATTCAGATTTGTTGTGAGTTCAGAGCAGGTTCTTTTCTATTGTCTAACCCATTTTTGTGTCTTCGTTTATCTTAGTGGAGATCACCAGAAGAATATTATAACGAATATCTTAATGAGAAGGTTGATGTATTCTCGTTAGGTAACAACATCTATACTTTGTTGACAGGCTTGTGGGTGTTTTATGATATAGACGACTATGCGACAATACAAGAACTTGTAGCATCTGGTGAGAGGGCCTATATTGATCCAAGATATAAAGAGAGAAGTCTTGCAGAAGCTAAGCTTGTTGAAGTTATTGATAGATGCCATGAATATTTACACGAAGATCGACCAACCATTTTTGAAGTTGTTGATATGCTGTGGAAAGCCCTAAAACTAGTCTACGACGAAATTGAAACTGAAACTGAATCCGAATCGTGAAATGAGTTAGATCGAAGTAAGTAATTACAAATATTTAATAGATAGATCGCAAAACAAGAAGTCAATTAAGATTAAAGCAAGAAATGTGATTTTACGAGCGGTGTTGTATTTCGTAGCAGAATTACCGTGACAACTAATGTTAGATGACATAGGCTTGTTGGTTATTGAGTATTGATAAAGCCGACAATTAGACTTTCCCTTCGTTTGTTTATTCTTTTTTACCAGCAGTGCGCCAATCAATATCCTTTATGCTTAGTATCGGTATTCTTCCTTCCTTCTCTTCTTCTTCTTCTACTATCACTATATAAGGTGAGCTTTTTACGTATGTAGAAAGTACGATTTCTTTTCCATATAGATTTTCTGTAATTCTACCAGTACTTTCCAAAGAAAGTCTTTCAAATCCGAGTCGGTTTGGTATTGCCTGACTTGCATAATTTTCGACTTCCACTTGAAGTGCAATATAATCAAATTTAAATATATCGAAACCATATTTTATTATTGAATCTGCTGCAGCACTAGCGATGCCCTTTCCTTGATATTTTTTGCTAGCCAGTACCAATGATACCAGTCTTTATTGTTGATTGATTTTTTCAATGAACCTCCATAATGATAAATTCTTTTTCGATTCTTCATGTCTGCTGTTGTCATCGTCATCGTCAACGTCAACGTCCTCCCCTCTTTCTCTTCTGTAGTGGTTATTAAGACACAGGAAAATGAACTTCTATCATCGGGACTTTTAGTATTCTCCGTTGCAACGAATTTACAAAAGTTTCTTTGATCGTCAACTGTTTTGTTCTACTATCAAGCCATGGAAGCCATTCCTTCAAATGATCTCGGTTTGAATCTACAACATCGAAAGCTCCTCGGCGTGTGATTCCTCGATGGGATGATATATACGACTTTACTTGGCTGTTTTGGGATATGAAACGATGCAATCGCTTTGCCAATAATTGTTGTCATTGTGCTTATCGTTTCATTTTGGCTCTTTTAAAATTTGTTTTACTAAAAGATTTTTTAATCGACACTCCCTCCGCCAAAGAAGTGTTCTTTGTATGACAGCTGTTGACAGCTACGAAGAACGGTTGTGTTTCAAAAGCGCGCGCTTTTCACTCTAATATTATCCTACTGTATTTAGTACTTGAAGTATGAGACATTCGCATCATCATTGCAATAACTATATTCAAACATACTTCACACACACACACACACGCTGTAAATAGCAAATAGCAAGCAGCAATATCAGCACTACACCATAAACCTCAGTAGCTATTGGCATCATGAGTACCGGTCGAGGATGGGTCATGACGCCTGAAGATAAGGTGGCAGCCCTGAAAGAGGCCAAAAGCCGTGGACTTCCAGATGGTTGGAGTGTCGAACTCGATGTAAGTGAAGCCAAAAGCCGTCTGCGATCATTAATTTAATTTTATAATATATTTTTAAGTATATATAAATACGCTTTTATTAATTTTCATTATATTGAATTGAATCGAATCTGAATCTGAATCTAACATAATTTTCTATTCTTTTTACGTCGATTTAATTAATGTTATTTTTAATTGAAATTTACCGAAATACGACGCCGACGACGACGATTCCAAAAACTCTGACTTAAAATAAATATATATATATATATATATATACATATATAAAATAATAACATAGAAACGAAAACGTCGAAAATGGATCGCCCCAAATAATCGGTCTTGTGATAGCATTCCCAAAGCTCTGGCAATATCTGTAGAACTGGGTATGTTACCAGCCGATACAGTCCTGCCGACGTCTCAACCTAAACGTAAACGTGGTCGACCACCATCATCAAAAATGATGAGTAAAAGTAATAAACTCAAGAATCGGAAAAAACCCGGGCGGAAACCGGGACGAAAACCTAAAATTGCATTAGATTTGACAAAGGATCCCGGAAACGAAATGCCACATGATACCGACGACGACGACGACGATACTGACGACGACGAGGATGACGACGACGAATCTGAATCTGAAGACGACGAGGAGGAGGAGATAGTCGTAGAGGTGAAACCGAAAAAGAAGAAACAGGTTGTTGAACCACCAAAGAAGAAATATAAGAAGAAACCGAAAAATATTATTGCGTCAAAAAATAAGAAGCTTAATAATGATTCGTCGGACAAAAAAATTAAAATGCCAAAAATGTCATCATCCGCCAAACGAGCACGTACCGACAGCATAGAAACCATTAATGATGGAGAAGGAGATGAAGAAGATGATGATGATGAAGACAATGCCACGGACAACGAAGATATAGAAATAGAAATAGAACCTCCAACTGATCCCGAAAGTACTCTTGAATATGGGAAGTCCCACCTATCAACTGTACATTTTGATCCGGATAGTCCAACTTATCAAAAGATAGGATGGCGGATTCGTATATCCGACGATAAACACGGAGATTGGAAGATCGGACGAATCGTCCGTTACGACCCCTGTACACACAAACACAAGATTCAGTTTGATGACAAACCAAGGTCTTTGGACAAGGTCGATAAAGAAAATTGTGCCTGGTTACATTTACGGTTAGAAGAGGGAGTGCAGATCTCAACCCGATTAGTATGGGCTCACGTGAAGGGATATGCCTGGTGGCCGGCTATGGTTATGGAATCAGATGTCCATCCTGCCCGAGATGGTTGTACGAATGTAGAATTTTTTGGAACCAATGAGGTGGCATCCCTTCGTGATAATCCAGAAAGTTTACGACCATTTGAAAATGGTCACATTGATTCAGTCATTCAAAAGAATAAAAAGAAACGAAATTCTGCCGCAATAGATATGGCCATAGAAGAAGAAAGGGAGATTCAAAGTTGCCGCAACAATGCTGCACGGTTTTACGCGCAGAAGGCATTGGAAATGTCAAATACAAAAGTTGGTCAACATCTTGTGGGAAGTCGAATTCAGATATGGAGGGACGACGTCAATTATCCGTACGGGGATACAGTTGCTGGTCGAGTCAAACAGTATAGTGAATCTCTGAACAAATGGTTAATCGTATACGAGATGTCTGATAAGACGAAAAAAAAATACGATTCGTCATGGATAAACTTGCAATCGAAGGAACATAAATTACAGATATTAGAAAAACCCAACAAGAACAAATTGTCGAACTTTGATATTTTGCCCTTTGTGAAGGGGTTCAAATACATTGGTCCAAAAGTTTCGGATCCCGAAGAAGATACCGATGCGCATCTAGAAGCATTGCGAGTTAAGTGCTGCTCTGGATGTTCAGACTATTGGAAAAAGAACGAAACTAAAATTAGCTGTAGCGTTTGCGATAGTTCATATCATCTTGGTTGTTGTGATCCTCCTCTCACCAAGGATGCCTACCACAAGATTGTATACGGCGGAGAAGATAAATCGTTTGTTTGTTCAAAGTGCCAAGTCTGTGCTGGATGTTACCAGAAGGACATAAGTTTCGGGAGTCATCGTCGTGTTATTCCCAAAACTTTGTCATTCCAAGATGGAAAAGATCTGATGTTATGTTCGATGTGCACCCATTATTACAATGAGGAACAATTCTGCCCAAACTGCGCGCATTCATGGGACGACGAACACTTTCAACATGCTCAGAAACAGATTCGGTGGCAACAGGAGAATAGACCAAAAAAGAGAGGACGCAAGCGTAAGTCGGAAATGGATGATCCTACGTCATCAGCCGACTTCCATTCCTTTACGGCACCGGCAACCATCCGATCCGAAGATCCATTGCCCGAAGGAGCTACTGTCAATCCAATGTGGTACCATCCAGAGACATCGAAATGGGGATTCACTGAAGTGGATATGCTAACATGTGACAGTTGCTCGTTATGGGTCCACGCTGGTTGCGCTGGAGTGAACGAAAAAGAATACGACTTAACCTCTAATGGCGACCATCCAATTTACAATACCGAATTTTTATGTCGTATCTGTTGCAGAAATCGAAGCTTAGAAATCATCAACAGGCTCACGCAAGAAGACAAGCTCTTCTTATTTGCTGAACCCGTCACAGATAAGGTTGCACCTAATTACTTGGATGTCATTAAAAATCCTATGGATCTGCAAACCATGCTGATTCGAGTTGAACGAGACGAATACAAGAATTATGCTTGGGTTAGAGAGCTTTTTGAACTGATGGTTCTCAACGCTTTGACTTTCAATCGGTACCACACTGCTTTTTGGCTCGAAGCAAAGCGCTATTACGATGCTTGCCTCAATAATGTCTTTATGACCATGGGAAAAGCTGCCCCGCCCAGCAAGTACGAAGCCGATATTCTAGAGAATTTTGAGAAGGCTAGAAAGGCTAAGCAGGCGGAAGAAGACCGTATCCAAGAGGATAAAACAACCGAAAAAAAAGATCTGGTCGCTGGATCTAAAGTTGTCACTATCAGTCTACCTGCACTTCGGGAGAAATCACCAGATCAGCCATCATGTTTACCCTGCCATGTAGTCAAACACAAACCCAAAGACGCATATTACTGTGCCTGGTTAGAATGTTGCTTTACATGCGGTAGTAGCGGTGCATCTGATACCATGATCTTTTGTGTAGATTGTGGAGAAGCCTTCCATTCCTTTTGTGTCAATGCCCCAATTCATAGTATGGATGCATCATCGGTTGCTGCCTGGAGATGTCCAAATTGCAAAATTTGCGAGATATCCGGAGATGCCCCTCAAGACGAAACAAAAATGCTCTTTTGTGAAATGTGCGATCGTGGTTTTTCTCTTGATTTGTTAGATCCACCGCTCTTAACAGCTCCTCCTGGAATTTGGATATGTGGACAATGCGTTGATTGCACCAAGTGTCATAATACCCTCGAGCCAAAAGGGGCGAGCCTCAAGCATTGGTCACGCGATCCACATATCTGTTACAGATGTGGGGGTTGTGACGGGTTAGCTGAACTGGAAAATCAGATGAATGCACAAAAATGCTCTGTCTGCTTGGGCAATTGGAGGGACGATGATGTAGATCTAGCTAGATGCGTTGATTGCGACACAAAAACACATACACGATGTGATTCCAAAGCAGATGCTCATATCAAGAAAATGGGCACTGAGAGAAATGATGATGTTGAAAGCTCAAGATATCAGTGCCCTACTTGTAGGAAGAAGCAGGGGATCAACAAGGGGGACGGAAAAGTGACTCGAGATCACATGGCTGACTTTGTCTCGATGGTTGTTTCCCAAGGCATATTGGTTGATTCCGGCAGCAACCCTTTTTCGAATTCTGAATTGGAAGAAAAGCTTATGGAGCAAATCGATTGGAAAACTCGTAATTTATGGCGAGATGAGTACCGAAAAGTTGTTTTGGAGGGTGTCCGTTTTCTGAACCTTGCTCGGCAGAAATTTGGAGACCCAAGATATCTGATGGATCGCTTCTGGCACGAGAATGAAGATTTGCCGAAATGGATGGGTCAACGGGCAACTCGCTTCCTTCACATAGCTAAAAAATTAAATCTCGATACCGTTGGATTTTCGGCAAGACGAATTGAAAATTGTGTGATGATTTCAAAACTTGCAGCTAGCTGGCTTAAAGTTGCCTGTAGCATGATGGGACTGAAGACAAAGAAAAATGTGAAGGGATACGACAGGGTGACGAAGTTGCTTGTAGCTCCCCATGCATCTGGATCGGTCGATCTAGCTTTTGACCCTATCAGATGCGAGAGAAACCGAAATCTTATTAGTAAGGATGAATGGCTTAAGATACATGAACCTAGGTTGAAACCATACGTCCAATCCGCTGTATTTGCCGTTGCCGCGCCCAAGGAGATAAGGAAACCACCACCAGGAATGGGATTAGCAAGCACCGTTGGGAATCAAACGGCAATCGAGTATAAGCTTGCTCAACCATTATGCGGCTGGAACCACGTATTGGATGATAAAGATATGGGTCATAAATGGAGTGATCCACGTGAGTGCTGTCTCTGTCATATCTGCGGTGACAACGACGCTGGCCTATCTGACGACGTTCCAGAACAAACAGCGGATCGAACCAAACCAATCATTGCCCGCCTTGGTCGCCTCTTACCAATGGTAGATGGATTATGGGTCCATTCTGCCTGCGCTCTTTGGAGCTCCGAAACCTGGGAAGCTCCTAGTGGTGGCCTTGTGCACGCCACAGAAAAAGCAAGATCTCGCGGGGCTCAGCTTCGTTGTTTTGGATGCGGACGTCCCGGAGCAACGGTTGGCTGTGTCAAACAAAATTGTTCTGTCAACTTCCATTTCCCATGTGCCTTTGCTTGCGGCGCAGCATTTACATCGTCAAAGCAAATGCTCTGTGCTATCCACAAGGATTGTGCAGAAGATATTATTAAGAACCCAAGTAGTGAATCGATGGAAACTCTCATCGTTCACCAAGAAAAAAGCAAATCTATGTCAGAAAAAGAAGCAGATGGTAATGATACCTCTTTCTGTCCAAGATACGGAGCCATTCTCGTACACGCTTTGGGAGAAATTGAACAGAATCGTGACGGCTTTCATACCAAAGACTATATAATACCATTGGGCTACACAGCAACACGCATTTATTGGTCAACAATGAAACCAAAGCAACGCACGGTGTACGTATTGAAGATCGAGAAATCAGCAAGGGGAAAGCCTTTATTTTGCATCACACCGGGTGATAACCCACTCGGTAAGATCAAAGCGTCATCAGCTACTCAAGCCTACAACATTCTAATGGAGCGCGTCAAAGATACGAATGATTCTGAATTTTCCCATGGAAACCTTTATTCTAAGTTACCAACTGAGCGTCACAGTTTTAAAAAATTCTTCGGTTTGAGTGGTCCTCAATTCTTTGGTTTTGGTACGAATCATATCCGTAAGCTTATCGAGGGACTTCCCGGCACAGAGGCAGTTGTAACGAAATTGACGGAAAGTTCTCCACAGTATCTGTTTTGTTATACACAGCCTTCAGTTGATGTCATTATGGACCTTCAACGTCAGCGTGCGGCCTTGGCAGCCGAGAAACAACTGGAGAATGCCAGTGGGTGTGCTCGTGCGGAAGGTATGAGTGCGGTTACTAAGAGCGGTGGCAGTGATCGTATCACTAGAGCCTTGGTTCGAAATGTAGAGAATGGGGACAACACAGATGTTGGTGCTGTGAGTAAAAAGGCGGATTCGGAAAAGATCAAGGCCGACAGAAACAGAATCCAGCGTATGTATCGTGAAATGAAAGCTGTACCGATCGAACAGCGTTTGACTCCAAAACGTTCACATATTCATGGATGGGGTCTGTTTACGAAGATGGACCTTCCTAAGGATTCCATGATAGTTGAATATATGGGCGAAGTTATTCGGAAGAGCGTCGCAGACGCCCGAGAAAAGGCATACGAGATTTCCGGAGAAGGATCGTGCTATATGTTTCGCCTAGATTTGCTGCGAATCGTAGACGCCACTAAAATTGGATGTATGGCGCGATTCATGAATCACAGTTGTCAGGCAAATGCATACGCCAAGATTATTTCTGTCGACACAGATCAAGGAAAACAAGAACCCAAAATCATGGTATTTTCCAATACAGACATCAAGGCTGGAGAAGAGATTACGTATGATTACAAGTTTCCAGTGGAAGATGGAAGTTTGAAATGTTCTTGTGGTGCACCCAACTGCATCGGACGAATGAATTAAAAAGTTTCTTGTCTTTTTGAATGAGATAATGTCGCCAATATAACAAGAAAAAAGAGTTTGGCAGCATCGCTGGGGATAGTGTTGCATCATCTAATATACTTGCCAGTTTTCTCGGAGTTATTTGTAATACTGTTGTTCCACATATCGACGAGATTATAAAACTATCAATGTTTAGTTATTAAAAAGAGTTGAATGGATGTTTCGTGTACGGTTTATTGTTCATTCATTAGTTTAGTTTAGTTTAGTTCATTCGAAAATTCTTTATTATGCGACTATTCTCTCTTTTCATATCTCGCTCTTTAAGATCTTGCCGTTTATCGCGTAAGTTTTTACCCCTAGCAAGTCCGATTTGAAGTTTCATCTTATTATCGTCGTTGAAATATGCCACAAGAGGAACGACCGTCATACCCGTCGTTTCTGTCTTCTTTAACAGTTTCCGCGCCTCTTCCTTGTGTAGCAACAACATCCTTGGCCGTCGTTCTTCGTGTTGAAAATAAGCACCCGACATGTCATGTTTTCCAATATGACAATTCATTAATGTACACGACCTACCATTTTTCGAAACTTTCACAAATGCGTCTTGGAGATTCATCTTCCCATCCCGACTGGCCTTGACTTCGGTTCCTAATAGAGAAATTCCTGCTTCAAGAGTATCAACTATCTCGTAATTCCTTCGTGCTTGACGATTCCTACAGACAGTGGTATCTTTAGGTTTCTTCTTCTTCTTTCCCGATTTGGCATTAAGACTAGTCGTTGACGGTACAATTGTTTGGAATATTCTCGGTTGTCCTCCTCCCACCATAAACGAAAGAGAAAAATTGACGCAATAAACACTGCATATTACAAATACAAGGGCAAAACGCAGCATACCGTAATTATTATTTCCTTCTCAATTCTACTTTGTATGTCAAACTTCCAAACTTCAAACTTCAGAGTTCTGTTGCGGTTGCAGTCTCCTTGAAGTCGAGTCTTATTCGTCGTGTTTAGCTTGAGCTTGTTCGGTCTTATGATCTACAGTATAAAAACTGTTGCTGTATTTGTTGTGATTGTCAATTGTCAATCACACAACTGTCACGTTAAACGCCGCACATGACACAGTAATTGATTGTTGATGATTGATTGATTCATGATTGTTTGAATGCTATGATTTGAGAGTATTCAGTCCCGCCTGTGAGGATGGCCCAGCAACTACGCACGAACCATCAATTTCTTTAAATTGAATAACGACATGCTCTTTTTAATCTTGAAACCTCCAAATTGAAAAACCTACTACCGTAGTATTAGTACAAATCAAATTAATTGTAAAGTACTCACCATGATGGGAGAAAACGTTCTACCAATCAAAGAAAGAATATACATTGGTGGATTGGATCCTCCTCGACTTTCTCCCACCGATGTACTCCGACGGTTGAAAGCTGTCAAAGGGATTGAGATTGAATCGGCAACATGCTGCAATAATAACAAAGATAACGGCGACGACGATGATGATGACAGCGACGATGACAGCTACATCAACGGAAACGACAACAAACCATATTTGCACGTAACTGCCATATCAAAAGATGAAGACTTAACAGCCCTTTCCATTATAACCAAACAATATCATAATGTTAAATGGAAAGGATGTAAGTTAGTTGTAGAAGCAGCCAAACCGCATTTTTTGGAAAGACTGAGAGAGGAACGAAAAGTAAGGGATGAGGCACTTGCACTGGCTACATCTACTGCGATAGAATCTACTACGGTAGTTTCGGAGGATGGTGTCATCATGACAGAGGAGATACAGGAACAGCAACTATCAAATAATACAGCAGCAGCAACAACAACAACAAAAACAACTGGTTTGATTCCACGACGTTTAAAAGTACGAAAAAAACACGGACATGCGGCATTCCATGTCGACACTCAACCTTGGTCAGTCGATAATTGGTTTTTTTTCAATAAGGCACGAGATAAACTTGAAGACCGAGTGGAGAAGTACCATATCGATACTATCATCAATAACAAAAGGCCACCCCATGCTAGATTAGTGGCAAAACCATTGATGCATCGAGCAGTGCATATTCGATTCCAAGATAAGGTGAAGTCTGTATCTCAAAATATAAATCCAAAGAATAATAATAATAGTGGTACCGATGATATCACAAGTCACGAAGTGAAAAAAAATGCCGATAATGAATCATCTTCAATAATATCGTCAAGTGACAGTGATAGTGACAGTGACGGTGATTCATCCATCGAACACGACGAGAAGGAAAGAGAGAATTTACTCCAAGAGGTTTCGGTTTCGATGAACGTAAAAGAAAAAGAAGTAATAGTCGATAAATACCATTGGAGCAGCTCAGAAGACGAATCGAGTGACGATGACGACGATGAGGAAGAATATTCCAATTTTCGTCCACCGTTAGGGAATAATAGACTGTTGTCATCAGTAGAGATCTCAGGGACTGATGAGTTTGCGGCAGGGTTTGACGATGCATCATCTGTCGACGAGAACAGCGAGGATGGACAGCTCGAAGATACTGAAAGTTCTGATAACTATGACCAGAGTGGTGATAGCAATATTGAGTCTGGTTTGACAGGTGATGTTTCGTCAAATTTAAATATATTATCAAGTATCTTTCCCGACATGGCGGTCGATGCTAAACCAGTTAATCCTAGTAGTGAACATGACCCAAATTTGGACAATACCAATATCACTTCAAGCACTAACAGGAATAAAAGCGTGCCGAATGGAATCATGCCACGTTTCGATCCTAACGCGAAATCTAGTAAACAATATATCGTGGAAAAGTTGCCTACCGAACAAGATGGAAGTGATATCTCTCCTACGAACGAGTCTTCTTCTAAGAATAACTCTGAAGATGATGCCTCAGTTGAGGATGATTGCGACGACGACAACGTTACAGGGGAAAAGCTGAAGAATCCTGCTGAGAATGAGGTAGATACGACGCCTGCGTTGACTCAGGATGGTGTCTATGATCAAGACAAGTTAGAAAATGTTTTCCGTGATGCACGAGATGGTTGGGAAGGGCAAGACACCCGAACCACTCTGGTGAATAACACTTCAACAAGTACAAATCCCGACTCTTCGTCAGGGACAAGCGCTTTTAGTTTTGGATTTAACTTGAGCGATAACGATAAAGCGAACAAGCAAAAAGTGATTGAGAAGAAACCAACAAAAGATGATACATTTAGTTTCTCCTTTGATGTTCCTGTTTCTGTTCCTGTTCAAGCTCATGTAGGTTCAACTACAATCAATATTCCTACTGGAAAAGAAAAAGATCTTGAGTATACAAATGTTAGCATATCGTCCCGGGCTGAGAGAGATGCTACCGATGATGACAAGAACATAGATGGTGATACAGTAGTAGCACCTCGTCGTAGGGGAATCAATCTACCTGAACAAGATCTTCAAAGATATGTAGACAATTTTTTTGGTTGTAACAATGGTCTTAATATAATGCGTAATGTTGATGGTTTCAAGAATGATGATAGAGAAAGAGCTGAATGGAATAGGGAGCGGCAAAGTCTTACTCTAGACTGGAAGCGCAAGCGCAAGTATGCCATCAACAGAATTCAAAAAAGAATGAAAACCAAAAGAAGATAAGCTGTATCATACAATATCGTTTGATACATAGTAGGATCTATTTTCGTAGGGAATTTTAGCCAACATCGAAGATGATAAGAAAAGGAAGTATTGCCATAATCTTACGGCCGTTTAAAAAAACCTAATATTAAACTGATATAAACTGCACTAGATAACATCTTATAATACATACACACTCAAACCCTTTTGTTGTTCTGCAAAGCCAACGGTAAAGAACATTGCTCTATGTCTTAAACCAATAATTATAAGACTATAGTAGTAAGTTCACTGCGCACTGATACAAATTATATCAGAGAGAAAACAAAGAAGTATGGTCACTTTTAAAGTAAAGTGGAATGGAGATTGATAATTATGAAATATGTTTATAGAATTTGACGTACTTTATTCCCCCACCATGGTTCTCGGGCTTTTGCTTTTACTCCGCCGAATAAAATTGCATGCGCTTGCAAACCTATCGGTTCCGAAGGTACTTTGCATTGAGCGATTGCTTCATCCAATGTATCTTCATCTATATCCAAATCTCCCAATGTAACACCTGACATCGGTTCATAGAGCGTATCGCGAATAATAGGGCAACCCAAGCTACTGAGTTGTGCTCTAACCTGATGTTTTCGCCCAGTCACCAACCGAATTGTGCTCTGGTAATGCTGTTTATCTCCAGGTTCATAACCGTTGTCATTTTTTTGTAAGACAATGGGCTCACATTTCGTCACTTCCAAGGTGCATCTCGTCCAATATTGTCGGGCTTTTCGTCTCGATCGGGAGCGAATGACTCACCAATTGACAAGGAGGTCCACCAGCATTTCCCCTCTTACTCTGAGGGGACCACATCCAATGTAGATGCATACCAATAGGAACTGGTTTAGTCGTAACAGCGAGGTACAATTTCTTGATCTTACGCTGTCGTTGCAACTCTTGAAAAACTTTCTGACCGTTCCTATCCTTGGACATGACCACACAACCACCTACAACCGAATCTACGCGATGACATATGAGTGGCCGTCGGATGGTGTCTCCTCTGATATCTGTAAATGGTCCGAGTATATCCTGCGCACACCCAGGACAGTTTTCGTCATAGTTACTCGCATCAGGCTGAGTAGGTAACATGGGTGGTTTATCGATAACAAGAAATGTCGTGTCCTGGTAGAGTAGACTTCTCAGATTGATGTTATAGCAAGCTGGAAATCGTCTAGGTTTTGGATATATTCGCAAGTCTGTCCCTGGTTGTACCACAGATGGTGTAAGTATTCTACGAAATCGTTGTGATTCCATTTTTGTAATATAATCGTCAATATTCCCGTCTTGATTGTCGTCCTTCTGTTCAAATGTTCCACTTCCCCATCCCTTTGGAAGATCGGCATATAACTCATCCTCGCCATTTTCAGCATACTGCGCCAAAAGGTCCTCTTCTGTCAGGGTTTCCATCTTGGCCCATACAGCTCCAATACTAATAAGTTGATTGGCATCTTCCAAAGACACCTCCGCCATACGACTTACAGCTTCATTGAGCGAGGTTTCTCGTGGGGAGATATACCTGTTATCCAAAATTGCTTCTTAATTTCTGGTAGAAGCTGCAATTCCTGTACAGAATCATCGGATTGTTGATTTTCCTTGTCGTCGTTCTCTTCATCCATATCGGCATTATTATTGTTATTATTGCCATCAATACCTATAGTTTTTGATACTCCGATAGCTGACGACTGAGAATAGGCATACGATGGAGAATGATCAAACGAGAAGAATGATCCAGAAGTATGCCCATACCTCCTGTTTACTGCATGAGGTTGAAATGACGAAGAAAATTCGGAAAGAATAATTGTCACCAGGAGAACAAGACGACTCGTATAGTTGTTTGTCATAATGACAGCGGATTACGGTACAAATGTGTATAGTAGTAACAAACTGAACACTCAATAGAATAATACTTTTCTCTTGTTGTTCTTTCGATTTACTTTATGGCTCGTTTTCGTGCTTTCTCAAGAGCACTCAACTTTTTTTTGTTAAAAATTAATGTTTTTGATGGGTCGATTATTTTTAACAATACTGACGAATGACAGACCACTTAACACTATGGTATGAAACATTGCTACAAGCAACATTATTATTCACTTTCCTCTGAGCTGACACAATTGAAAGCACAGTACCAGCTCATTTTAGTAGCAATATATGATGAATCTATTAATTAATCTGCAACCTGCACTTGATGTGATGGATGACGACCTAGATACATGCTGATATTATATTATAGGATGCTCTATTAATTAGATAACTTGTTATTTAAAAACTACCACCCCGCTCCTTACCGGCTTAGAAAGGCTAATGAGACAATGGTCGGTCCGCCTTAGATACTGTAATAGAAAGATGCAATGGAGAACAGTGACACTTTTTGTGTTGGTCATATTGGTCTCTCTGTCTCTCCACACACACACCACTCTCTCTCTCTCTCTCTCACACACACATACACACACACACACACTCTCTCTCTCTCTCTCTCTCTCTCTCTAATAATTGGAGAGTAATTTAGTTATAAATCATTAACTTTAACCACTTCTAATTTGTAGGGTGCATGTTTGTAGACTGCTATGCTGGAAGGAAGTGGATTTATAGAAGTTGTCTATTAATATTGTTACAGGACAGTCCTCTTGGTTTATTTAAAAGGGAAATGTTCATAGATCTCAATTCTACAGCAGCATGTAACCACGTGCCCTGCAGGCTTTTTACAATGGAGATATCATCAACATGATGCAAACAATGGCCGGTTCAGTTTTTGCAACAGAAATTGCATTACAACCAATTAACTGCAAAACAATAATTAGCATGTTGTTGATGATATTTATATTATATAGCTGGTCAATTATTTACTATGTATATCTCTTAAAGCACTACAGTTTTAGCCATTGGTCTGCTTTAGTGGTGTATAACCGAAGGCACAAAATTTTGCTACAGAGAGTGGTGGAGTGAAAGATAATGAATGATAGGAAGTAAAGATAGAGAAATATTTGGAATCTTAGTATGTTTAAAATGATTTTGTTGTGAAGTCCTCTAAAGATTTAGATTAGAAAATGATTAGGATTTCTTAGTATTACTGTGTTCTACAACTACATCATCTCCCATCCGATGTGTTGCTGTGCCTCGTTTTTTTGGTTTTTGTTGAGAAGCATGAGGTGTCCATCCAATAGCATATATGACTTGAGCTGTAGCTTCGACATCTCTATTTTCTTCTCCTTCTACTTGGATAGGATACATTTCGTCATATATACACGAGGCTGCCAGAAACACATCCCTTGTAGTATATTCTCGCCGTCGAAGTGACGCGTTTCCTTCACCCATTCGTTGTAAATGTTCCATAAGGATAGGAGCGCTAGGATAACTAATCTTCACCGTGTCAATATCAATAGTTGGCAATGCAAATCCCGCGTTCTGCATGAGCATTCCCACATCTGAAAGCTCAACAAATGGTCCAACGTGAGCACCGATGCCTCCCTCCCGTTCTAGTTCTGCAAGGGTCATGGCTATGCGTAGCTCTGGAAGTGTTGCACCTACAGCATTGATGACGAGCAAAGGGAACGAACAGAAAACTGAGTACTGGTAACAAGATTAATATCATCGAAGCCTTAACGCCAAAAGTCGGATGCATTATCGACTAAGTTTCGACCTTAGAATTTTCTAAGATCTGAATTTTCAATTTACACTCACCTCCAATCATAGAGAACATGAAACAACCATTTGGTTTCAAAACTCTAAACGCTTCTTGAAATAATTTCGGCAAATCGTTAACCCAATGTATAGATTGCGAACTCATTACGATATCAAACGTTCCATCTGGAAAGGGGAGTCTTTCTTCTTCGTCTGAATGTAACTTATATGCATCACATCGATGAGAACCTTCAAAATCTTCATCGTCATCGTCGTTTACATGAAGCATTTCATCACTAGAATCTAACAACACCATCTTACGTACACCACCAATTCCACCTTCTCCTTCAAAAGCATCATCGGAACATATTGCTCGATAAATTTGTCCAGATCCTGCACCGACATCTAACGCTAAAGGAAATCCAACTTTGATATCGTCTAGACGATCTACCAAACGAATGGCCATTTCTTGTCGAAAATATTCGTAGTCGACAATATCATCATCAGCAGCAGCAGCAGCATCAACACTGCTGCTACTTATTACGTCGTCAACTGCTGCAGATTTCCAAGCCCGTCTCGATCTAGCGGCGTTATCTCGCTGTTTCTTCTTTAGTTCCCGATCAAAAGCTTTCGTAACACTCGTATCAACACCAGAAAAATATCTATTCGGGCGCATATCATTGCCGCCATTGAATACTTTTTTTATTATGCTACTACTGCTGTGTTGCTTCAATCGACGAGCAAAGTCATTTCTTAGTCTTGAGCAATGCATAATAATGAACTGCTGTGAAAAGTCTTCTATTACGATTGATTCTTTCTACCAGAATCATTCGTCCTCATGGCGATGCTCCTTCAAAATATAGAAATCGACACATCAACGCCACAAACGACTTTTAATTAAAATTTGTAAAGTGAAAAATTTGAAATCGTATCGTTTGAATGAAGATCATGACTTACTCATTCGGTACTCGAGTACTGAATAGTGTTTCTCAACGTACCTTTCATTTTTGGCGCGCCATTCTTTGTTTAGATTTGCTCTCGCCACAATCAAAAACACATGCTCCTCATCGACAATAATCATCAATCATCGACCATCGAAAAGGGAAGATTATAAGATAGTAGTATCAGTATGCTAAGCTAATCGATAATCTTATTACATCATCTCTCATCTATTTCTATTTTATATCTTGAATGCATCATCGCTGATCATTATTATTATTGTAATGCGTTTCCTGCTGCTACTACTACTACTACTACTACTTTGGACACTCTGTTCCCACTGTTCGCAAGTCGGCGCTTGGACGACACGAACACGAATTTGTATTTCTACACGTAGACCACTACCACAAAGATACTTCGATAATGATAGTACAAAAACGACGCCGATAAGAAGAAGAATTATCAGCAGTAGTAGTAGTATTAGTAGCGCGTCGGTTGCGTCAGTAGAATCAAACTGCAACGAAGAAACGCCATTCATCTTTAACGCGACCGTATCTATTTTGGATCGTGGTGACAATCATGTAGTGGTAAGCAAACCCTCAGCTGTGATTTGTCACCGTAGTGATTGGACCGGAAGACGAAATAGAAAGAAAGAAAGCATTATCACATCCGAAGAAGTACCCATGCTTCAGCGAGTTCGAGAGGCTGTTGGAGAAAAAGTCAATCTTGTTCATCGATTAGACCGTGGTGCTAGTGGATGTCTTTTGTTTTCTTTCGCAAAGTCGGATAAAGATGGTGGCAACGCTACCGCTATTATGCAAGAATGCATGACAAACGACTCTTCCTCTACCAGTGACACTCACAAGACATATATTGCGATAGTACGCGGAGAAGGTTTACTGAAAGGACGAGATTTTCGACAGGAGGGATGGTTTGAAGTTGATCGACCAATTAAGGATGAATCGGGCAACTTAAAAAACGCAACCAGTTACTTTCGATTTATTGCCGGACAAGATGATGGGAACGGTACCAGACCTCGTGCAAGTCTAGTTTTAGCCAGGATTAAGACTGGACGATGGCACCAAATTCGTAAACACCTAAATGGACTTTCTCATCCGATCATAGGAGATTCGACACACGGAATCTCAAAAACAAATCGAGAATGGATAGAAAAGTGGGACTTGAAGCGAGAACGAATATGCCTACATCTATTGAAATTAGAATTACCACCAACATCGGTAACACCGAATGGTATTGACGTTGTCGATAGTCTGCCACCGGATATGATGAATATGTTACAATCTTACATGCCGGAACTTTTGAAAGATGCAGAAAACGCTTTGCACGACGAAGGTCTTAGCTTAAATTCGGAAACGGAGCCACGTAAACATATTGTGCCAATTAGTCTTGAATTATCCTGAAAGAAAAATAAATACTATTGAATAGTCAGTTTATAAAATAAATCTTTCTTAAAAAGTTTTAACACAGTTGTCATGTTTGAAATTATCTAATAACAAAATAAATAATCAGAATAGCTGAAATGAGTTCGAAGTTGATATTGTACTTATGAAGTTTCCATTACCAACCAAACAAAGATCACTGCTGCCATAAATAGTTCATGTGAACCTGTTAAGAAAAATAATACGCTGATATAAAGTGATCCCTTCAAAATCCAGTATTGTTCGACCATCACCTCGCCACGTTCGTACTCTTCCTTTGTATCCTCTCGTTGCTTTTTATTCAGTCTAACCTTCATTTGAACATTGCGATATACTAGGTCTTGGATACATTGTCTTGCTTTTTCCAAGTCTCGGAAGGTCGCTTCAATCACATCATCTGATACATCCAGTTTTCCTTCCAAGAAATTGATTCGATTTCCGGCATCGTTCAAACGATCAGTCAAACATTTATTATTTCCGGTGATCGATGCAGTGTTGATGATAGTAACTTCGTCCGGAATATGACAATTTCGTTTGGTCAGACTTCGGAGCGCTCGTAGGGACTGCCCAACTTTCATTGAATGCTTTGGGATCAAATCCATTGCATCCCACGACCAAGTGTTTTCTAACCGTCCATTTGGAGCAATATCGCAAGAATCTATCGATCCAAATCTAGATCTTCCCCGATCGTTTATACGAATACTTTCAGGATTACATACTTTACTATCAGCATTTGAAGAAATCTCAGCGTAACTTTCTTCAGGATTGTTGAAACTGTCAACTTCTGTTATTTCTGTGTTTTTGGTTCGCTTACCAGGCGAATCAAATGACTCGATTGCACCAGACTGGTATGCACTACTTTCGTCGGAAGAATCGACGCAGTCGTCTGGGTCTAACGACTCGACTTGGCCTCTCATATATCTTTTAACAGCCTTTTTGGCTACATCAGGATCGGCTGCGTCTAACTGAAAGCCAGATCCCAAAGAACTCGAATCGCTCATTCTTTCATCAAATATTATCTGTGTTTCATTGCTACTACACGTTGAGTGGGTCGTCGCTATGTTATTTAGTGATATTAATGATGTGTCGTTTGAAGTATCGCAATCTTTTTCTTGTACTAACTCTGGCAAGGGCTGATCATTATTTTGTAGGGTGCCGTATTCATCATCTTCGTACTCGTCAGAATCATCCATACGATCTTCTCGTGACTGTTCTTGTAATTTTAATTCCGCGAGTTGTTCTCTGACCTCTAATAACTCCTTTTGCAATTTGTTGATAATTGCGCCATCATCCATAACCTCATTAATTTTCGGTTTCATTTGTACAAGTTTCGCTCGTGCAGCAAATTTAAGAGTAGATCTCGTCTCTTCTACGAAAGCCTTGGATGGTGTTGCACAACATAGGATTGCCATCTCAGCATTTCCAGACAAATGGGGCTGAAGTATTCTAGTTAGTTTTGAATCTCTATAGTTGATATGTTTCGGTCTTTTCTTTACTGGTTGACTTAAAGATTGGATTACCGTAGTTAAGGCTAGCAAGCTTCGAGATGAAAGGGAATAATGTAAGTGTGAGCAACAAAATTATGTTTCTATTATGTTAAACGCAATTAATATTGATACTCCGGTAGGATGCAGACAATAAAAGAATAAATAGATTAACAGATAGTATAGTATGATACTCACCTTTGTTGATCGTTGCTCCTTCCCTTTGTCGAGTCCCAGTATTATTTGTAGATTTCAAACTCTCGGATCCTGCAAGATCAACCAAATTGAAATCAGATATTCTTACAATTTCTTGACCCTGACATTTCACAGATAGTTCTTGCTGTTCATCCATAATGTCACGACTACGACTTTCCACGGTGATGCGAAAAACAGTATGACTTCGAGAAGAGTATTCATTCATATCTGTTGCAGCTACTGTGCGATGAGATTTTCCTTCATTTAGTAACTCAATAGCTTCGTCGACATTAGAAACCTCTTTTTGTATTACGTTGACAACTATCTCCCCATGTTCGTTTGTTCTGATTTTAATTTCTTTATCCCTATTATTTCTATTGATTACTGGCGATGATGATGATGATGCTGATGATGATGTGCTCCCTACAATATCATCTGAGAGCAAGTCGCGAATCTTCTCGTTGTAGATTTCAAAATATGATACTTTGATCACAAAATCTCGTTTCTTTGCTTCCCCCTTCCGCATATATCTGAACAAATCTGATGTTACCAGTTGTATTATACCGGCCTTCTGATAACCATCGCCCTGCATGGTAAAAGTTTTCCCTGATCCTGTCTGACCGTAGGCAAATATAGTAGCATGCTTTCCATTTAAAACAGATTTCACCATCGGTTTTGCTATACTCTTGTACACGCGTGGAGTTTTAACAGCTTCGTCAAAAGCTTGATCAAAATGAAAGACCGTACGACCCTCAGCCTTTCGTACAGAACCTTTTTGGATTAATGCAGTCATTGCTCCCGTCTTTTCAATATTCCATGCCATCTTAATATGTTCTTGATGATTTTTTCGTTTCTCTTCTTTCATAGGACCAGCCGAATTTTCGATTAATGGACGTAACCTCACAGCAACTAAAAAAATGGTCAGAGTTAGAGTCAACGTTGAATAGTTGAGATAAGTACAAAACGACGCATACACAAATAATACGAATACTCGTTATACACATCACATCACATCACATCACATCACATACCTTTGATATTCTGATTTGCTTGGTGTGGATTTCCCGATTCCGATGCCGAAACCGATACCGATGCCGGAAAAACATTATCACCGGTATCTACACCACTACTATCATCAAAATGAGAGGGGCTGACAGAGGCTGTCATCTTCGTTATTGCTTCTTTTTGTCGTGTGGAATAACTAGGTAAAGGAAATTATGATTTTTTGTATTTTGAATGGAACGACACAAATACTAACTAGCTAGTGCAGGTAACCGGCTAATTGGATTGATTCAACCTAATGCTCGCTCAGTACAGTATGTAAACTACTTAGTGACGATGTTGTAATTGCTAATTGTTATAGGCACTATCGACATACTAGTAACGTACAGGTCATCAGAAGTACAAGTGGCCGAAAAATGATAAGAAAACTGCATACCTGCAAAGCAAAAAAAGAAAAAGCGAAGCATCACCCACCGCCCATCATTTCAAGTGCTATTATACATCGCATCATAAGTTACTGTCACATCATATATCATAAAATTTGTACAGTACACGTACGACGTAATGTTGTACATCTGTCATTACTTAACGTTTGTGTCACAATTTTATGGTCATTAATATCATTAATTCATTAAGTACCGTAATCTAGTAATATATATAAATTTATTGCGAATTCCAGCATGTAAATTTTGGCGCGCTGCCAGCACATATCGCCGTCTTGCAGTGCTACGTTATAGAAATACAGTATTCAAATGACATATTATGGTCATTGAATTCAATTTTGCTTGCGGATCGATGTAGGAGAAAAATAAAACTTCGAGATCTACTGTAGTTAATTGAATTCAATGACTTTCTTCCTTGGACAAATACCTATCATACTATTGGCATCAATTACATTCTAATTGAATTCATCAATTTTTACTTTAGGTGAACCTTTCTAAATAAACTGTGATTGAATAGTAATAGTGTCAACAAAAAACTACGCAATTGGCACGCACTAATTCGCCATAATTTGTAATATTTCAAAAAATTCAAAAAAGAAACACTTGCCAATTGTTTAAATACAACATACCTTCCGTTCTGATGCTTTTGAACCAATATTTGAATATAAGGTCTCCTTCCCATTTGTCTCCCAATCACAATGAGCTCAATCTCTGACAACTTTGATAGTTTTGCAATAGATGTAGCAGTACAACACGCACAACTTTAAAATAGTTTTTTTGCCATTCCCCCCCCAGAAAAAACGCAAGCAACAGGGCGTTGGTACTCATTGCAGCATTCTATTGAAGTACTTATATCCTCAACAAAAAAGATTGATCAAGTCATACCTATAAATGGTTGTGAACATAAACAACAACTACACGATTGTGTTGTTGTGAGTCAAGAAATAAGGAATATAAAAAGAAAACCAAAAGTTTGTATTGTTGTGAAGCATGATTCATTCGGTGGTAACTTGATCTATTGTGCTCAACAATATGCAAAAGTTACGGTTGAGGGTGAAGCTGATGGCTACTTTGATCAAAAACAAACAGACTTGCCTCTCTTTACTAATGCACCAACTTTTACACCTGATGATCTGTGGAAACCAATGGACACTTCTCTTCTTGACATGGGTGGCTCAGGTTCAAGAAGTGAAGACATTGCTTTGGCTTGAAGTCAAGGATTAGATGTTGATGACGATAACGAACCTGCACCAGAAAACATTCCAGCAGGGATGGGGTGGCACTTGTCATCGAAAATCCGTAAATCATACTAATGTAAGACCTCAAATCAAGGACTATACCAAGAACAATCTTAGAAAGTTATCAAAGCTTGATGTGTTTCTATTGTTCTTTCCTTTCAATTATCTCGAGAATCTTATTGTGATAGAAACAAGCAAGACCTTAGTAGGACAAGCACACAGTCAATTGTCGTTGGGTGACTTTGTGCGCTTCCTTGGTTGCAATTTTTTTATGTCATGCTTTAGCGAATTCTTTTCATCTGAACCAATATCATTAGAGGCAGGTGCACCATATCAATTGAATCAGTTCATGCCCGCCCGAGTACCAATTTCAACAGATTATGAGTTGTCTCACTACTACAACAAGTACACCTAATCAAAGCGATCCTTTCTGGAAAATGATAAATCTTATTTCTGCATGGAATGAAAACATGCAGGACAGATATCTTGGGTCAGCTGCTTAGATGAATCAATATCAATATGGAACATATGATGGACATGTCCAGGATATGTCTTTTGTCCAAGAAAACCACATCCAGTAGGTAATGAGTATCATACTATTGCTGACAGCGTTACTACTATTCTTTATGCAAAAAATTGTAATGGGAAAAGACACACTGGAAGATTATGTACACCAATATGAAAAGGAGGAAGGCAAAACAAGTTCACTACTAGCAAGACTGACACAATTTATCTGGCACTCTGAGAAGATAGTGGATTTTTTGTACTATAAGCTCTTATTAATTTGAAGAGGAGTGGTTTGTATGCAGGTGCAATCATAAAGAAAAGATGTACAGTACTGACTTCTTTTTGATGATCGCGTGTTCGACTCATCCGATTGATTATTCGTACGTACTACTTCTAGTAGGAGTTTGTCTACTGCTACCGTACACGTACCACAGATCCATCAACAAAAGAAAATCTCAAATAAATCCAACTCAGATGATTGTTTGATAATGATAATTCATTCATCCATCGTACTATATCATACATGACAACGATGATTATGTTGCCCCAGTCCTTGCGACGGTCATGGTCCTTTGGATTGCTAGTATCGGCAGCAGCAAGGCTTGTGCTGTGTTTACTGGTGTTGCACACACAACGTCCCGGCCGTTGTGGTGGTACCATCAACACGGTTGACCGCCACTCTGTTGACCGCCACTCTGTTGCAGCTACGGGTGGAGGTGTATCGGCGTTTCGGCCACCACAACCCCAATACCAACAGTCCCAAACAAGAGCGAAAGTATCCTCCACAACCATCGGAATGATTCCCCGTCTTCCGTCCTCGTTTGAATACGACGATGAGGTCGTATTCTTCCAGCGCGCCACCAGCACAAGAATCGTGGGCCGAGACCAGCTTGAGCGTAGCATCGAGCAATGGGAAAGCGATTTCCGAACCGAAGTGGACGGTGATGATTTTGGCATCGACGCGAACGAGGATGATTCGCTGCGATTGCGACAGGTCCGGTTGAAAACCTCCGTATCCACTACCGTCTCGCCGACAACCCTTCTGATGCGGTGGAACGTCACCTACATCGATCCGTCCGTTTCGTGGTTGGTGTCCCTTTCGGAAACCATCCCGGGATGGACACCCGATTTTCGACCCTATACCGACAAGGTATCCGAGGTTCGAAAGTTTTCCTATTCGGCCCTGGGAAGGCTCTTTGCCGATGCGGTTGCTACGGGGAAACTCAGGGTGCCGCTGGCCTGTATCGAGGGGACAGCGACCTGTGAGTTTCGCGAGGAAAAGAATGGTGGCGACGAAAACTGCACCAAAACAAAAAAGATCAAATCCATCACCGAGGATCTGGCCTACGCGCAGGACCTGAACCGGGGAGCTGTGTCGAACCGGTTGTGTGCGAGGGACTTACAGTTCTTTTTGGAGGTCGCCCGCAAACCGCCGGAGTATTGGATCGATGGTGGAGGGAAGCAAGGGAACACGAGAAATGGCGATAATGATAGTCTATCCTTGAATGGCAGTAACACAAACGCGCGACAGCAATACAAGTATTGGGAAGACCTCGTGACCGAATCGCTGCCATGGAGGTCGGTTCCGGGAATGATGGATCCTATGTACATCGAGGGCCAGTCGGAGGACGACCTCGAAGCCAACCTACCTCTGGTGTTTGGAACGCTTTCGGTAGTGTTGGTACTGGTGTTTGCGAACTGGATTGCTCCCAACCTGATCGGCCAGTCCCTGTTTGGTGCACCATCCTATATTGTCCCCCCGTCGAAACTGAACGATATCATAAGGTACTGACATTGTTTGGTTCTATTAAATACAAGTAGTTCTACGAAAGCAATGGGTATAAATAGAGGCAAACCAATTCAACATTAGACGGTACCATCGTTATATACCCACGAATTCTAGTTATGTTTGATTTGCTGAGTAAGGGGTTGGACTTGCATCTCGATGGATTTGTTGCTTTGATTTCTCCCCTACGGAATCCTTTGATCAGCTGCGTAAACCGCGGAAGGCTCGGAATCGCCGTCCCCGAGTACAGGTCCGGTTCCAGGAGTTCTTTCAAAAAGTCCTTTCGCAAATCCCGAAAGGTGACGATTCGGTCGTGCGGGAGCAACTCCGCCTCGTCGACACACGCCTGCATATCGATGTCGCCCATCAGCAGGGCATCGTTGGCATCCTTCGCCTCGAGGCAATGGACTATATATGTGCGGTTGACTCCCAATTTCTTGGCAAACTTCTGGGCACCTTCCTTGCCGGGCTCGTCGCTGTCCATCCAGAGAATGATTTTTTCGAATCGCTCCAAGAGGGGCAATACCTGGAGGGGCAGGCTGCGACAACCGTTTGATAATATATATATATATATATATCACTTTTTCATTGCTATTGTATAGTTAAAATAGTTAAATCTTAATATAAGGTTTAAGTATACAGTAGCAATAAAAAACTATTGTTGATACTACTCATAACAATTTTGTTATGATTATGAAGTTGGAAAGACAGATGTTCTACATAGGGTGCTTGATGGCATATCGTATGGTATCTTTTGTATGAAAGAAGAAGATTATGTGATGAAGATAATGGCAACATATGGTAGTAACTGCCCCCCTATGCGTCAAAGAATGAAAGCAAGGAGGACGATAGCGAATGGTAACAAAGTTGAATTCGAATAGCAGATAATCTTGACTTTTGGCATTGTGTTGATGACAACAATCACTTGTGCAATATGCGGCTGTCCATTGAAGAAACATGGAAAGCACACTGATGGGTTCCACGTGTGCTTGCTTTCTTTCTTGCTGCATCTGAAGTCAATGCATTTCATTTCTTTGCTTTTGACATTGGGTATGGAATAAAGTGGGCATAATGTATTTTCATGCATTCAGGAGAAGATTGTCAATAGAAATAATGAAAAATAAGGATGAAAAGAATGGAGTAGAGGATAGAAACAGCAAGCCGAGACGAAGTCCAAGACAAGCAACGGCAAACAATCATGTATTAACAAGTGCACCCAAAAATTGTAGTAAGTGGAATGTAAGGGAAGATTGGGTAAAAAATTGTAGAAATTCATATCAACAGGTTTGTTGCAGCACCGGTTGTACAACGCAGCCTTGTACGTTCTATTCCTGTGATCCGGGAACATTCTATTGTACATCATACCATGTGTTACATGTTCATCATGCCCTATCAGGATTTTCTAGATTTGATCACAATACAATCATGGTTCTACTCTAATGTAGCTAAAAGTAAAGGTATAGATCTCTTTAGAATCAAAAGTTGTGTAAAAGTTGTCTTTGATTGGAAGTGCTATCTGTTTTGCTTGTTGAGATACTTAATCAAGTCCTATGGTCATTGAATTCAATGATTGCCACTTTTTCAGTTTTGGGGTGTACTTCATACAGTAACTTAGTAACACATCAACACCGTTACCATTGAATTCAATGGAAGGGTGTTTGATAAACTACATACAAAGAGCTTTCTATCCGTTGCAGTGTTATAGGCAACGTCTAAGTAGTTATGGCAAAATAACAAAAATCAAAAGTCATTGAATTCAATGACCCCCCCCCCCCCTTCAATAGCCGAGTGTGATATCATTAATACCATAGAATCATACGGTAACAACATTGTGTTACCTGGTAATATGCTAATAGTGGGAAACTATACTAGTACATACTTTTGACAATGCTCTCGTCTCAATACTATGATAGTGGGAGTCAAGTCTGAGTAAGATTCACCAATCCGAAAAAATGATTTGCTTATAATTGCTAAATCAAACATTTATTAAGAATTATTAACTATAAATAATTATTCATCTCATCTAACGTTATCGTATTGAATATTTGCAAGTCAAGAACTAATCATTTGATCCATATCCATCGATAAATAGTCAATTTACTGAAGGCGGGTGTTTTCAATCCATTTTCAGTGTGTTCCCAATTAACGATATATAGAGAGAGGATGTCGAGGTTCTTTTCAGAGCATCACCTTAGTTTTAGGACTAGAAGGAAAAAAATCGTTTTGATGCTTTGGTATCTATAGAAATTAGTTTTTGGATATGCAACAGCAAATCATTTGTCTATTTAATTTTTACCTACCCGAGACTTAAGCTTTTGCACAAGGAAACTCAAGGCATTTGCTCCACTTGTCTTCACTCCTTTCGAACTGTCGGCATTAACATCTGGAACCGCATTTTCCATCGGTTGAGCTTTCTTCTGGCGTTTGTTCTTTCGCCTCATATTCTGTTCAGATATAATCTCACGCATTGCAGACGTATCCTTGAAACTTGGATCTGTTTTATCAATTCCGAAACGAGCATCACTTCCATCCAAAACTGCCTGAAAACGATTATCCTTAGTGTCGACCTTGAAGCTGGAACCAGAAACATCTGCGGCAATCTTAGCTTCCTTTCGTTTTCTCGACCCAGTAAGTTTCTTTCCCTTGTTTTTCTCCATTCGTTGAATGCCACGGATATCATAATCCCTGGCCTCTTCGTCTTCGTGCTCGCCGGCATATAACAATTCGAGTTCTGCTTTTGCCTTATCTTCTTTAGATGAAGAATTTTTATTGTTCGTTTCTTTTTTGTTCAATTCTGGTTGGAACTTTTCGTCATTGTCGCTTTCATCGCTGTTCGCGAAGAAGTCATCTTTATCCTTCACTCGAGTATTTCCATTTTTACTATCCTTGGTCGAACCATCTTTATTCCCACGGGAAGCTTGTCGTCGGTCTTTTCGTTTTTGCTTACGTTTCTCCTGGTACTTTTCCCAAGGTGTAAGCTCTGCCGTTTCTTCTTTTGGCTTCAATTTGGACCGGATCCTTTCCTCCAAGTCTTTTTTACCTGGTATAATTTTGAGTTCTTTGGACATTTTGTCACCTTCACCACCATCATCACCGTATTCTTCTTCATCGTCACTGTCATCGTCGTCGTCACTAGACGCTTTCGACGACTGACTGTGTCCATTCGAGTAATCATCACTGTCATTTTCTAGACCCAGCAATTTTCGCATCTGAGATCTTTTATCAGATTTTCCTTCATTATCGCTGTCCGAGTCCTCATCGCTAGAACCGTCCGATGCAAGGTAAGCCTTTAAGTCGTCCGCCTCAAAGCTAGCTTCCCATCCAGTACTACCATAGTTAGTTAGTTTTCTTTCTCTTTCCTTGTCTCCCTGATCCCAAGTGCATTGTACTTTTGTTTGTTGAAGGGCACTAACTACGAATTCTGGCGGCTCATATTTTCCCGGTACTGACGTAGCTTCATCTCGCATGGGACGATTAGCGATAACACTCTCTAGATCATCTTTGGGAAGAGTTCGCAAGTCGATCGCTGTACTAGAGTGCTCGAATTCCATTCCATCTACCTCGCGATAGATTATATCGGCATGATCAGCATGAGAAAATTCAGTCACGGCGAAATAATACTTTAATTTGGATGCTTCGTAGGAACGAAGTTTTTCTGAATCAAAATCAGATTCGTCAGGGAGATTTTGGTCGTCAGAATTCGAGTCGGCTTCACTATCTTCACTATCTTCGTTATCTGAATCATCGTCGTCGCTACTATGTTCTTCTTCGGAATCTTCTCCAGAATCGGCATCGTGCGAAACTGTTTGCTTACTAATTTTCTTATTATTTTTCCAGATACCGGTTGGACCAAGAACCTTGTCTTTCGCCATTTGTTCCATACCATAGTCGCTCTGAAATATTTGCACCTTTTTTATACCTCCAGGAGGGGCAAAGCTAGAAAGAATAGAAAAAAGATCAACCGCTCGGATGTTCTCCCAATCCATATTGGTGACAACTAAGTAGGGAGAAGAATCATATGATAATTCTATTCCTTCTTCGTTGTTCGTTGACGGATCCAACACACCAGCTGTTCCGTACACTGGATCCTCCCCTTCTTCATCTTCGTCTTCATCGGATGACTGAGAGAATCATCATCCTCTGAAGACGACGAGCCGTCTAATTCACCCCTCGAAAAGGCAGTGAGGTATGCGATTCTCGAAACAGGGTCTTCAATTTTTTCAGGATCTTCAATTTTTTCACCGTCATCTACGTCTTCGCCGTCTGATTCATCCGATTCGTCGCTATCATTATCAGCTTCAGGCTTCTTATTATCCTCGTCAGAACCATTCTCATTCTTTTCCTCTTGATTCTCTACGACGTAAAACGACTCGAGGTCCTCCTTCGCCGCAGCTCGTTCATTTTTCTTTTTCTTCCTTCCATACTTATCCTTTTCTTGAAGTTGAAAACGTGAATCAGTCAGAACAGATGAAAACCTTTCGTCAAGAACAATTTTTGAGGAATTTTGTTTTGGAGCTTGGAATTGAGGACGAGTCTCAGCTGCGGCGAAACGCTCTTCTATTGCGTCGTCGTTCTCGAATCTGTTATCATCTTTCTTGCTAGGTTTTGCTCCCCTTTTCGTATCATTTTGTTTGCTTCGCTTTCCCATTGTGTTAAACTGTTAAATTATAAAGAAAACGTATCGGTACAGTGTTTTTACAAGTTCAAAGTAGCTTGGATGTTCTATCTAGCTCTAGCTAATATATTGAATGTGATTTATAAAAATAAAACAGAAAAATAATTTGAAGTTTTATTGATCTCTTTTTCAAGCTAGCGTTTTTCAATGGTGATTATTAGATCGTGAATCAATCATGTTAACCGGGATTCAAGCTGTAGATATCGATCGACCTCTTTTTATTAAGAGAGATCCCTTTTACATCTAGATTATATCTGCTATTACAATATTTCTTCTTTCCCTATTGGGTTTAGTATATTATATGTTAAGAAATGAGACACTCAATCACATCATCACAGCTAGCTGCAGTAGCGTTGTGTTGTGAAGAAGAACATCATCATCATCATTATATTATTATTATTAGTAGTAGTTGTTAACAGTAGTAGTAGTACTATATTATTCTCACATTTGCACTTTGGGATGAATTCCAATATGTGGTTGAGATGTTACATAAAACAAATAAAAGGTACTGCATACAAACACATATGTTGATAGAATAAATTCAGATTTCTAGTATTGCCTATGTTTGTGTTAATTATATAATTTGTTATTTAAAAGCTGTCATGTCACTCCTCCCCGCCTTAGAAAGGCTAGTGAGACAACGGTTGGCCTGCCTATGATTATTCTATATTAGTATTGGTATGTTGAAGTAGTAGAGTAAGATAAATAGGTGATGATGGATGTATTGGTTACATAATATGATGCCTTCAGCACCTTCAGCAGACTAAATACAGTAGACTGTCAGCTTGATAGCTAAATTTCCAACTGAAGCAGTTAAGTCTAGAAGACAAAATACATTGTTCCCATGAGTAGAGTATAGTTCTGCTTCTTGTACTTGTATCAACGTAAAACCCGAGATGATGCTTGCTTTATGAATATACGCATAGCGCGCATGCACCAGATAGATTTTAAAAGTAAGTAAGCATTGGGCCAGGTTATCACGTCGTTTGTACGTCAGTTAACAACCCTAAATTTCTGGACAAAAAAAGCACGTCGATCTTTCTTCGTCGATTTTTAAAATTTGTGCAAAATTACTACTAATAAGTTACTCGTCGGCAGCAATTTTATTAATGATTGGTTCTATCACATCACCATCACGTCATATTCAATATATACTTTCCTTCCGCCATCCACGTCGCATCTTTCGATGGAAACGACCAATACTGTATTAAGAATTGCATTCTATCACCAAGGATTGTAACTATACTGTCCACTTTTGTTGTGATTCATTCCTCCATCAATATTATTGGCTGTTTTTGATTTGCTTCGATATTAACTGCACTGCAGTTTGACAAAATTCGGTGTCGATCATTTTCAACTTCTGCTTCTTCTTCAATAATGAACGAAGATCTCCAAGGAATTAACAATAATGACTCCAGCGATGGGGACAACGGCGAGGATGAACAGTCCAACTACCTAAATGAGATGACCCAAGATGTTATTGAATGGGATGAAAGTAAAAATACGGATTTATGTCAAATGTATAGATCTCCTCAACCACCACCTGGTACATCATGCAGTAGTAGCAGGGGAACCACGAAACGAAAAACTCGTAGTAGCAGTAGTAGTAATGGAAAAAAGAAACGCACTCCCACGTCAGCATCCTCAACGAATTCCTCACTATTTTTGGATGTCAAACGCCAATTAGATCCTCTTTGTCGAAATGGAATCACAAGTGCCAACAACAACAACAACAACAACAACAACAACAACACGAATAATAGTAATATGAACGATCACAGTAAAAAAATTAGGAGTGAAAAGGCGGAAACAGAAATAAACGGTATTCTAGACGTTCTCAACATGGAAGGCGGTACCACTAGTAGCACTCTCAACAATGACAATAACAACAATAATGCTCGAACGCAATACGCTTTTTCGGCGTCCCCATTATCGACTAATTCATTAATGCCGACACCGAAACGGCATAATACTAACCAACAGCTGACCAAAGGAGAACTTCGAAGACACCATACTCACCCGAAGACTCATAATTACCAAAACAACCAACAACTAAAATCTTCCTCTACTTCATTGGCTCTTCGTCATCGACGTCGAAGAACAACGGAATATACAACGGACAATGAAAAGTTTGGTCGTCAGCAGCGTAAGGAACAAAGCATTGATGTAGTAACATCCACCACGAACTCAGTCTCAACAACTGTCTTTACGACCCCAGCAATCAATAATTTAAACAATGTTACCGATAATAAGAATATAAAATCAACGACGTCATCAGCACATGATGATTTTGCGGTGTTACTCGATGCAATCACGACACCAAATAATATATCGACAGGAAGTCAGCTATCACGGTCGCCTCTTGCCTTGGTGGACGAGAATACAACAGCAACGACAAAGACAGATGGAAAGGAAGAAAGTAAAGATGATTATTCTTGTACAAAAAAGCTAAAAGACACTTTTACCGATGCTACTAGAAAATCCGAGAATGATATCGATCTCAACTGTTCAATGAAAAATGATATAATATCTCCGCAACTGCCAGCGGCTTCCACCTTTCAATCGAATAGTACTCATCGTCAGATACAACCAACAACCGATTCAAAAAAGCACGACAGTGACACAAGCGATCGAGTTTGTGGTAGGGGGAATGACAATACTAATGGCGAATCTCGTAACAACGACGACGAATTCGATGATATTAAATTTTCCGAAGACGATATTGCTGCAATTGATTCCCTGACGTTATCACAGTCCAATGTAATATGCCAGTCCACTGCATCATTTTGTCTAAATAATAATCTCGGAGAAGATATAAAAGATCAAGTTCCTTCGAAAGTAACCGTACAAGAAAGTGTCAATGATTTTAATAACACGAGCTCTGACAAAATAACCTCATCCTCAGAAGCGAATAAGACAGAACATTCGTCAATTATCAAAGATGCCTCTGACGAATATGGTGATTTTTTATCTGATGGAGACTTAGCCAAATTAGATGCTATAGTATCAACTCAGTCCTATCAACCCAAAACATTGCATACCACATATCGTCCGCAGCAAGAGGTAGTAGCTATCACGACCTCTGCTAAAGCTGGGACTACTATTTCACCGGCAGGACAAGAGAATATATTATGTTCAAGCATAATACCGAATCAGGTGGATCATCGTAAGCACGAGCAAGATGATCACGCAATACTTGTATCCGAAGAGAAAGACGAGTTTGGAGATTTTCCATCAGAACTTGCAACTTTTACGATGACAGGTCAGATGAGTGCATCGAAATCAGACGACGCGCCATCACCCCCGACCGAGGAGGAGGACGAGTTTGGAGATTTTCCAGATGACATTGACTTCACTGCTCTTGATCAGGTCGTTACTCAAAGACTTACCACTCAATGTGATACCAGAACCGATGATTCAGAACCATCTACTGGGATTAAGCCTTCTACGAAGATGACCGTTCAGATAAATGATTCAAAATCAAATAATACACCATCACCAGCGGAGGAGGACGAGTTTGGAGATTTTCCAGATGACATCGACTTCAATGCGCTATGTCAACCGAATGTAGGAGTAAATATGGTGGATAATGTCGTTCGGAACCGAAAATCGAACCCACCGAAATGTGGAGAACTGTCCTTTATGAAGTTTTCAAGATATAAAGTACTAGCAGTAGACGACGATGAAAAACGCAACACCAAGTCATTGTCCGTTGCTGCTTGGGACAATTCAATGATGAAATCAGACGAAGAAGAAAAGAAAATCCATAAGGACTATAAGGTGATCAAATCGAGTTGTACTTCGAACTTTTCTCAGTACGCTAAAGATGGATTAATCACCCTTTGCGGAGAGTGGTACTACAGTCCAGTTCAACCAGGTGATGTAATTCATGTTTGTTCGTTGACTGGTCGGTACCAAACCGATGTCATAGCACTTCCGATTATTCTACATACCTATCCACCGCCCGGATCTGATATCGATGACCTGATCCTTGTATTACATCCAGATATGTTGATGACACCGAGTGTCATAAGTGAAACTAGCTCTTGCAATCGACGGGCTGTTTTGAAATCCAAAATAGGTTCGAATGGATTATCGTCGAAGGCGGCCTTTGTTGGAACTATGCGGCACGCACTCTTTGAAGCTTGTATGAAAACAGCCGAATTCGATGAAGGGTTTGCACAACCAGTGATCAAGAAATTGATTCGAGAAAAAGCAGAGGCATTGATAGGCTGCAATCTTTCCGAGGCTGAAATGGAAGTCGAAGTTCTCAATATGCTCCCTATGATCCAACAATTCGCGAAAGAGTATACGACGTTGAGAAAGGATGTGATGATTTTAGATCCAATAGGTAAACCAGTTGGAGGCAATGGCTTGCACCCCGACATTCGTCTCCTGGCCAAAGGAGTTCATTCCGTAGAAGAGAGTGTAGTATCGACTGAACTTGGATTAAAAGGAGCAATCGATGCTGTTTTGGAAACCGAGACAATGGTAATTGGTCGCAAACACAATAATTTTTCGCCGAATAATGCAATCTGTGACCCCAACACTGCTGCTAGTCCACAACAGTCTTTGATGTGTTTCGAACTAAAGACAGGCCACAACCAGAATGCTCAGGCTGGGCATATGGCTCAGCTGTCTCTGTATACTTTTATGCTACAGAGCCGTTACGGTTCTCGAGTTCGACTCGATGGTAACCTACTAATCGGGTCACAATCCAAAACGGGTCTTCAGAAGGGGACTGCTGCTGCCTCCGTTGGTGGTGTCCTTTTGTATCTGAATCATCAGTCACAACAGATAAATCATGTAGCTCCTCACTTAGGTGAAATAAAAACCTTGATGAGCCAGAGGAATGTTGTTGCAAGCGGTTTAAAAAAAGCATCGACTCCTAGAGGAATCACCCTTTCTTATGCGGAGGGAACCCGTGAGGACGATGAGCAGCATACAGCGGCAAAATCTCCTCCAATTCCTGCAGCGACTTTGCCAGAACTGGCTAATCCACATAGCTGCAAACGGTGTTTCAGTAATCGAGAGTGTATGCTTTATGCGGCCAGTGGCTCAGCAACTGATGTCAATAGTCACCAGGAGATACTGTCGCAGTTCACAGGACATTTGAAGGAAGAAGATCTCGCTTATTTTAATAAATGGGAAAGACTGATCGACATCGAAGCGGATTCATCGAACTCAACGGCTTCTGCAGCTTGGCTTGTCGATTCTCGCCTTCGAGAAAGAGATAACGGAGAATCGATATCAGGGCTCATTATGGATGCGCATGCATCTTACGCTGTTGATCATTCTCGTGCATTGATTTGTTTTCGACGTAACGTCGAGGAGTACTCTCAGTCTTCTCTAGATAATCTTAATTTTACCCCTGGTTCCCAAGTAATAGTGAGCACAGACGGAACACTTTTTGATGACTTTGCTGGAACGACTCATCCAACGAGGAAATTTCGACACCACAAGCATATCACGAAAGGTTATATCGATCGTGTCGAAGATGATAGAGTGTTTGTATCTGCGACCTGTGATGAATTAGACCAGATGAAGGTTCTCACTGATCGATACATCGGTAATCAACAATATACAAACGGCGCGATGGTTCTATCCGAACCATTGTTATTCAGACTTGACAAGAATAAAAATTCCGTTGGCACGGGAACTTTGAGGTGGAATCTAATCAATTTCTTAACTTGTGATTATAAACCAGAGACGGCAAAAGAATTCACAGAGCTTGATCGAATCAAACAACTGAGACTATCACGGCTCCGGGACATCGTCATCAGATTGAAAACTCCAGAATTTGTTGATAACCTTCGAAGTTCACTTTTTAATGGTATTGATCGACAAGTTTCTGGGTGCAACCTGTTGGTACTAAAAGACGAATTTTCTCAACTTAACAATGACCAACAAGAGGCAGTGCGGATGGCGATAAGTTGTAGAGACTACACATTAATTCAAGGATTGCCGGGGACTGGAAAAACTTCAACTCTAGCATTTTTAGCACGACTTTTTATGGCACAAGGGCGACGAGTTCTCGTTACTGCTTATACCCACTCAGCAGTAGACAATATAATGTCAAAGCTAATAGAGGAAGGAATGGGGTCTTTGGATCCGAAATCGGGTACGTCAGACCTTGTTCGAATTGGCAAAGGAAGCTCGTGCCACGAAAGTGTTAAATCAATACTCCATTCCGAGTTAGCGCGAGAATTAGACAAAATACTAGAGGATCGCGACGCTAATATTTCGGATCAACAACCATCAGTCGTATCGTTAAAGGGGGTAATTGCAGGCGCCCGTATCGTAGGTATCACTGCTTTGTCCCTTCCTCGATCTCCTCTACTACAAAATGAGATCTTTGATGTCGTCATAATTGACGAAGCCGGTCAGATGAATGAGCCCGCGACCTTAGGTGCTATCAGCTGCGCTGACAAATTTATCCTCGTTGGTGATCATAAACAGCTACCTCCATTAGTGAATAGCGCGATTGCAGAGAATGGAGGGTATGGGGTCTCGGTTCTAAAGAGACTGGCAGATTCACATCCCAATGCTATCGCACAATTGACGATGCAATACCGTATGAATGAGGCTATTTGTCAGATAAGTAGCGAAGCTACTTATGGCGGCCTATTGAAATGTGGTAATGATAACGTCAAATTGCAGCTCCTTCAACTTCCCGCTTATCCTACTCTTTTACCGACGCCAGTCAATGTTAATCAACCATGCTTCGTGTGGCTACACTCGGTCGTTGATCCTCAGCGTCCTGTCATTTTCGTCGACACTGATAATATTCGGACTGGTCTTCCACCATATAGCAATCCTAGTGATTCGACTGCTCAGGATAACAAATTTGAGGCTCTTGAAGGGAGAGCTGGTGGGAGCATTGTCAATAGAACGGAAGCTACATTGGTTCGGTACATAGTGAAAGCGCTGCATTTGTGTGGACATGAACTCTCCGATATTGGAGTGATTAGTCCTTTTCGTGCTCAAATCAGGGTCCTTGAAGAGAGTTCAACTATTATGTCTTTGAAGAAGGGAGGCTTAGAATTGAGTACAATTGACAAGTATCAAGGCAGAGACAAATCCACTATCGTCATTTCCTTAGTACGCAGTAATGAAAGAAACAGCGTTGGACGATTACTTCAAGATGAAAGGCGATTAAACGTTGCACTCACCCGAGCGAAAAAAAAGGTGATCGTGCTAGGATCCTTTAAAACACTAAAAAATGGCAGTGCTCACTTGCAACCTATTTTGAATCGAATGAATATGAGGAACCAGCGATTTCTGCTCCCCGATAACGCTGTTGAATGTTACAGCATTCCATAATATAGCTAAGCGTTAATATAGGACTAATATAATATGATATGATATAATATAATTAATATGATATAATTTATATATTCTGCAAAAATTCTTCCTTTTGAATAATGTACAGTATAATGATACTAATATTAAGCATATTGCTCCTCCCTCAGCTTGTCTGCTTCACTAGATGTAACTGTGTCTCGAATTGCTTTGGTGAGCAAGGGTAGACCTTCACCTGTAGCACCAGCGCTGATACCTATAACATTTGTTTCCATTCTGATTCCAGCCTCTTCGGCTTTCTCTTGAAGTCTGGTGTAAATTTCCTCACGTTCGTCTTTTAGCAGCAGGTCGATTTTATTAGCCACTACAAGACATCTCCGATTCAACATATCACCGTCTCCGTAGGCTGACAACTCATGCATGAGAATTTCAAAATCTGATATGGGGTTTCTACCATCTATACCCGCGGCATCTACAATGTAGAGCAGAGCCTTTGTTCTTTCCAGATGCCTTAAGAAGTCGTGTCCCTTTCCCTTTCCTTCAGAAGCTCCAGCAATAAGACCCGGAACATCAGCTGCACATACTCGGAACCCATCCCGATATTCTATGTAACCAACTAAGGGATTGAGTGTTGTAAATGGATACGGAGCAATATATGGTGTGCTCTACTCGTTGCAGAAAGTAGACTCGACTTTCCTGCATTCGGAAAACCTACCAAACCAATATCTGCAATTAACTTCAATTCTAGTTCGATTCTACAACTTTCACCTAGATCCGGTTCGGCATACTCAGCAATGACTTCAGGTGGAGGCATAGGTTCATTTGAACTAGCAAAGGTCATATTTCCATACCCTCCTCGCCACCCTTCGCAATAACAACATACGACCCTGGTTTATCTAAATCTGCAATCTCGATCTTTTCCTTTTCACCCCACGCAGTGAAAGTAGACATATTTGGTTTCATCTCATCATGAGTATTATCATCGGTGTAATGGTAAAATTCATTATTATTGTCATGATTAAAATCATGATCGTTGCTGTTATTGCTATTCTCATCATAATCGTCGTCCTCGTCATCATCGCTGTCATAGTCATTCGATGCCAAATATCCACCTGCTTTTTTATGGTTCGAAACTTCGAAGGAATCATGATTATCATTTTTTCTTTTCTCCCGTAGTGCGTTTGATGGATTATCGACGATGTCGACGTCGACGGCACCGCCGTCGATACCACTACTAACAGGAACACTCAACGTATGAACTGTCTTCGTTTCATTATCGAAGTATTCATCATGTTCTAATATCCGACGTACCACTACTCCACAAGGAACACGTATGATCGTGTTCTTTCCATTCCGTCCATATTTTGCATTAGATCCCCCAGCTGCACCTGCCTCGGCTGTCACATGTGGCCGGGTCCATCGAAGACTTTGTTCAACTGGATCAGCTATTATCAATATTGATCCACCATTCCCACCATGACCACCATCCGGCTTCTTTTTTCGTTTTCTACCGATATGGAACATCGACGTACATCCTCTTCCACCGCTACCTCCCGATAATTGTAAACGTGTCCGATCCACGAATCGATATGATTTTCTTCCTCGTTGTTTTTTATTCTTCATTTTTCCTTTTTTCTGTTTCTTCCTCGAAGAAGATGGCAAAGGCGTGTAAGTAGGACTAGCATCATTAGTGTTGTTGTTGTTGTTGTTGTTGGACGAAGAGTCGGTATTGATCCATCGTCGTTGTCGATATTTATGAGGATCTCCTCCTCCAATTAGCGGCGTTAGCGTTAGCGTTGACCATGACAGCGGATAGTATCGGAAAGTATCAGTAGCATTATCAGTCGCAGTATCAGTAGCACTTAAAATTAGAGGTTTATTGTTGTTGTTGTTGTTGTTGTTGGTACATATTGTTCTACAATAAGTACTAGTAGAAATCAGATTGCGTGTTGACGACGGATGGTAAGCGTAAGCACCACCGTACCTTCTTGACAAAATACGAATTCCGCCAATCATCATCTTACAAGTATATAACGATGATCTCTTCAGAGAGTGGGACAAGATGTGGTTAGAGGTTGCAAGATTTTTTTGTAGTACTACTAGTAGTTTCAAGTTGTGATGGCTTAAGAAGTCAACTTTACACAAGTTTTTATTATTATTTTGTTATTTTTTATTATCCAAAGCGTCAAACGACAGACAGACCATTTTCAGTCGTGCTAACAAAGTTCTGGCACGAGGCCGAAAAAATATTGAAATGAAAGAAACGACAACGTGTTAAATGAAACACCGATTTTAGACGTACGCGTAGTATTGTGTTTGTACAAACAGCATTTATTTCTATCGATGATCACGTACAGTACGGTAACGTTAACAGATTTTTTACAAATTACACAGACAACTGGACGACTATTTTCTCTCGCTCATAAACCTCATCAAAAGAAGAAGAAGAAAAGCAACAAGTTCGCTAGCTAGTTACGGTAGTAGATTACTTAAAAGAAAAGCATGACCTCGGCGCGTTGTCGAACTTTCTTGGTTGCAGTCTTTTTCTTACTAATAAATAGTTTTCCATTGGCATTTGTATGTAGTACCACCAACCCAAAAATGATGACGTCGTTAAAAGCTACAGCACCATCCGCTGTTCGAACGGTAGCTGTAATCGGTGGAACACACGGAAATGAATACACTGGAGTGTTTTGTATTAAGGCTCTGGAACGAAAATTAAAAAATGGTGGAGATCAAAACTATCCATTTCGAATTTCCACGTTAATTGGTAATCCCGTGGCATTCGAACAAAACAAACGATTCGTCGATGAAGATTTGAATCGACAATTCTCAGCAGCTACTATGGCTGCTGCGACAGCTGCCTATACCGATCCTGCTTTTTTGTCAGTAGAACAAAAAAGAGCAAAGGAATTAGATCAATTACTTGGACCGAAATTTGGTAATGAAGATCAACCACCTGCCACCGATTTTATTGTAGATTTACATACCACAACATCCAACATGCATACAGCGTTGATTGTAGGACAAGGTGATCCTCTCACAACGCAGGCGGCTGCATATGTAATGCACAAGTGTCAAGAGAAGAATTTCAAAGTCTGTATCATGATGCACACTCATAAAACGGGAGAAGTCCGTCCAAACTTATCATCGATTGCACCACATGCTTTTACCATAGAAGTTGGTCCAGTCCCACAGGGTGTACTACGACATGATAAAGTCGAAGAAATGCAAGAAACGTTGAACAGCGCTTTAGAATTCTTACAACGGAATCAACAGGAACCAGAAAAGTTACTGAATGAATTAAAATCATTTTATCCTAGTGGGAAAATACCATGCTATCGATCTGCTCCAGCCATAAGAGAAGGAGAAATGTCAGCCAAACTTGTTTGGCCATCCGATCCAGATAATGAAAATTTCCCTCAATGGTTGGTCCATAAGGACGTACAAGATCAAGACTTTCAAGAAATAAAAAAGGGCGATCCTCTTTTTGTGAACTTAGATGGGGACGTAATACCTTATGATGGATCACATGGATCACCCGTGTTGTTGATGTTTATTAATGAGGGTGGATACTACTACGCAAGTAGTGGAACTGGTATATCAGTCGCTTTGAAAGATGAATTCGATTTAATAACGGGCAATCTCATCCCAAAAGAATTACCTACGTTACAGTGCAGTAGTACTACACCACTAGAATAAATAGGTTAACAGTTAATAAGAATTAATGGGTGCAGATTTATATATTATAGAAGAATGTTCCAAAAGAAATATGATTAGGAAGATAGTTACTTACTACTCAAAGCTAGGAGTGTAAAACCTTATAATTATTTTTTAAATATTGTTTTGTTGAAATTGAAAAAGGTATGCCTGTCCGTGATCAAATCAAATCCAATCCCGTACAACAATCTTCGCGTATTATCACAATCGGAATCGAATCAATCACAAAATCACATCAAAATGTACATTCTAGTAATCAACAATAAACAAACAACGATAATAACCATCCCTGTTCAGAAAAACAGCAACACTTGCTGTATTATTGCACTGACCAATTTTATATTAAAAAATCAAGAATTCTAAAGAAATAAAACGCAATAGTGATGGGCACAACAAAGACATACAGCGTAGTTCCGGTGCAAGAGCGAGAAAATGACAATGAAGATGAACGAATAACTACGGACGACGACACCAGTAATTCTGTGAGTCTTGACTTGCCGCTGTCAAGCGACGACAGGAAATCGGTCCAGTTGGACCACAAAAATTACCAAAATTGGATACTAATTGTAATGAAAGCCTTATTATAACTGTTGATGATGCCATAGAACGTTTAGGATCAGGTCGCTTTCAACTGGTTGTCTTGACTGCAGCAGGTTTGTGTTTTGCTGCCGACGCGATGCAAGTTATATTACTATCTTTTCTAAGCGAAGTACTACGGATTGAATGGAATTTAAACGTCGAAGAGACAGCATTTATAACATCGATTCTATTTATTGGTGCGATATTTGGCACGTTAACCTTGGGACCATTAGCAGATAAAAAGGGAAGAAAACCGATCTTTTTGTTGGCTGCTTCTATAATCAGTTCCTTCGGAGTGGCAGTTGCTATGGTAAATTCCTATTGGGCCTTCTAGCTATTTATTTATGGTAGGCTTTGGTGTAGGAGGCTTGACTGTTCCATTTGATATATTAGCAGAGATTCTTCCAGCAAGTAGAAGAGGGAAGAATCTATTAGTGATCGAATACTTTTGGACCGTTGGAGTTTTATTTGTGGTGTGTATTGCGTACTATACATTAGGTGATGGTAATAAGGCTGGTAGCTGGCGAATATTTGTGGTAATTTGTACAATTCCATGTTGGTTTCTGTACTGATTGGATACTTTTACGTTCCGGAAAGTCCAAGATGGCTTTGTTCGAAGGGGCGATATGAAGAAGCCTTAATAATACTAAGACATGCTGCCGAGACCAATAGAAAGACGTCGATTTATTGTTTCCTGAAGGAACAGAACTTCAACATGAGGAAGAAGAAGAATCTGATGTTTGTGAGCTGTTTAGTCCACGATGGCGATATACGACAATAAATTATGGTTCAGTAAGTGATGATATGATATTTCGGGAAAGCGTGTACACTACATTATTTTGCTGTTCTTCACTTTGATACTGTTCCTCCTTTCTTACTCTATTCGTCGTTTTTGCTCTTTGATATATCAGCATGGGGATTTTTTGCATTCGGTTATTACGGTACCATCATGGCGATTACGGAAATATTCGATTCGGAAGGGGATTCCAATGCTCAAGATCAAAAAAACACGTACAACTTTGATTATGGAGCTATCTTTGTTAGTAGTTCTGCAGAACTGGTGGTAAGTTTGGCCGGTTGCTAGTCCAATAATTTAGTTTGGAGCATTCTATCATTATCATCGGTCTAGACTTTCCCTTGTCATCTTCATTTTTCCTAAAGAAATCAACTGATTATCTCAAACTTCTCTCTCCAATATTTTTAATTTTCTCGTTACTCGTTTGTTTCAATCATATTCAATAGGGAACAACTGTAGCAATATTTTGCGTTGATTCGGTTGGTCGCATCCCTCTACAGGTGGTGGCATATGCCATGGCTGGAGTATCAGTATGTTCTTTATACATGGCAGCAGCAAATAATGCCCAGAGAACCGTCTTAATTGCCTTAGGTTTCGCTGCTCGAATCTTTGAAATGACCGGTAGCTGCGTATCATGGGTCAGTACCGCAGAAATCCTTACGACAGATGTTAGAACCACTGGACATGCAGCCGCTAATGCTGTAGCTCGGATAGGATCATTGTTCAGTCCCTTTCTCATAGTAGGTAACATCTCATTAGTCAAAAAAGGTCTCATCATGCTTGTAATACACGCAGTAACTGTTATTTTTGTTTCCCAACTCCCGGAGACAAAAGGATCGCATATGGGACCAGCACATCATCCTTCGGTTGATGACGACGACGACGACGAAGATTTGGCTCTTCGAGAAGAAGAGGATTTCAAGATGAGTTATCAGATTCACATTCTGATGATAGGATAAATAGCGATAATTAATCGAACTAATGAACAATAAAATATAGTTTTCTATACTGTACAACTTTAGTAGTATTTTCATGTTTTGGATAAATAATGTGTGGTAAACACGACATCTAGCTTTTAATGTAAAACATCATATGCAGCATATCTTTGGTAATGCCTCCCTTTCTAACACCCTAATAACTTAATAGCAGTACACATTATATACCATACACACACAAATATTGTAAGAAAGAAAAATATTATGTACTATATAAATATACTAGTAGGTTAATACATTCGTTTAGTTTTTTCTCTCTTATTTCATATTCATTCGCGTGGGACTCAAAGATATATAATAGTCAAGATCTGATAATAACGCCATGACACCTGACACCGTCGTCATATATTAATCATGCACATAATAAAGCAATATGCAACTATCTTGCTCTTGCTTATTATATCTTGTCTGATCAGACTGTTTTTCCTATCTGAAAATTTGGTTTGCTCAACTTCCCTCTACTACTAGCTAGTTGCCTAACCTCAGAGAGAGGGACAATAACTTAAATAATGGAAGCTAACAATGACAACCTGAAGACATTATCAACGCCGTTTCTTCGACCCCGATATCGATTATGGATCCATTGTTGTCTGCAGTCGAGGGTGATACCACAACTAACGAACAACAGTACTTGATAAGAAATCGCGACCATAGACTTCTTCAAAATCGTTCGAGACGGGTTTTGTTTGGCCTTATAGCTATGTTTGCTGCAGGACTATTTATACTATTAAGCAATAGAATTCTATATTTTATTAATAATACGTCAGCATCATTGGATAACATAATCGAAACCGGAATTTCTCCATGCAAAGGATCTCCATGTTTCACACCGTCGAAGATATATGTTCCATTAACGAGTCCAGGATTTCCTTCCTTTTTGAAATATGCTCATCGTGGACAACTTCGCGTTAGTTACGACAAAAGATCTCTCAAAATTAATGACGATCGTGTTTTCTTTCTCGGAGGTAGCATGCATCCTGCAAGGGCGACTCGTCAAACATGGAGTCTCGCTTTAGACGAAGCTGTTCAAAACGGACTCAATCTTATCACAATATATGTGATGTGGTCGGACCATCAACCTGTTAAGAACAAAGGTATTGATTGGACATTCCCAGATTGGTCCTCACCCGTTATGGACGCGGCTTGTCGTAATACAGTTGACGATGTATCATGCGAAGATTGGAACCTTGCTGCTGCCATACAATCCGCAGCCGATAGGGGACTTTTCATTCATTTGCGAATCGGTCCATATGACTGTGCTGAATACAGTTATGGTGGCATTCCTGAGTGGTTACTCGTGGAGAATCCTAACATGCGCCTTCGACGTCCAAACTTTGAGTGGCTTGAAAGTAAGTAGTATCAGTATCAATATCTGAATCAATAGATGTAAAAAGGATTTGTGGTTTGAATTCTCAGCAAATGATTTTTCCTTTCTGTCGTAGTTATGGAGTCCTTTGTAGAACAAATAATTGATTATGTCAGCGACAATGAGCTTTGGGCGCACCAAGGGGGGCCGATTATAATAAGTCAGATCGAAAATGAATTGGGCGAAGGCGAGGATCAAAATGAAGTCACAACACATACGCATCATGAAGGGTCGTTGTATGTTAATAGTAGTGGTCAGTTTGTGGATCCCTTAGAAAAAACCACTTATATTGGTTCAATCCGAAAAGCGACGCTTCAAGATTACGCAGACTGGTGCGGCGAGATAGCGGAAAAACATGCACCTCAAGTTACATGGACGTAAGTTATTACTACTACTTCATTCTATATATTCATCTGGGGAGTATTGTTACCATCTATTTGCGGCGGGGTAGCTCGATAGTTCGATAGTTCTGAACGATTTCGCTGATCTCATCTAACATCGTTTGTTCTTTGAATTTATATATATATATATATTATATATATATATATACATATATATATATATAATCTATCTACAATACTTGATTTACTGCTGCCACTCCAAGGATGTGTAATGGTCTATCGGCCAATAACACGATTCATACTTGCAACGCTATCAATAATGGAGCTGATTGGCTTGAAAGTTATGGTGGAAACGGGCGCATACAGGTAGACCAACCTCCACTTTGTAAGTGTAAATTTGTTCGAATGCATTATGAATTATCATGTTCAATTCCACTTTTTCACACACACACATACTCACAATTATTTACACACTGAACACTTCGTACAAATTTTTACTCCTACCAAACTAAGTAACTGAATTTGAGGAAGGCTTCCAGGATTGGGGCGAGACACCAGAGCATCCAAATGATTACTTTTGGGGACGAACAGCAGCGGCCGCGACAAGAGAGGCTCTACGATGGTTTGCTCGTGGGTAAGTACATAACCTTAGTTCTCATTCCATTGGTTAGAATACCCCTCTCCTAACTATTCTTACACTTGCTTGCCAATATTCCTTTGATTTCAGTGGTACGCACCTTAATTATTATATGTTTTTCGGTGGCTACAACAGAGGAAGACAAGCCGCAGGGGGGATAAGCAATCAGTACGCCACAGATGCAGCTTTGTGTTCATCGGGGCAGCGACATCAACCAAAATTCAATCACTATCAATCGCTGCACAAAAGTAAGTTTTCATTTATATTGTTCTTTGCTCTATAAAAACTATTCTATACACATCTCGGTTCTATTATTGCTATCGTAGTATAATGCTCATCAATATTTCTAGTGATCGCCAGTATTGCGTCCACACTCCTCGCAGCAGAAACAGCCTTGGGGAATGAAAAACCTGTAGAAGTGATGAGCAAGGAAAAGGAGTGGGTGATTGGGAGTGAACAGCGCATGTTTGAGTACTTTGTCAACCAAAAAGAGACTGGATCTACAGTTCCTGTTCGATCAAAGAGCTTTAAGCAAGTTACATTTGTGGAGAATGACGCTAGCGAAGAAGCTGTTATTAGAATCCCAAATATCAACGAAAAGGCCAAGAAATACCAGCAATATTCTCTAGCACCGACTTCTGCTATACTTGTTGTTGATGGAGTACTGGAATTTGATTCTGCTATCATTGATCCAAAGTCGATGTCATTCAAACGTGAATTTGCAGATTCGTCTTCAATTCCTGCGCTTCTTAGCTGGTCTTCTTGGCCTGAAAGAATCGGTGCAGGAAAAGGTGATCCAATGACTTTGATCGACACGGTCCCCTTTGAACAAACCAAACTTAACGTAGAATCAAGCGTGTGGAGTGATTATGCTTGGTATGAAACATCTTTAACACTCGAAGGGAATAGTATGAAAGATGCAACGCTTTTCATAGAAAGTCAAAGGTCGAACGGATTGCTCGTATTTGTGGACGATTCATTTATTGGATCCGCTGAAGATCATAGCCACATATTTGAAGGAAACTTGACCATAGCTGTAAAAATTGGGCATTTGCCTATTGGTCAACACAAACTATCGATACTGTCCGAGTCGATGGGCCACTCAAATCTAATAGGAAGATTTTCCAACTCTCAGACCGGACCAAAACTGAAAGGGATATCAGGTGATGTGTTACTATCAGGAGGAGAAAAAATGAAAAATGTCAGTCTTGTTGATGGGCGCGAATGGAGATCCTTCCCGGGATTACATGGAGAGAAGGATTTTTACGAAGCGAGCACGAGACGAATGGCAAGTGAATATCCAAGCCAACAAAACGCAATATGGACTTCGTTTTTGTTTCAATCACCTGAGTTCGACCCGACATTCCAGTCCTTGTTCCTTGAAATAACAACTGGTCGTGGACACTTCTGGCTCAACGGAAAAGACCTTGGTCGTTTTTGGAATATCACTCAAGGCGAAACTGACAGGTACTCACAGCAATATTACTTTTTACCCATCGACTACTTAAGAACAGATGGTTATCTGAATGAAGTTGTAGTCTTCAATGCTATAGGTAGTGAGTCACTCCTGCAGAATACAACTAAGTTAGTTTTAAGCTGGATTTCTCCATCTGGCGAACCTAACTTCAGCGATGAGGTTGGTTATCCCTTGGCTTGTATTTAGACAAAAAGTACAATATAATATATAACATTAGCAGTGCATAGAAATATTTCACAACTAATTTGAAACTACCGCGTTAGGAGGCATCCCTCAATTTAAGACACATTAAAAAACTACGCGTATTATAGATAGATTGTAGATAAGATGAATCAGTTGAACTTCTCTTCAACAAATCACGAACTGTGTGATTATGTCTTAGACTACAGACCGACATATGCTGTTACAGTCTTTAGCTTTCCATTAAGGACATTTTTCTCCATTACCATAGGACAATCGTATCCAGCTCGTAGTACACTCCTACCAAGAGAAATGCCATTGATATTTTTTGGAAGAAATAGTCCAATCGGTGCTCCTTTTCCCAAAGCATCTGCAGCTTTATTCAAAAGATCATCCCCGTCCAGAGTAGTATTTTCTTCTATTCCATCAATTTTAATGCATCTTAAAGTATAATTTCTCTTTCCTACTTTTGCATAATCCATTCCACCCCAGGGAGGACTTAAGAAAATAACGTCGATATTGTCTGGAAGCAATTCTACTCCACCAATTTTAAATTCTTTGCTGGTGGTAGACATGTTCTTACTAATTTGACTATCATCACCTTCAATAAGTGGCTTAATCAATTTTTTATCCTTGTAGCAGGAAAGAATATTAAATGCATTGTCGTGAAGAAAAACTATCTTCTCTGGTGGGATGCCATAAATTGCTGCATTGTGCGCAGCCTTAAGTAGTTTCGATCGATCCTTATCGACACATACTACCAATTTCACCTCGTCTAAACGAGCAAAGGCGATAGCATTACCACCACAACCAACAAAGGGGTCAAGTACGATAGTATCTTCGCAGTTGTTAACGAGATGTGAACTAATATGATTCGCAATAGCTTCTGGCGTTACTGAGAACCATGATTCCTTATCCAACTGAATCCCTTTATCGAAAAGTTTGAATAGCCGTCTTCTCTGTGACCAGAATTTGTCGGGTACTTCATTATTGTCATACGGATTACATATTCCATCTCCACAATCACCATTTGGTAGGGGTCGGAAATTCTCTACAGAATGCCCCGTAACCTCCATGTGTTTCATTGCGCTCTTAGCGCGTTTGATGGATATAAATGCATTTGAGATATCATCTTTAATGATAGAATCTTTAGATTTTATTATGTCAGTACTTTTATTGTGTTTTGTATCTTTAGAAACTGTTTTATTGTTGCTGTTGCTGTTTCCCCCCTCTTGCAGCTTGGTGGTGGTGACAATATTTTTTACCTCTTTTGGTTGTTTTTCCTGAGCATTGTCAATGTCGTTGTTCGTCTTGATTTCTAGGTTCGATGTGGAGGAGGAGCCAGCAGTAGTTCTAAATCTTTTTCTTTCTTGTTAAATGCATTCTGAATTTTTTCATCGGCTGTAACTGCAACTGTAGTAGAACCACTCTTCGACGATTGTGGTACTTGTCTATAGTCATCGACTAATTGCGTTTGCGTTATGAGTACTTCTAATGTTATTTGTTGTTTGATGTTATCATCATCATTTGGCAAAGACGACGATTCCGGCAACGCAGAATCTTTACAGTCCTCAATCCAAAATCGTTCTCGTTTTTGTTTTTTGTTAGGACGCCGCTGCTTCTGCTTCTGCTTATGCTTAGGGTCGTTTTTATTCTCAGTGGAAGAGGATATGTGCTGCCTTTTCTTGTTCTGCTTGCTACTACGTCCCATGATGGCTTCTTACGATTGTCGATTGTGATTGTATAGTAGCGAGGATACAAGTTAAATATTGAAATGAAGTATATATGAATGCCAAGAGGGAATCTTTTTATGAACGTGACATGCTGTACCTGGTACAGTAACAAATTTTAACGTCGAAAAATAAAATTTTAAAATGGGTCGCAGGAGATCTTTTGGTTGACGTCCAGACGACTGCATGAGTTTTCTTTACAAAAATAAAAAAGATCTATGACCAATTATGTAATAATGTACTACAGTATTACACTTGATAATCTTCATTCAGTATTCTGTGGATTCAGTATATACAGTACTAATACTTATTGACATACCGTTACATGTCTTCTGAACAATAGAGTACGCTGTACGAATGTGAATATAGTAATTTCCATCCGAAGTCGCGATACAACATGAAATTTCCTCCCGCATTGCAACCTACCAATTTAACGATGTTGGGATACGGTGCACTGCTCTCAGAATCGTCATCTCGTTTGACTTTCCCTCATTTGACCAACTTTCGTCATGTCAGAGTACAAGGATTACGTAGAGTGTTCGCACATCCGCATCTATTCCTTTTGAAAGAAGGCGTTGTAGAATATCCAAGCACTCTCAAAATTGCCAGCCTTTCGGCTGAACCAGCTCCGAACGAGATTTCTTTCGTTGTGGCAGCATTTGAAGTTGTTTTGGATGAATCACAAAGAAGCGCATTTTTGCAACGAGAGCCGGAATACAAAATTGAGACAACGGAATTCTATGCCCTAGAAGAATGTGGGGATGGATCCGATGAATCACTCGGTGCAGGTGTCATTTGTCTTGCTTCGAAGGATACAGATATAGACCTAACTACAAACCCTGATAGTATAAAAACCGTTTGGAATTGGTCATACGAGTCGGGTATTTTACCTCTCAGTATGTACTTAAGACATTGTTTGTTGGCTGTTGAAAAAGCAGGTGGATCTGCACATGAGTCGTTTTTGAAAGATACTTACTTGGCTGATCGAAGAACGACTCTAGCCGAGTATCTCGACGGCCATGGAGACGAAGTTATGGCTAGCGTAGTAGACATACCCCCTCACCTGACAGCAAGATTCAGTGGGTGAGGGATAAATGAAAATATAGAAAAAGAAAAAAAATACCAGACCATAAGCATGATACTGATCAATTCCATACTATTATATTAAACTATTATATTGCAGAAATCTCTTCAGTATCAGTGCCAGCATGTTTAGATGTAATTAATCTACGGAATAAAGTATATTGATGTTATCAATTTTAGCTTACTACATCGTACAAGGGTATCAACCGTACTTGAATTTGCCACCTATAAACTTTCGATAGGAAGATCAACCTTCGTTCGCAGTATTCTAATAGCACACTAAGAAGAACTTGTTTCCTATATCACCTTGATCGGTCTCACATTCATTTATTCTTTAGACTTTTTTCCAATTCTAAACATTTACCTAACATCCAGCCCAAGGACGAAGATTTTTCCTCTTTATGGTCAAGGATTGTCGTCAGATCAATAATATTTTCTTGATTATGTTGATGTTGGTCGGGAGATCGTCCTCCTCGTGCAACAACAAAACAATAATGTCGCATGATCAAAACCCATTCTTCATACTCGTCCAGAAATTCGCTTTGATTGGCACGTTTTCTTTGGTCATCGGTCACGATGGTTTCATATGCCGACCACATATCACAACCAACTGCACGAACAAAACCACATTCAATCAATTTTTCAAGTTGATCTTGGAGCGTCCGTGTCTGTAGAAGACAACATTCAGGACTAGCAACGCCTATCTTTACCAAATTTTGTTCCATTACTCGACCGAATGGGTCAGAAGAAGAATTATTGCTGTTACTACTGCTGCTGTGACTATCAAGAATAGGTTCATAACAGGCAAAAAAGGTATTATCTGCTGATACCGAAATCGCTTGTAGAAGTTTTTTACTCGCTAATATTGGTACGTACATCGAAACGCATTCCATGATATATAATGTCGGTAAGGTTGGATCTAACTTGAGTTTCTCCAGAAGTTTGGCTGGCGATTCTCTAAGATCATGCCCAACAAGATGGTAAGAAGTAGATGAAGAAGTAGTACTCTTACATTCGTATCCATTTTTTGTTTTGATCAATTGGGGACAGTATGATGATAGTAGATTAGAATTTTGAATCAAAGATGCTTTTTCTTTTATCACACTTTTGTGATCAACTTCGTACCAATGAACTTGTTTATCATATTCATATTCATATTCATGTTCATGTTCCATATGTTCCTGAGCAGCAGCAGCAGCAGCAGCAGCACGTTTTTCTTCTGGTGATGTCATTTTCATTTCATCTTGCTCATCTTCTCGTTCCATTCCCATAATATTTCCATTACGATACCGAAAATAAGACGTATCTTTCCCACAACCTAGATTAACAATTTGGATATTTTTTGTTTGAGTGGTTGTTGTGGTTTTTAAGAAAGTAGATATTGCTCTATCCATAACACATACTCTTGCATGTGTTCCCCTTTTGATGATTGGTTGGATAGTTCTCCTTCGTCCCATATGTATATTCTGATTAAAAGCTGCGCCAGCTGGTCGTTCTCTCCCCGTTGCACCAACCACCGGATTTCTTATCATAGCATCTAGAAATGGATCGACATAATATCCAGAATGTGTAGTTGCAAGCTTAGCCACCATTGCATCGTCAGCAGTGGCTTTCACGGGTCGGTCTAAGATCAAATTTGATGGCGTTAAACTACTCATGGTACTACTTGTATGTAGGACTTTAGTGGTTGTGTACAATTTATTTATAAGTAGAGCACGTTGCTAAGGTGGGTGTCGTATTTCTAGTTTGTGTTTGTTGTTTGTTATTAGTTATTAGATCGTTTGTTGTTTAAACCACCCCCTCTTTCTGATTTGAATCCACCGCAAACAACCTTCCTTGAACCTCAAAACCCCGAATTGAATTAACCCTAGCCTTAATCCCTTACTTGGCACGATTCGTTTCGTTTCGTTCTTGTTCGATTTCTTATTGTTCGGCGAGTTTTTGTTTTATTTCACTTAATTAAACTTTTCAGTGACAAAATAAAGACAAATATTATATAATTTTTATAAATATGATCAACAAGCAAAACAACAATGATGGATTTTGAAGACGCTGCTGTTAGATTGGCACGAGACCAATCGAAAATTAGAAGTCGTAATAATAATAGGGGCGGAATTGGTATCTCAGAAAAGGCGAAAAGACAAGCTGAGTACCAAAAAAAAATTCAAGCTCGACTACGTGAAGAACGTGAACAAAAAAAACGAAATGAAGCATACCAACGAAAATATGTACATGATTGTCAACGATTATTAAAAGAAAAATCTTTAGCTAGCATTAATGAGAGGCTTTTCTTAACACCTACGTCAATTTATGGTGATGGTGACAAATTATCGCTTCCACCTTCAGTGTTAGAAACATTAAGTAATAACGACGAGTCGATGTCTGTGAATGGTGGAAATCCCTGGATGTTTCGAATCGGTATTCCTAATCCGAATTATAAATTCCCATCGTCGACATTAGTTCAAGCTCTCGAGGCACCAATAAATGAAGAAGATAATGATGATGACATGATGGACGAAGTTGATGATGACGAGGAACAATATCAGGAACAACAAATGAAACCTTTTTTGCAAGAGTTGAGTCGAAAATATATATCTTATACTCATTGCACAGTGGTAGAGTTTTCACAAGAAGAGGGCAATATAGGCATTCCAGTGCGTATTGCTCAAGCGTTGTTAGATCCAAAAAATCGACATGATGGAACGACTACCAGCAGCGAAATAAAAATCCCTACGACAATCACCGTAGATCCAGCTTCTTCTTCTTCCCGATGTTACAACAACTTCCATTGTTCCATCAAAGGATGACTCAGAAAAAGAAAAGAAATGCAAGTAGAAAATACCAGTTTCGCTACTAATAAAGAAGAAGAAGTAGTGGAACGAACACCTGGCCATATTGCCTGGGGAGCCTTTGAAATTCCAGATGTACAACTAGAAATTACTATGGTTCAACTTCCAAGGGAACAGGTTGTACACTTGTTCCTACTGAAGAGGCCGTTAGAAATGATTTTTATGGCTTGAAGGATGTTAAAATTGTATTGGAACAATCCTTGATTCGTACCCGTGCTACTTTGACTATTGGTGATGTAGTAAGTACATGGCATCGGGGTAAAAAATTTGATTTAGATGTTACCAAGGTCATTCCATCATATTTTCGCGGAGTAACATGTATCAATACAGATATCGAAGTAGAAATTGGAGAGACAAAGATAAAAATGTTGCGAAAAAACGAAGAATCCATAATAACAACAGCAACAATTCAAATCCAAAGCAACTAACGAGGAAACAGGATTTCGACTTGGAACGGGCAAAAAAACTACTACATCGTCGTTGTTGAAGGAAGATAAGGGTGAGAAAGAAGCAGGCGCGTTAAAACAGACGAGTGTGAATATGCTACCGATATCCCTTCTTCCAGAACCGCCAATAGACAAAAAAGATGGTGTGTGTACTGTTCAAATTCGATACAGTGGCGGTAACGGCAAGCGACGTTTTTCAATTGATACAGCAAAAGTCAAAGATCTCTTTGCATTTGCCTCATCCCTGATGAATTGGGACGAGCGAAGCTTTCAGTTGGTTACAAGATATCCTCGAAAAGAACTACATCTAATAGAAACCAATAAATCAGACTCAGACAATAAGTTATGGCTGAATTGACACTTAATCAGGCTGGTTTACAACAAGGACAAGAGATGCTCATGGTTGAAGACTTATGATAAAATTATAGCAAAAATAAATAACAGTAACTATTTATTTACAAAAGTGTAATAAAGTTGAATCATAAATTCCAAACCTAGGGCTCAAAATCAATCAGCCACGTTCTAATACTGTAGCTTTGTTGTGCTTCAGAAACATGAAGTTTACGTGACAGTCGTGCTAGAATTATCCAGTCGTGAACGATGACGTGTGGTCGTCCACATTTTTTATTTTGTTTAACGAGAAAAAAAATATCGCATCTCAACATCATCACATCATCACATCGATCATCACATCAACACTCCTCACTACTTAAAAAGTAAGAACAACAAAAACATCAAAGGATCTAACCAGAATGCAATACAAGCTCAGCATGGTTAAAATTCGCCTTGAAGCTGTTATAGTGATTGCTTTAACTATAGTCTCATCTTGTGACGGACTCTCGCAGTCTAATAGGCGAGATTTTCTTAAAATATCATCCGGCGTTTTCGTTGTTTCGCCTATATGCAGTCCCTGCTTTGCTGCTCTCCCTCCCATCTCGCGTGATGTTGATGTTGGTGGTGGGTTTGATCTCCTCTCGGGAAGGAAATTGTCTGAAAAGGACACCAGTTATCCAAAGTCGATGGAAGGATTATGGCATTGTGATCGTTCCGTTACTGGAGTAGAAGGGAATACATTCCAGGCGATTGAAGCATTTAGATGCCTGAGCGGCATTAAGTCGAATCAACCACAACAGGGTCAAATCGAAAGCTTCGAAACACGGTATATTCTTTCGCCGGCATTTGGAGACTCTTATGTCGTGGCTGACCGTGGATTTGAGGTGGCTTCTCGTATGAATACATACAAATACAAATATACGAATACGAATCCTCTACGCTGGAATGTGGAAAATCCAGATGTCTTGGAATTTGACAACAAAGTAAAGCTGGTAGTAGTAAACGCTCGGTGGAGCCTCCAACTGACAAAGGTTTTGGATCTGACGAGCTAATCCGCGTAGAAGATGGAATACCACGCGGGCAATTCAAGTCAAACGAAGGTACCGTCGAGCATTTGATGACCAAGGGAATAGAGTTGTTGAAGGTTTGGAAATTTAAAAACTTTCCGAGTATTGGATGGAATAGCAGGAACTGAATTCCCAACGTCGACGATTAAGTCACAAATACGGCTAGTAAGACCGACTTCGTCAGATCGAAATGCCAACGTTACTAGTTAATCCTTAATTACTAGATATTAAACTACTTTAACACGAAATGATAACATCAAAGAACGAAGAACTATTGACTTAATTTGTCTCTATTATACTGGAAAGAATCCGACACAATATTATCAAGTCAAAAGTACGTGATATTTCTATCTCGTTTCACTACAGTACCTCAATATTCTATTGACAAGCTCATCCAACTAGAAAGCCGATATTATAAAATAAAGACACATACAGGAAAGTGCATTTTGCCTGTATTAGTAGGAGTAAAAATTATACTTGAAATATCAAAAACAACTACACTAAAGAATTCTTCTGTGTAGCTTTTGAAGAAATGTTTATATATCATCGTACTATAAAAAAGGAAAGAAGTTTACATTCCAAAACCACCGCCGCCACCTTTGCCACCCTTCTTCTTTTTCTTGGTTTGTCTGCGCGCTGCTCTATTTCCAGGCATAGCCATATCCATACCGTTTGAACCGGCCATACTGGGATCCTGCTGTTTATCATTAGCCTTGGACATACGGCTCATCATTGTTCCCATTTTTTGAAACTCGCTCATAAATTGTTTCACATCTGACAGGGGCATATCAGAAAATTTAGCGATCCGAATCAAACGCTCTAGAGCTTTGCTATCTTTAATTAGTAGATCTGGATTTGAGCGCTCTTCTTCTGTCATAACGGCAATCATGGCCTCGTTCTTCTTCAGTCGTTTTTCGGCTGCAATCATTTGCTCTGAACTAACACCTCCCATTCCTGGCATCATTTTAGCGACCCCTCCAAGTGATCCCATTGTGGACACAAGTTTTGCTTGTTGTAGAAAATCGTTAAAATCAAACTCATTATTTTTAACCTTGTCGTTCATCCTTCTGGCCTCCTCGTCTGATACCTCTGCTTGAGCTTTCTCGACGATACTTAAGATATCACCCATTCCAAGGATACGTGATGCCATTCTATCCGGATAAAAGGGCTCCAAATCTGGTGTCCTTTCTCCAGTTCCGACAAACTTGATTGGTTTCCCACTAACTCCACGTACACTAACGGCAGCACCTCCACGACTGTCTCCATCAGTCTTTGTTAGAATAGCTCCTGTCAAACCCACAGCAGAATCAAATGACGCAGTCAGTGAAGCGGCCTCTTGTCCTGTCATAGCATCAACTACCAACAAGATTTCGTCAGGCTTTACCGCCTCTTTGATGTTCTTGAGTTCATCCATCAGATTTTCATCGATAATTTGACGACCTGCTGTATCGACAATCAGTGTATCGTATCCCTCTTTCTTGGCTTTTTCTAGAGCCTTCTCTGCAATATCCACCGGATCGGCATCTGTACCCATAGAAAAGACCTCGACGCCTACACTCTTTCCAAGAATCTCGAGCTGGGAAATCGCTGCTGGACGATAAACATCAGCAGCTGCTATAAGTACCTTACGATTTCGTTTAGTGAGCCTAGCAGTAGTAAGAGTTGCTTCATCATCACTTTCCTCAGGCTCAATAGTATAATCTACCTCTCGTTCCTTTAAAAAAAGTGCAAGCTTCCTGATGATGTTTTTGTTTTTTGAATGGAAGATGTAAAAGATCGTGGCGGTGTGAGTGGAACAAAATTGAGTATTATTTTATTCGATAACAAATTAAATGTCAACTAAATCCCTCGCATGACCATCCATTCTATTTTTGTTCATTTAATGGCACTGATACGGCTGTCGTGTGTGAATTTTTTAAAATATTAAATAAATATGAAATGCTACAAAATGCATCTTCCAATCTTTAATTGACTTACCCTGCGGCTGTGGTTTTACCAGCACCCTGTAATCCTGCCAATAAAATAACAGCAGGATTTCCTGCACTTCCGATGGCCAATGTAGAGGCCGGTGGAGCACTAGGTGTTGGAGAAGAAGAAGATGATGATGAATCACCTCCCATCATATCAACGAGTTCGTCGTACATAGCCTTAATAAACTGTTGATCTGCTGTTACACCCTCAACGACTTGTTCTCCCAAACTACGTGTTTTAACTCCATCAATAAGAGCATCTGCTACGTTGATATTAACATCGGCATCCAATAGTGCTCTTCGAACACTTTTAAGGGCGGGCTTAATACTTTCTTCTGTGATACGTTGTTTCGGTCCAAAATCTTTAACGACACTCGATATGGCATTTGAAAGCTGATCGAACATCATGCTTAACTGAGGAGACGATCGGTTTCGCCGTTGTTTATCTTGATATTTTCTATCTACCACCATCAAAGTTGACGAACGACCAGTAAAAGATGACGTCGTCAGTACATTACTGGGAGAAAATGCAGTAATTGTCCCCATCGTTATGCACAGACTCATCATCGTCAGTAGAAAAACTACATCCAATAATGACGAAGCTCCCAAAACCGACATCATTTTTTTTCTTCCTTTCAGGTGTTTGCTTGGGATATCCGCAACGAATATATAGTGGATCCGAATAACTTAATATCTCTGTTATTGTAGTTGTCCTTTTTGTTTTTCGTCGAATTATTTTGTATTGGTATTTCGAAATTGATTGATGATCGGATGTGATGATTGTGCGGTGACTAAGTATGATGGGCTGACGTTTAGGTATATTGAGTCCCACATCGATTTGAGTCCAAAATCTTTGAAAATTTGAAAATCTGAAAATCTTGTGCGAAAAAAAAAATTGTCTTATTTTCTTGAAAAACTGACAATAATCATTGATGACCATGGTGGCTCAAGATTTTGAACCACTTCTACTTGCTTCTCGACAAAACCAATAACATTATTCGAATTAGCACATCAACTGCTATCATTATTTGTTGGCTTTTATATATCCAGATACTTTTAACATGCGCAGTAGGGCGTTTAATAATACAAGTACCGGTATTATGCAAAAGGATCAGCAACAACAACAACAACAACAACAGAATGAAAATTTTACTCTACCGTCAGTCGTTTCATATTCGTCATCAAATCAGGCTACCTTCAGAAATCTTACGTTCCAACGAAATATTCTGCTGGTGATATGTATACTACTACCAATTCTATTCATTTCATATAATACAGTAGTAGTTTATTATACTTTGGGTAGTACTAGTAGCAAAGAAGTAACGAAGAACAACGACAACGCATCATCATGTGAGATAAGTCTCGGAAACTATAAAGGTCCCGTATATCATAGTGTCGATAGTGGTACAATCGGTGAACCTAAATGTCTTCTCGACTCTAAATGGATAAAGGTATCTCTTCATACTGTAAAATTTCCTGGAAGTGATATAACCTATGATGATTGGATGTGGATTGATTATCATGATCGAATTAATGTATTAGTTGAGGACGAACCAGTACAACAAATGGAGAAAAATTATGGGAAAGGAGAGCAGCGAGACGAGGAGGAAGAGCGTCGATTCTTAGTTTTTGAACAAACCAAGTATGCGTTGGAGGGGAAGAAATCGTTAGCAATAATAGGAGGTATTATCGAACCTGGAGAGGATCCTGAAACAGCAGCACGAAGAGAAGTCGAAGAAGAAATGGACGGTCTTATATGTAAGAATTTTCATTTTTTAGGACGTTATCGAACAGATGTCAATCGAGGTATGGGTTGGCTTAATGGATTTCTTGCAACACAATGTACTAGAAATAATAATAATAAAATAATAATAATAACAATTCCAAACAAAAAAATAAGGAGGATCAAGATTTTATAGATAATGAAATTGGAGCTGCTGATACTGAGAAACAGAAACTTGTATCGTTGACTCTCGCCGAATTACGGAAAGCATTAGCTGAAGGAAAATTTCTTGAAGTGCAATGGACTGCAACCGTGTCACAGGCTCTTCATCATCAGAACTAACTTCTTAAACAAAGTTAAATTAAGCAAATACATTTTAAATAATTTTGTATATTCATCAATCAAATACTGCAATTATAACTGCGGAAACTATACATTTACCCTAGTACTTAATTGCTTTGGTGTCGATTGATCTTGTAACCAAAAAAAGAAGTAAAAGATCTAAAAAAGAAAATAAATTATTGAAGAGATTCTATTAATTATATATTATATATATTATATAGCTCTCGTAGAATAGTAGTAAAATTCCCAACGAGATAATGTAGAATACATTTCTAATCGAAATGATTACAAAAATAAAGGTATGAATAGAAGGAAACGATCGATTACTTCTTTACGGATTCGAATTATTTGCTACAGCCGCAGCTGCGGTTATCTCACGTACAACCACAAGGTCGACGAATTTCAGATAATATTCACGATATTGATCTTCTGTAAAAGAAGTGCGGTTTGATGATATCTTCGCATCATCTTTAGTTGAGGTACGTGTATCGTTAACGGTAGAAGACAAGGCAGAATAGGATCGACTTCGCTTCATCTGTGATTTTATACCATGATTTATAGTGGTATTAATAAATCGATTCCTTGGGTGGAACGGTGATTTTTATCTCTTTAATATCTCTATCAAATTCAATGTTGTTGATATTAGCGAAAGAGACTCTGGAAGACGTTCTATGCGGCAGTTTTGTTTTATTTGCGATCCCTCAGTCGTTGATTCTTCTTGTTGAAGATATGAAGAGCGTCTAGCTTGATCTCCTGGATTGTAACTCATGTCAAATTTATTACTGTTTACACGGCTTTCGTGCATAGCATTCATGAACGATACACCAAGGACATCCATGGTCGGGGATGCTGACGGGCTCCATGATACTAATTCCTCGTCACCATTTGATTCATCGTCGACTGGTCCATTCCAGGAGTCTTCCTGATAGTTCGGACTCGTATGCCAAAATCCACCATCTTCACTGGATGTGTCTGAATCGATTGATGGAGATCGAGACTTTACATTCATCAGCCTTGTACTGGTATCCAAGGTAACGGCATTAATGATTTCTGCAGCCCATTCTTCACAGTCCTCATTTTCGATGTTTTCGGAGTATGAGCTTTCATCGGAGCCAGCGGACTGGGTCATACCAGGAATAGTAGTGATACCGCTAGTTTCTTTCGATCTCGCCAGTTCAGTTAAATCAAATGCAGACGATGCCTTCTTGGCAAAGCTGTTCTTTAAATTTGGAGTTAGGAGACTTCCGCCATTAGGAGAAAGCTGCTCTTGAATAGCCCGAGAAGCGACTGCGCTATCCCACCTGTCGTTTTGAATTGCGGATTCAGCAAGATCTCCAGCCATCCCGAATAACGCTTCAAGCTTCGATGGAACTTCTCCTAAATTGTCGTTTCGGCAACACATCACTGCAATTTCATATAGGGTAAGACCTGCTTTTGTACCAGCCTTGAGAATACTTGAAGATGCATAGAAGTAATCAAGAGCTTCACCACAAATGTTGAAACGCTCCCGTAGCATTTTCGCATCTTTTGCAATGTCCAAGTGGAGAATGTATTTCTTTGTCTTTCGGCTCATCGGCTAAAGAGAAATGTTTTCGAAAGGAAAGGGAGGTAGGTGAGCAGGCGACAACTAGGAACATCGAAAGTGTACTTCGGTCAAACATGGCATATCGCAGTACATGTATACAGCACAGAAATAAAATAGAATAGAATAGAAACAACAACAACAACAATCTTACCTGTTTTAAATGGGGCCAATCAAGCCAGCACCAATCCATCCACGAGTTATCTGCTACAGATCTAAGACAAAACCCATGATCAATAGGAACTAGTTCGATAGAGTTATCGGTCTTTCGTCTACACAATAGATTCGCAGAATTGCGATCAGCGTTCATAAGGCGGATATCAAGTACAGCAATTTTATGTACCTCCTCAACACTGAGCTTACTAGGACTAATATCATCAGCGCAGCAATCGGTGCGTACGAACTCTTGGAAGGATCCCACCTTTTTTGGCATAGCAGAAGATGGTGAAGATGATGATAATGATGATGACAATGAACCACCACCAGTATGTGAAGATGTAAGGCAGAGAGAATGAGCTCCGATGGACGCTCCACCTTCAGCGAGCGACATCCGCGATCCGTTAATATTGAAGGTTGGGTGACGACATTCGACCAGTGTCGTCATGGGTACACCACTAAATCCACCGTGATCCAACATAAAGGCAGCAACTTCACGTATACATGCTTCTCCAGGAATGACACCCTCTCGAAGAAACATATCCTGACCTGGTTGTTGTATGTACCCTCTCGGATTGTTCTCTGCGTATGGTTCCTCATCGGATGCCTTAAAGACGGCAATCTTCGCCTTTCTACTATTGTGTAAAAAGTACGTTCCTCCAGATCCATCTAAAATAAATTCCGGTTTGAGGTTGAGCGACAACGCTCGTCTTGCTTCTTGAACTAATGCACGCAACGGTCTCGGAGTCGAGTCAATCACCGAAGATGAAATATCAATATCACTACTTGCTCTGTACCTTGGAGAAAAGGCAGATAAAGAAGGAGAAGATAATGAAGTGGAACCAGCTTTCACATCGAGAAGTATTGTCTCTCCCGACCGATAAATCCACATCATGTAACGACCGATGATTCGGTAGTGTCTTTCCAGAGGTTAAAAGTGGACCAAGTAAAGATGTTGTGATTGAACCGGAACATGTATCTTTTTCTGAATAACTTTCTTCACATCCAATATTGTAGACCAAGACCGGACTGTGATTGGTCGTTTCTTTCCTTGTCTCACATCCCTGAAGTAGAGTTGCAGATCGGGAGAGGAACGACTTGCACCTAGCTGCATGTCGTTCTTGTCCAAACTAACCATGATGATATGATTTTGATTTATTTATGACTTATATTTGTTTGTGTGTCCTGAGGATTTATTGTATCTATTTATTCGTTTCTCGATGTTTTTCTTTTGTGTTCTTGAGTTAGTATTATTATAACAGTTCATATAGCTTTGTTTTCTTATTGCTAATGCTGTTGGGCGAGTGGGATAGGGCGGGGAGCTTCTACTAAAATATTCGTGTGTCATATCATATAGTAGGATTTTTGAGATTTGACACTTCTTTTAGATGATTCGAAAAAAAAAATTGGAAATAAAAATTCACTTTGTTTGTGTAATGGTGGTGACAGTATCATGAAGTCACCTGTGAAAATGAAGGAGAACGAGGACTTTTGTGTCCACGTACAAAAAGGACGACTATTTATAATTGGGGTAATAGTATCTAATTTTAGGATGCCAGGAGTTATGCGTGCTTGATTGATTCGAAAGATATTTTCCAAGAAATCGAATCGAAAAGGATTGATTGTTTCCGGTCCGTCGACCCAGAGCCACAGCCAGAGTCAGTCCTCGTTCCTATTAATAGATATTGATCCTCAATCTATCTCCCAAATGATTTTGTAGTATGTCAGTGAATATATAGAAAACGTTGTTTGAGTGACTCAACGATTAGAATCAAGAATCATTATTTGGTCGATCCTTGTTCGCAGTATTATTCTGCTTATTTTTGTGTAAATATTATCGCTACAATCTGTGCTAATGTACCACGCGGCGGCATTAATTAAAAAGAAAAGGTGTCTTGTAGAAGTAGCTGTGCATTATTTTAGAGCACGACACAAAAAGATAAAAAGGAATAGAAATAACAAGTTAACAGTAAAATAACGGTTCAATCATGTTTTAGACCTCCTGTGAAGACTTCACCTCGTCTGTTTGTATTGATTCCTATTGGGTGCAAAAATTAGGTGTCAACACAAAATTCTTGAATTTGCATTTCTTCTGTCGCGGGTAAAGAATGCTTGTTGTCTAATCCTTCTCCTCACAAGATTGCGAAGTTCTGTTTTAGATACTGACGTGTAGGTATTATTGTTTGCAACACAAAAAACAAAACTTGGCATTCACTTTTTCAACACCAACTAACTGCCTTCATGCAATTTAGTACATTGTATGATAAAAATTTGTTTGCATTATAAGGGTTTCCTGGAAGTAGTCACCAGTTTTTCCTGATATGTTTTGAGCTGACAATGCAATTCTACAGGGAAAAGTTAAACAAAGGCTAGGGATCTAGTTTTTTTCTATAGTGTAGTAGGACCTAGCTAAAGAAAAGTGATAAGCTCGCCCCTACTTGTTTTTTATGGTTTTTTTTTGCATCTTCTGCAGAACAATTAAGATGACAATTAAATGCTGTTTCCAGAATGGCAGCCAAAGGGATAGCAGAGTAAACCAACTGCTTGAAGGATAAACACAACAAAACTTTATGAATCAAACAAGAAGGACTAAGATCATTGATGCTGCTGTAGGAAAAGGTAACAAAAGAACATACATATTTACAAGCTGTCTCCATAATTTTGCCTAAAGCCAAAAGTAGAAGTAACTTTGCATGTGGAAATGTACACATGCTAGTACACACAAGATTTAAGTTGTGTTCACATAGTGTTGATATGCTATTTATTCAATTTATAGTTATCAGTGGTATAGAATTGGTGGTGTTATCCTATTGGAATCTATTGGAATACAGCTGCTGCTTTGCTGCTACTATAAAATGACATGTAAAAAGCTGGTGTGCATCAGGAAACATTACTATGACAAATCTTTGTACCAAGACTAGATAGAAGACCCAGTTAAAGTACAATACACACAAAGTATAAATTAGATTGTAGCGTTTACATTACAAATACCATCGTATATCCCAATTAATTATATCAGTCGTCGTTAGGATAAAAGACTGCCGTATTTTACTTAATTTCGTTTCATTTCATTTTTGGAACTTATAGTGTAACATTCATTCATTTATTCATTCAGATAAATACGTTTGAAAGAGTATAATTGTTCGTATCATTGTCAATTGTAGAATTGAAACAAATAAAGTCGATAATGAAACGAATCGTCTTACTCTTTTACCAATTGAACCACACGCATTCAACATACATCCCCACACACAACACATATGCATTCAGATTATATTCAGATACCATATTCGTAGAATTAAAATAAAGTGATAATAATCAATCCCACAATACCAACAATACTACTACCAATAATAGTAATGCCCCCTAACTTACTTTTGCTACTACTGCTGTCATTTTTATTCTTATCGTCCTCGTAGTATGGAGTAACATCACTAATACTGCTAGTATTAATCGCCACAACAATTTCGCTTACATTCACTGCTGGATTACAAACTAATTCTTCAATTGCGTTAGCTAATGGTATATTACAATAGTTGTATGCGCATTGACCTTCTGTAAATTGAATTTGTTCAAAATAGGATACCATATCTTTTTTTGTTGGCTGAAACTTCTCATCTAACTCGTCATCTCCTCCTGATGATAATGTTAGATTCGCATCATCATCGTTGTAATTAGTATTATCGTCATCGTCATCGTCATCGTCGTCGTCATCGCCACCAATAGCTTTTGCTGCACATAATTTAATTGCATTATATGCATTATCGATACCAAACCATTGTTCGTCACAGTATTGATCAACGGGAATTTTTCCATAATTAGTTAACCAACCTTGACTGTACAATTCATTACACCCCGGCCCTAATCCAGTATAACAATCAGCTAGGCAGTTCGCACCTGCACCTAATTCAGTAAAATTAGTTGTTTGTGCAAACATGGTTGCTAAATCATATGATCCATCAAAGTAAAAACCACCCCCCTCCTCACTCCAAAATGTATTATATGTTAAATTCCCATCAAAGTAATTCTCATCTTGTTCTAATAAACAAACAATACCCGATGCACGATTATATGATTCAATTTCAAGTTCACACATTGATTTTGCCTTTTGATATAATTCCGTTTCCATTACAAATTGTAATTCAGATTTTGTTGTCGTACTTTGTAATTCCCATTCTGATACAACACCAACACGGCATACCTCACCAGCTTCACCACCAAAGTACGGTAGGATTGTTGGTTGTCCAGTAAAAGGAGATGATGAAGATAATGATAATGATGACATAATTATTACTATCAATGTTATTATTTTTTTATGATTACGGTAATGTATTTGTTTGTTTTACTCAGACCCAACGACGGAATATTGTTACAAATAGAGATAATATCGGAATATCACCTGCAGCTGCAGCTGCTGCAATATAATACAATACATACTGTATCGCCTCTTCCTACAGTACTAAATATTCGACATCATAAGAACACACCAGTGATAGTGAAACCTAATACAATAATCGCTCTCTGAAAATATTAGCGAAAACTTCGCTGTCTATCTTTGAATTCTTCTCTTTGAAAACGACGACAAAGAGGAAGTTTTGCATGTGACGTCCGTCTGACCGCCGTCGTCGCTATATTAATAATATACTTGCACATTTTGCCAGCGGTTATGGTGAAATTAACACGCGCAAAAGCACGATAAACCTTAAATATACCAATCGACAGGAAATTTTAAAAAAAATGAGATTTTGAAAGTTTTCGAATCAATCAGCACTCTCCGTGCTTTTGAGCGTGTTAATTTTCACCCGATAATAGGTCGTACGGAACAATTATCCGTTGTCACACTGTTGTAGGAGCACGCCATGCTGTAGCAGTTACTATTACGTTCCGAATAAGAATATTCTAGGACTATTGACTATAAATTGCATCCTTAGCGACATATCCTACCGTAACCTGTTATCGTGTAGACTAAAAAGTAAGATAGATACAGTAGATATTAAGAAAGAAAAAGAAAGCAAAAAGCAATGGCTGCTGTTATTACCTGCATCGTCACGAGTTTGACTTTTTGTTTATGTTCAGCGACAACATCCTTAATGGGTGCCTGTTGTGGAAATGACAAAACAAGTAATATTGCACCTGGTTCATCGTCTGGAAGAAAACGTTCGGTTTTACTATTATGTATGGCAATCGTTATCGCATTCGCATTTCAATACGGCGTTGCGAAGTATATAGTAAATATTAGTATCAGTAATTACATAACAGACGCTTGGTTGAGTGGTTGTACTGACTTCGATACGGATGCTCTCATACTACGTTGTGCGGGACAGGCCGGTGTATATCGGTCTGGTTTCTCAGCGTTTGTATTCTTCATCCTTGCAGCTGTTGCGGTTGCATGTAAGAGGACAGCCAATCGTGAGGCGTGGCCTGCAAAATATATCTTGTTCCTATTCTTCGTCCTTGCCATGTGCTTTGTACCGAATGAACCATTATTCACGGATATATATATAAATATTGCTAGAGTTGGTGCAGTATTCTTTATTCTGTTTCAACAAATCATATTTGTGGACATTGCTCATAATTGGAATGATGGATGGGTTGATAGATCCGAGAAGGCCGATGCAGAAGAAAGTGGTTCAGGACAAAAATGGTTGATCGCTATTGTTATCAGCGCTGCATTTCTATTTCTTGTTTCTATTGTGGGATGGGTGTTACTCTTTTATTTCTTTAGTGGGTGTGCTACTAATACTGCCTTCATATCATTAACCATCATTCTTTCATTACTGGTCACTGGTACACAATTATCTGGAAGCGAAGGGTCACTCCTTGCTAGTAGTCTGATAACAGCGTATGCTACAATGCTATGCTACAATGCAGTTACCCGAAACCCTAACTCCGATTGCAATCCACAATTGGGCGGTGATGACAATCTGTCGATTATTATCGGACTAGGCTTAACAATTGTAAGTCTAAGTTACGTTGGCTGGTCAACCACTGCCGATAGCGCGCTTGGTGGAGAAAACAACGATATTGATGATGATGGCAACGACGAAGGAGAGGATGACAATCCATCCAAGGAGCAGGAAAAAATCAGTGGTGTGGTCACAAATAACTATCAGAGTGCCACGACGAACGACGACGACCAATGCGTAGATGAAGACGGAGGACATACTTTAAGCGAAAACGTCCCCAACACATTTTCGAATAATTGGAAACTGAACCTTGCTCTAGCAACAATATCTTGCTGGTTTTCTATGGTACTCACTGACTTTGGTTCTATCCACGCTGATGGTACTATGGCAAATCCTCAGATCGGTGAGGTGAATATGTGGATTTTAGTTGGTTCACAGTGGTTTGCTCTTTTGCTTTACACCTGGACGCTTATTGCACCCAGAATCTTCCCTGATCGAGAATTTTCATGACATAATATTTCTACTTGAAATGGGACTTAACTTTTTCATTTCAACATCACCTGTCAAATAAATGTACCATTCAATGTACTATATATATTGCTAAAAGATGCGCCATTCATTTTATAGCCACAACCAAAATTTATCTTCACTTCTAGTGCATATATATATATATATATATATATACTATCTTACAAATTCATCCTCGCCTGGAATGTTTCATAAGATAAAATTTCCTTTTCACATATTATAATAGTGTATTAAGATCTCAGTTTCACTACATACTTTCGGTCCTCAAGCGTGGTTTCCCGGAATCATTCCTGCATATGGTACAATTGTTGAGACCGACTAAACGAGAGCAATAGGATTTATAATAGATTTCGTCCAGACAATAATTATGAGCTATTTTCGTGCTTTTTTGCTACTTGGTTCTACTTGCGGTAACTATTCAACGAGATAGGACTTATTTCTACAAGATTATGCAGATTACCATGGGATTCAGATCAGCTATCTACGGGACTCACCCAAAGGAGTCTCCTTCACAGTAACTATGTAGCATGATAAAGTTAAGAATTACAACAGTAATGAATAGATGTATTGTAGGCAAATAAAAATGGAAGTGAAGATATTATGTTGATCAATATGGCTAGTGTAAATGAACAAGCTATGATAATTTTTGTTTGTTCTCGCAAAATGTCTCTGAAGAAACAAAATCAAGGTCATCATTGTGAAGATTTGTTCAAAAACATAAGCGACTCAACAACACTTTTTTCTGTCTCTGAAGCATCGGGACTGTTAGCAGTACTATCGTGTTTAGTTCGTTTCTCAGTCGGAGGAGCATCATTATACGAATCATCACCTGTAACGAGAGGTCTTTTCTTTGGGGGGCGTTTCTTGTTAAGCTCTTGTTTCAAACTCGCTTCTGAATTGTTGTTCGAGTTGTCTTTGCTCGTATCCGCGCTGTAACTGCTAGCGGAGACCCAAGCTTCTGTACAATCTCTGGGAGAGGTAGGGGTTGTTGGGAATTGATGTTTTGTCAATGGTACAAAGCGTAGCGACTCATCCACTTTTTTACCATTCCGGATAGGTCTCAAACATAAAAGTAGCTCTTGTTCAATTTTTATTCCGGAAACGCCATCACTACTTTCAACAGATTCCGAATCCGTGGCCTTTTCATCCCCAGTATCCTCGTCAGATGACTTATTTCTAATTGAAGAAGTGACCTCACACCAGACAGTTGTCAAATCATCTCGAATCAGACACATTCTGCGAGTAGGAACAAGAGGTTTCTTCCGATGATCTAAACAATAGAGAAAAATGACAATGTGAGAATATGTGCGGATGTGTTCGGACAAGGAGATTGTTTCATTTAACCCAGAAGAAGCTAGACAATGATGATCGATATGCTTACCGTTTGATCTAGAAGTATCGCTCCACGATGATGAACTTTCCTCACGAGAATCGTTTGATTCTCTGTACCCCGAATCGTCTGAAGCGTCCTCATTCTTTTTCTTCTCTTCGACTCCGGTCAAGAGTGAGTCATCCGAAGAAGATTGATCCCCTGTGCTTTCATATGGAGTAGACTCGTCGTTTTTCTTAGTAAAGGATGCATTAGGGCAATGCTCCAAAGAAGAAAGACGTGCACCAGCATTATTTGCCGTTACAGAAGCACCAGTTACATCATCCTTGGGGCCATGGTCAGTCTCTTTTTTCTTGTTACCCTCTAGCATCCGTTGATTGTGCCAACGAACGTTCCGATCAAGATTGTTATTTGCGCCCAAATTCTTCGTTTCGGATAGTGGCGATGTTACGGGTCCATCATCTTCGCCTGAGCCTATTGATACTGAATAGATAAAAAAAGGAAAACATACATTATACTTAGTTCTATGAATCACATAACGTACACATACTGAAATCAATTTAAAAACTATGTACAGTATACAACAGTAACACAAAATAAAACAAAAACTTACCTCCACCGTTGCTTGTAGACGACGAATCTAGATTTTCGTTACTTGATGAAGGTTGTTTGCTTTTGTTTTCTACCTCTACAACCGACAAAGGAATGACTGTTCCGATACAATAGCAACTGCACCGGAAGTATCGTCGGTTGAATTTCCGCCTCCACTTCCTCCAGACGAGTCTCGTGCAGATGCGCTGCTGTTCCTATTGGTGGTGGTACTTTCTTCTGTATTATTCTTACTTGCCTGTTGTTATTGTTGTTGTTCCCACCATTAGCGGAATTCTTCTTATTTGTTATCGTTCGCTTTGTGCCTCGCCAGGCAGAAGCCCGAGCGGCCTTGGCCTTACCAGGATGAACAAGATCTTCAATGAGAGACTTCAGTGCATGTCTAGACGATGGTACCAACAGATTGTACAATTTTGCCCCCGACAAATCATCTATCTTGTACTGTAGGATCCTTTCAGCTTGAGCACTACAAAAGGTAATTTCCCCTCTATGTTGTTGCTATTACCAAGTCGGGAAGGAGACCTAAAATCATTGCCTGTTTTTTCAAACGAGCATTGGTTTTTGTCATTTCTTCTACCAAAGCCTTTTTTCGTGCTCTTGAATTACTGGCAGATTTTCGGTTTGCAACACGCTTGTCATTCTTCTTTTTGATTTTTCGTTCCGACTCGGAGCGCAATATAGCAACAGAGTGTGGAACCGGTTGATTCATTTGATGTAACAATGTAATATGTTGATCTAAAATAAATGAAAAGAAAGAATAATTTCGTGAGAGAGAGAGAAAAGTGTGAGTTTTTGTTTTTGTTGTGGTGGGTTATTTTTAGTAGAGACAGTATTAAGTACTTGATTGATTTGATTCGTACCTAATTGCCGCATATTCCAGGATTGCATATCCGATAGCAACGCTGGAGAAGCCAATGTGCTTGTTGGTTGTGAAAGAACAGGAGCATTTGGACGTAACATGGAAGAAGCGGAAGTAATAATAGTATTAGTATTAGCATTAACATCAACGTGTTGGTGTTGTTGTTGCAGCTGTCCTGGTACGGATGTAGGAGATGCGATCGCTTGGTGCTGTTGTTGTACTGGTACAGATACTGATTGTCCAGCTCCAACATTTGCTAATGCAGTCAAAAGTGCTACATGAGGTGATGTTGAAACTACTTGTTGCTGTTGATGTTGTGGATGATTTCCTTGCTGCTGTTGCTGCTGTTGTTGGAAGGCAGCATGATAAAAGGCTGGTGATAACACTGCTGTAGAAGCTGTTCCAGTATTATTATTCGTTCCTACTACTACTCCTGATGATGATGATCCCGGAGGAGAAGGAGCTTTTGCTGCATTTGCTTGATTCATTTGTTGAACTGCTGAAGCTGCTACAGCGGCTATCGTTGCAGCAGCATTAGACATCATAAAGGCAGCTGTGCTGTGTTGGTCCACCACCGGTGCATACGGGTGTGATCCAGCAGCAGCCATTGCAGCAAATTGAGATGCATTGATACCCGACATTGTAGTGTTAGGTTGCAGTTGCTGGTGATGTTGCTGATTATGCTGGTGATGCGATTGCTGGTGATGTGACGCTGTTGGTACAGATGCAAATGATGGTCTAGTAGTACCCTCGTTCTCTTGAATACTACTACTACCACCACCACCACCACCACCACAAGGACCGTTTTGGTTCATGATTGTATTAGCTTTGTGACTTGACTAGAATTGGCTTCTATTATATTTCAGGTCCAATTTTCTTTACTTCAATTGACTTTTCAATATTGATCGACTATGTTGTTAATTTCACAAGAGTATGTTATTGTTTGACAATTACAATGCAATACAATACAGAGTGACTGGTTGGTTGGTTGGTTGGTTGGTTGGTCAATAATGTTAGTGTTTTATGTTGATCCGCAACTACAGTAGTATGCTTTGCTTTGTTGCATTCGAGGCCTGATGTTTGATGTTACGCGATGATGCATACATCTGCACACATGTGATTAAAGAATGCAATGTTTACTGCTGACTACAACAATTGTACGCATATTTTTTCGCTTTTTCAAAGAAAACAGATTGAAAAGAATCATTATTGACGACGACGACGGATGTGCAAGCAGATGGCCATGAAAAGCAGATGATAATCATCTGTTTCATAAAATAATAATGAAAGGAAAAACGCAGAAAATCTAGTCACCATCTGGCTTCAATTTACTTAAATAAATTATAACAAAAAGAACGTAATGAAATTTTTAGAAGGGGAGCAATCACAAAAGTTATTTAATGATTATTTGATATGTTGACGCGACTTTTTTTGGCGCGTGCTGTATTCAAGTAGGGAAACAAAAATGGGGGGGGGAGCGAGGGGGATAATTGTGCAGCAATTTTTTTGAAATTCCCTCCCCAAAGAGAGAGGGACAGAAATCAACTCAACACTCATTATCAAAAATCGTATTACAGTGTTTTAACTAGGATTGCTACTGCATTGGAATTAGACAAAGTGCTGATGTAGGTTTGCTCCGTTATTATTGTTGATACCCTCCCTCTTTCTCTCTGTTGTTGACAACATAATCTCTTCCTATTATTCTTTTCTGTTGTTGGCATCACTTACTTTTTTCTTTTTTATCATTTCCAATCATATCTATTTTTTGATTGGTACATTGTGGTTCTGTATCATATACTACCTACTGTAAATTCTAACTAATCATAAATACCTCCAGCAACAGTACAAAATGAACATAAAAATGTGTATAGTTCTCTAAACAATATGGAATTGATGTCTTTTTACCTTATTATTATCATCATCAAATCCATGATATAATCTATTAAAGAAGAACAAAGAAGAACAGCTGGGAGACATATTTGATTGGTTGTTAATAATACGGGTGGGTATAGTTTTGACTATTAGTACTCTTCAATTTTGATTTTACTTTGCTGTGAATTTTCTTACTGTAGGAGAGGGGCTCATTATTTTTGGTTGACTACTACATCTTTCAGATCTATTTAAAACTATTGATGATCACTGTTACAATCACATTCAGCATCATCACACCACAAACTAGCCTAAAAAGATACTGGGAATCAGAATCATGATGATGAGATCAATTAATTGTTTGTCTGTGATTATCTTCTACATGATGCTGCTGCTATATTGCTTCTCATTTCTTCCTCTTGTCATTGTTGTTCATCTTTTCATCTAAATAGTAGCAGCTGCCATTCTGTCTACCCTTAACAACATATTATTATAAACTGATATTATCTATAATATATGTATAATTTCTTAGTTAAAAGCTGCCGCTTTGCTCCTCTCTGTCTTAGAAAGACTGAAGAGTTCCTCCACCCTTAGTATTGCTTTGTCTTGGCTGGTTGTCCTCTTTCCCCCCAATTTTGTGCACACATCTGTGTTATTAGATTTTTGTTACTGTTATTGCTCTGCTCGATGACCATTTCCTCTGTAGTCAATTGTAAACGTTTACCAGTGGATTATTTGTCATTCTTTTTAGCATTATATGATTTCTTGTTGATATTTTCCTTGAGCCTTTTGTTTAAATGCTACCAGATTGGTTTGCTATTATTCTCCTGTGCTAACTCTTTCACTCTTTTCATACTGTGATCTATCAGTCTCCATCTCAATAGCCACTTTGCACACTTTGCACACTTCTTTAATTGCTGGTTTGTGTCCTCCAATCTTGTTCCTAGTGGTTTATTGAATGTTTTCGTTTCATCTTCTGGCACTACCATTTCTCGCATCAAGTACAGCTGAGTTACTTTCGTTGACAGGGAATCATATACTGGTGTCTTTCTGTCTATGCATCTGTTTGTCCATATCTCTTGTATGATGATAGGAGGAACGATTGATTGGTAAAATGCATGGAAGGCTTCTTGTTGAATTTTCCATTGTTTGGAGAAATTTCCTCTTAAAACTTATAATATCATCATCATCATCAGACTACTACGGGAACATGCTGTTCTGTTTCAATATTACAATGGAAGGAATATTTGACTGTGTAATTGCAGATGGAATTCTTATAGCTAGACATCACTGTATAATATTTTCTTCCTGTATGGTACTGGTAAAAAGTCTGAACAAAGACGAAAGGAGGTAATAAATGATGCATTACTACATTATTTTCCACATTGTACAGTAAGGCGCGCCGTAAGGTACTTCCCATCACAGCTGATACCAACAAGCACTTTGATCACTTGTTGCATAACTTAGCACAAAATCATAATCATATGCCCATATGATGTGTGTCAAAAAGAACAGCAGGGACCAGACAACAGCGCAAGAAGCAAAACCCCATATAACTTGTTACAAAGGTAATTTGTTGCAAAGGGCATGACTACATTAGATACACTACCGTATTATTATTCTGTATGTTCCAAGTTGTCATTGCGTCATAGGTTGGGTGTATCACTAATCGGTAGACAAGCCTAAAAGTAAAATAGGAGCTCCATTGCCAACATTTGCTGTAGTAGTATTAGTAATAGAGGGTTTTTGTAGTAGAGTCAATAGTATTATATAGAGAAGAAGTAGAAATATTAGTAACATCTTCTTCTATGATATCACCATCAGATTGTCTAATAGCAGCATACCATGTTGTATTAAAGCTAATGAAAAATAATGTACTGTTAACACTTGAGAAAAGGTTTGGTGGTGACAAAGGCATTGCAGAATTGGAGCTTCCTATACACAGGTGTTTCATTTCAATAAGAAGATTACACTCATTTCTATTAGGTTTTGGAATGTTTGATTGAATATTTGTGATTTTTTGTATGCGATTTCCCCCACTTCTAGTTAGCAAGGAATTGTAGCACTATAAGATTCTAACGACTTTGTCTATCCTACCGGTAGGCAGTTGACGTAGCCAACTTCAAAATTCAAAATCTAGCTAGTATATATTATGATGTGTAATCGTTGAAACATAAAAATCAAAATCAACAGCAAATAAAAGTATTATGAATAGCATAACAACCCAAAAACTTGATTAAGTAACGTTAGTATTATCATTATTATTATTAGTTTTTCCCATCAATGCAATCTCAATGGACAATTCACAAAAATGTTGCCTGATACTGAGCGAAGATTATCGCTACATTATTTATTTTGTACACGGAAGATGGAAATTTGATTGGTCGGAATGGGTCTTATTGATCTAAATTTATCATATCAATAATAAATACTGTAGGTATATTGACTTTGAAAAAGATCGATCCCCAACATAAAAACCTCCTCCAAAATCGTTTCTTTCATAAATTTAATAAATCAACTAAAAGAATCAGTTCGATTTATTATTGTTATTGTTTGAACCTTACTATTTCATAGACGCTACTGCTGGACTATGAAGAGAAACTTCTAAGAAACCCATTTCTTGTAATTGTCTATCACTATGACCTTGATTTCTAAGTTCTGTAACTTGTAGTCGTTCTGTTGCAACGGATTGAATTTCTCGATTAATTTCAAATATTAATGGCATCAATACTACCATTGACGTCGATGCAAGGAATAGACCAACAGTACCACCCTTCTGTGTTAGCCACCAGGACCATTCTTTTGAGAATTGAAACCCTTGTTGAAAGGAGTTTCCAGCACGATTAAAAAAACCTTTGATACCACCACCTTTATTATTACCAGCCATTATTGTGTTGTTTTCGAATTATTTTATCGAAGGTAATGTATTACCGAATTATTATTGTTATTATTATTATTATAATTACTATTATTAATATTTAGTATGTGTAACGAAATTCTGCTTTGCTCAATGTTGGAAGCGATTACTTTCTATTGTCGAACTATTGGAAAGGATGACTTGACTTTATTAGCATTCGTTAAAAAATGGTATGATGAGTTAGTTGTTATCGAGATAGTTGTGTCGAATGTATGTGAGTTGTGAATGAATTTTTGTGTGGCGTTTAAACTCGACAAAAAGTAAATGAAAATTGGATGGACGCGCGAAAGCAAAAATATCTGATCTTTTGAATTCAAAATAAGAGCACGAAGAAACAAAAGAAGAAATCAATCGACAATAACACTTCCTTTAAAGGCAACGTTAATGCCTTCAATGTACTCTATGCTTCTGTGGCGCCCAGCACAAGTAACTTTTAACTAAGATCTGTATCTGCAGTCGCTTCAAACCATAACTCTGTGGGTAATTTCTCAAGAAGGGGGTGGTCCTGTCACACCTGCATGTGTGTGTGTGTGTGTGTGTGTGATAAATCGTGTAATTAAAAATGAGAACAAACATAGTAAGAAGTCAAACCATTCCTCATTGGTTTGATATCACAGCAACAAGAATATCACTATCATTTCCTGCTGAGAGATCCTTTTCGGTAAAAGAACTCTCTTGGTGTGCCCCGAAAGATTCTCCAGTTCGACGTCAACAACAAAAACAGCAACAAAAAGAACAATACAATGGACCAAAGTCAACGTCAACGTCAACGTCAATGACGAATAATAAAGGTCACAATAACAACAAAAGATTGAAACTACCAATTGATCATTTTGGAATTGTTGCTGCCACGTGTTCACCTACGACGAACAGCAGTAGTATCAAGAACAATAACAGCAGTGGTACTATAATTGGTATCAATGGAAAGCTCCCATGGGAATATCTTCCAACAGATCGCATGATTTTTGAACGTCTAACACGAAATCGAATCCTTATTGTTGGACGACGTACACTTTTGGAAGAAAGAAGTGGAAATCTAGATCATATTCGTCATGCTAAGTACTGTATTGTAGTATCGAAATCTATTCCAAGTCTAGATACGATAGAACCTGCTGCGCCGTTAGTATTAGGCAAGGATAATAATGAGTACGACGACGACGACGACGACGATGATGATGATGATGATGATGATGATCGGTGTATTCTGAAACTTGCTCGGTCATTCGATGACGCAATAGAATTAGCTCGAGAATTGTCGATCACAATGAATATCGAAATGAATAGTAATGAAAAATATAAAAATATTGTTCAGGAGAACGATAATGATAATGATAATGATAATAAACAAATTCCATCGTTATTACCATCGAGTTATAAGATACAATGCTGGGTTGCAGGAGGAGAGAAGATTTTTGAGGAGGCATTGAAACATAGATCAGCATCGGAACTTCACCTTTGTGTTGTTGATATGGAGATAGATTTGACTTCAACAGCTATAACGAATGTAACTCGATTTCCTTCGAAGTATAGATGGGATCATAACTATGAAAAGATTTCTGAAACACGCTTGCCATTTTCATCATCAACAGAGGAGACAAGAAATAGAATTGAACCAAGCTTCAATTATAGTACATATAAACGTATCATTAGACAACATTAAATTAAATTAATGATGCGGAAGTAAGGGACATAATATTACTATTACACGACCTCCCTCCTCTCAAATCAGAACCCAACACTCAAATCATTCCATGTTGAACTTTGTCTAAACACTAAAGTATGTTGCTAGTGTACTACAGTAGTACTTACTATCAAGAACTTTCAAAACAGAATAGGATCCCAATTTTAGATTCAAAATTAATGTAGATGATTATTTATTGGGGAGATGAAGATGTAGTGTAGCCCACAGTTCGTGACTCATTAATATTGAGTCTTGTGTACTTTTATTATTAATTTTATGCCCCCCCTCGCGGAAGGTACAACACCCATACCCTAAAACGGTCACCCCAAAGGCAATCCCTATAAATTTAAAATACGACATCATCATTTTAAATTTCGTTTGTTTGTGGGAACAAAGAACAAAGTAAAGTTGAAAGTATTAAGAATTGATTAATTCATTGTTTTTCTCTACAGTGATCATGGATAACACCAGTAGCAGCTGTAGTTCGGGATTTGCTGCCCTCCCAAATCTCTCGTCATTAACTAATGATCTTCCTGACCCAGACGACAACTTCGTGTTGTTTCCAGAGGACGACGACAAGGATCCTACAAATTTTACTAAGCCAGGCGAATTTTCGAAAAAAGGTGTTTTGAAGAACTCTGATGAAGAAGAACAATACATATTAGGGACGATAATTATTCGTGTGGTAGCTGCGAGAGGACTCGAGAATCCAAACTATAGCGGAATGACTACAGGTTTCTTTAATCGCAATTCCTCATCCTCGTCGGCGACGATCAATCCGTACGCATCAGTTAAATTCGGAACCAGCACACAACGAGGATCTGAAGTATATTCTAGTCTAGATCCTGTATTTCCTAGAGATGAGGTAATGTTCATGGATGTCTCAGTTCCGTTGTCTCTGTTGACTCATTCTTCTTCGAACAATCAAATCTATGACGGTGAAGCGCATGTATCTTCATCTTCATCGTCACCAATCAATGAAAATAACGAAGACCTTTACTCTGGTTACAACAAACCCGACAATACGATTTTGACGGTCGCTCTTTTCCATACCCCTCTTGAAATGGGGGGACAAATCCCTAATAATAATAAGTTACATAACGAGGGAACTTTATCGGGAGACTCGGACGATACGTTCTTGGGTATGGCTTCGATTGATTTGATCCAATTGTTGACGGGCCAACGAACAGTGGATGAGTGGTTGCCACTTCATGGAACTAGTAATGATAGTAGTACAGGTCGCTCTTCGAAAGCAGGGGCTTCGGTGCGCATAATATGCGAATACGAACTCAGTGACGTACCACCTAATGCAGGAGATATCTATCGCTTTAATCGATTCTGTCATCCGAAAGATTTATATCCTCTTGAACCTGGAGGTTCCTACAAAGTAGATAAAGTTCACAATAATGGAGAAATTATTCTCTTATCTTACGAAAGTCCAGAGGGATGGGTCATGTCCTTTCAAGCTAATAAAAAAATGCTTGTATGCGAAGAAAGACATGTCAGCGCCCTAAATACGGCTCAAGACGAATTGCAAACTCTGGGAGAGCGTCTTTCCGTTTCTCCATTGGTAGCGGTCGTGACAGAAACAGTTGAGAGAGTTGTCGAGGATGGGCTGGTGGGAGTTGCGGAGGGGATCGTTAAAGGCAGCGCCTCTATCTTTGATCGCTGGTTCAAGGGTGGCATTGATACCATAATTAGTGACATTCAGGACGTTACAAATATAGACGGCCGTCACAACCAAAATAATATCGGTCAACGATTAGATCTCGAAAGTCCTACCAGCTCATCATCTTCTTTAGTCGATGACAACAATGACAACACTAAGGCTTATAGTACTATATATACAGAGGACCCGTTCCAAGAAAAACAACTAGCCGAAGCGTTGCCCAATATGCCTCCGTGCCCAATCACAGGATTTCCGATGGTAAGTAATATCAGAATTTCAAAATGAACTATTGATTTATATTCAACACTGCCAAATCGTACAAGAAAAACCTTTATCATCCTCTCTTTACTATATTTGTTAAAAAAAAAACCCAACTATCGATCGTGATCTCACGTTATACCTTTTACCTCATTTTTAAAATTTACCAACAATAGGCGGATCCTGTTGTAGCGGCTGATGGTCATACTTACGAGCGAAGTGCCATTGCCCGATGGCTAAAGACAAGCGACAAGAGCCCTATGACCGGTTCTATCTTATTCCATAAGGAGCTCGTACCGAATTATGGATTAATGTCTAACGTTCAAGATGCCATATCTCGAAAGGAGAAAGTCGCACCATCGCCATCTACCAAACAATCGTTATCTAACAGTGATGCCCTCAAGAAACCACCGCCAACAGTAGAAACCTACAATGTAGACAGCATATTAAAGAAGCTTTAAATTAAGGTTGATAGGGGTTTCCTAGAATCTTCCTATCCGAGAAGCTATATAAAATGTATAATTCATAATTAGTCATGTGTGTAATTTTTAGTCTCAAGTAATTTCATTATTTTAGAAGAATCTTTTTAAGATTATCCAAACGTTCCTTTTTCCCATTTTTTGCTATTGATCATCAGAAGGATTGTCCATTAATATATTCGCTCTTTGTTGCTTAGTCCAGTGATACAGTTCAGTATTCGCAGTGGGGATATCTGTATGGTCATGTTCTTTATAAAATGCCATACATTCGTCATACAATCGGTCCCATCTAGCACTTTCAGCAGTCCAGGGGAAGCCGATATCATCAAATGGTTTAATTCTATTGTTTCGTAATTTATTTGCATTGTACAAATACCGTTGATGCCTCACCCAAGTATTCAGTTCTTTGTATTCAACAGGATCTGTGGGGACAGAGAAGTGGTTGAATTCTTTATGGAAATTTTTTAATTTCTGAAATTTTCTGCCCAGATCTCATCATGGAGAGATAATTCAAATGTTACGTTCATAAGTCGTTCCTTTCGATCCTCTGAAAAGATTTTTGTGTCATCCTCTATATCTTCCCATTCGAATCCAATGTTGGATAAACTTTTTATCTTTCCCTTTGGTATTAATATACCGTACGATGTAGTATCCGTCGTATCTGTGCCTGAGCCTGCGTCCGTCTCCGTTCCATCATTATGTTCTTTAAGGCGTAAGTGTTTTCTATAGCTCCTTCGCTGCCGATCGACCCAAATCCAAAGTGATCCCATACTTCGAGGAACTCTGGTATGATTGTGTTCTTTATAAAAATTACAAAGTTGGGTGTAATATCTGTCCCATGATTCAGCGGCGGGTTCCCACGAAAACCCGATATCATTCAAAGCTTCAATACGACCATCCATTAATACGCCATCATGATATAGTCGTCTTTGACGGGCAACCCATTGACCTAAATAATTTGATTTACCTTCGTCGTCAATCAATGGTACCAAGGTATCTCCATGTTCTTCATGGTATAGACACAGATTTTCATGGTTTGTCCTCCATTTTACATCTTTCGGATCAAAAGAAAATTCAATCTCTCTAAGTAGATCTTCTCTTTCAATCGACATAAGGCCCTTCTTATATGCCTTTCGTTGTTGTTCTATCCACGTATACATCCGAAGATCATCTTGGATTCTGATTGTTAAATCTCCCCCATGACGTTTTCCGTATAATTCAAGCTTATTAAAAGAACGTTGCCACTGACTCTCACGGCACGACCACATAAATCCTATCGATTCCAAGATAATTATCCTTGTAGACAGTGAGTTACTACTGATATTAGCTCCTTTACTGTTCGATCCACGGTACTGTCTTCTTTGTCTGACTGCCCAGTTGGCTAGGTCATCAGAGACACCCAACCGTTCTCTTTCCTGACGAGTGTACTTACTCGTTCCGGTCGGTATATGACAATCTCCGTTTTTAACCTTGTATTGTATAAGCAACTCAGTCATATGTTTTCTTCCGGGGTGAGCTTTCTTTTTAATATATCAATATCATCATCTTTATTATCATTGGTAAAAGTCGAAAAATTTCGGTTGGAAATTTTCGTCGTCGTCGATGACAGATCTGGGTATAATTCGAGGAAAGGAAGGTAAATGATGATACTGTTGCTGATGTAGAAGTAATCCATGATTTAAACTCCGTTTTGTTGCGGATGACTGGTCCAGTAGCAGTTGAAAACCGCCACCACGTTTTTCTTGACAACACGACGTAATTACCGTATCAGACCGTACATCGTTTATTGTCGTAGCGAAGGACTGGATCATTTCCCTCCTCCTCGATGGTTCGTTTACATGTGCATGTGAATGTGTAGACTATGCTTTGTATGTGCTTTTGCTTGTAGAAGAAATACTGGATTGGAGCGGACGAGATGGCGACAATATGATGGCAGCGTTGATAATAAACGAATCATTCGGTATTGAATTGGATGAATGGATGAAAATCTTTGCGAAGAAGTTTGCAAATCAATCTACCCTGTTAACCTTTTCACTTTAATAAGATATGGTTACTGCTTTAGGAAAAGATATGATACGGTATGTTGTATGTTGCATCATAAAAACATAATAATATTAATGAATATATTTTAAAATTTTGTTTGATTGATGGTGATCGAAAATGTACGGTATTGTACTGTATTTTAATCACGACCGGGACTAAAACTTTAAAAAGGAAAAAAAACCCGCGAAGGTCTGGACCAGTACGGAGTACGAGGAAGCAATGCTCTAGTAGCTCTTTTTGTAAAAAAAATCCGGGAAAATGAATGGCATTTAGAGAGTAAGTAAAAAAAATTAACAACACACAACACAGAACAAACGGCTTATCGCATCGACCACACACAGTAACTTAACAATTTTGAGCTGTGAATTCTGCTAAAGGTCCAGTCGAAGAAAGTCAATTAAGAAATGCAGAACGACCATACAACTGTCGTGTCTGTAGATCTACCACACGATGATGAAAGTGAAAGTGAAACTGAAAGTGAGATGAAACCACAAAAAATATTGAACCCGACGGCGGCGGTGGCGGAAATAATGAAGGATACTAGTAATCAGGGGAATAATATTATTATTAATAATAATAATGATGAAGGAAATTTGCGACTGAAGTTGAATCAAATACCTAAATGTAAATTACCTCCAGCCTCAGAGATGGCAGCGATAGAAACGTTCGTCGCAAATGCAGTGCAATCACAAGAACCACGAAACGATGACGATGGCACAGCAATACGACGTAATCCATCTCATTCTACACATGCAGATGCATATAGAGCTATATTAAATGCTTTAAAACGACCAAATGAAAATCCTAATTTGATATGGAAGGTACTGCTTGCATTACGGACTGCTGGACATGGTTCTATATTAAATTTATTGGCATTGAAAGACAATCATGCACAGTTATTACATTTAGTTATCCGGTTCGTATCGACAGTACCTCCAATAAATACCTTACTCGAAGAAACGGCGACAGGGAAAAATCTTGATGAGAAACTTCAAGTTTACAAGGATTATTCACTATGTGATGCACACTTTAATTTACTCCTTGCTATAGTTAGTGCGAAGTCAACACACGTTGCACCAATTTTGACTGCCATTTGGAAACTACTAACAAGTTACGGTCCAATAGGCGACGAAGGAGTGTAAGTACAAGAAGTATATATATATATATATATATGTTATATTTCACACACACAACGTAGAAAGTATTCAAAAATGAATTAAAAATTTTGCCTATGTATTTTATCCTAAATTAATTTCGTATACTACAACCCACTGAATCTGACTGACCCCATTCTGACTTCTCTCTCTCTTTTATGCATTTCTTTGATCCCGACACTACATCCGACGAATAATACAGAACCAATCGAATCCATGTAATGCTTTGTAACATTTTGAGAATAGTTCCCAGATCCAATTCAGATTTATATCCTATAATAGCATCGAAATTTCCATTTTGGTTAAAGGATAAGGAAATATTGGTGTGGTATACTACCCAATCCTTAAGGTGTTAGAATATTTACCAACCATTCGTCAAGGACTATTCGAGCTATTGATTGACAAATGCGTAGAAATTGATGTCAATATTTTATCAAAGATAATGGAGACGCGATAGTCGACGAAATAACAACAACAAACCAAACAAACGGTGATGATAAGGAAGCGGAAGAAAGTAATCCAATCGTTGTTTCGAGGGAGGAAAAATCTAAGTTGAAGACCAGTGTTGACGTGTTATCAGACAAACTTGATGCATTATTGGAACTACTATTTGAACAGATCCAGATCGGGTGCAAAAATTACGCGGGTGGTACACAACAAATATATTATGAGTTACTACCTATATTTGAAAGCACAATTTTAACAACACATAAATCGAAATTTGTTCAATTCTGCATGTTCATCCCATGCGGCTTAGAGGTACAGATCGGAAAGGACAACAGCTTTGCCCAAGAAGATGACCTGAGTAACGAACCAAGGAGTCACCCATCACTGTCCACCGGAACACGACGACGAAACTGTTTTATATCGTGAATTCGTTTCGAAGCTCCTTCAAATTATTGTCGATCCTTACCGAGCAGCTACTACACGACAAAGTAGTGCATGCTACTTAGCTTCCTTTGTTAGCCGGGCCTCCTTCGTTTGTGTAGAGACAGTTTGTGAATCTATCTCCGCGTTACTTAGATGGGCAGAAGCATACATCGGGTCATTGCCTCCTTATGCGGTCCGTGCTTCAGATGCTAGGCAGCAAAGTGAACATCATTCTATATTCTATACAGTTTGTCAAGCAGCATTCTATATAATGTCCTTTCGCGGAAATGAAGCAATTGAATATTATAGGGAGGCCGTATCGAGTAAAGAAGAAATTGAGAAAGGAATCCATAACGGTGATTCGAATGAAACCTCTGAAGATTTGGAATATATGAACTTGGAAAGCAAACGATGGACATTCTTGTGTGGTCATCCGTTGCAGCCACTTCGATTCTGCTTAGAAAGTGTGCGGAGTGAATTTCTACATGTGGCACATTTTTATGGTCTTATCGATGAAGATATTTTGAACAAACTAGTGGCAGATGCCAAACGTCTTTCGACGGGTAGAGTCAACAAGAAAGCGGCGTCTTCTATTTCAACAGCAGCAACATTGGAACGCCGCAGACAGACTGGTGGTGTTGGGGTTTGGGTCGTGGTTCCAATCCTCTTAAGTCCTTCTTTCCTTTTGATCCACTATTACTACGTCAATCTCACGAATTCATCGAGCCTCTTTATAAGTACTGGCAAGGGCCTGTTGAAGAGGAGGACGTCCTCGTGATTGACGAGATTATAGAGACGGAGATCCCACTTTTGATACAGATGAAAGCATCGAAGACTCTGACGGGGAAAGCGACTCTGACGACGACGACGACGATGATGAGGATGACGACTCTGACGATGATGATGATTCCGATGCGTTGTCGGAAACAGAAAGCTTTGTTGAACCTAACGATAAGTTGACACCCGATGCATATCGAATCAAACTTTTGCAGGCAAAGGCTTGGACAGAAACTACGAAAAGACCAAGATCACAAAGCTTAGAGAATGGTAGTTGGTGAGGATGAGGTTCATCTGAAGAAAATCTACTTTTAATTTATACTAGATTATTGTATTCAGATTGGGATTCGTTAGTGCTCACTAAAGTAGTATTCACTCGATTTACATAGCATAGCCATCAACTTTCAACTTCATCTTCTTTTTTATGGTGGAGGGATCGATGCTTTCTTTAAAAGGATATCGTAAACGAGTGTTGCGCCGGGTTTCACTAAGCATTCTCCATCATCCAAGCATATTCCTGAAAAAAGGAAGGAGAAAAAAATACGTAGGACAAATATGTGTGAGTTTTGAAGCAATATTAGTGTTCTGATATATCTTATAATTTTGATGTAATGAGACCATCAAAGTTGGTATTTATTATTCAGCAGTTCAGTTCAATTTCTTCTTTTCCTTACCTTTGTCTCCGAATGCCAGTTCAGGTGGAATTATTGCCTGCACTTTTTGTCCAACCTTCATTTCTCCGACCATAGAATTAATACCAGCATTAACTACTGAGCTTCCCAATTTGAAAAGAAGCACAGACTTCTTTCCTTCGCCGTGTGTTGCATCGAAAATAGCGCCATTTGAAAGGTATCCCGTGTACTCGATTGCGCAGATATCCCCCTCTTGAGGAAATGAACCTTTCGCGACGTCTTTCGTGATTGCATACTTGACTCCGTTACTAAGATTGTAAATTGTAGGAGCAGCAGCATCAGCTTTTACGGTTGGCTGCAACGAAACTGCGGTAACTAAAGCGCCGGCAGACACCGCAGCAGTGTTCATGAAACCCCGTCGTGACGATGCATGCTGTTCAGTTGTCATCGACAACGAAAAGGCTTCCACTTTCGTTCTCACGAAAATTGAACAAGAGCAGATATAGCTAGAACTCGCATTATCGATAGTTTCTTGTTTTTTTTAAAAAGATTTTAATACAGTTTTGTTTGAAATCGGTACAATGTAGAAGTGTATCAATGATGATTATGTGACTCCTTTTGGTTATGCATGTGAAATGAAAACGAAACAAATTAATGTGACATCATCGAAACATCATCATCCGATAAAGATATGTTGTGTCAATGATCACGTTAGTTGAAAGTGCGCGCGCGATTCATTCATTCGCGCGTTATCTTAAATAATATTTACATGATCAATAATTAATCATACAGGCAGTCGATCTGTATTAAATTTAAATTGTACGAATACTAGTTACCTCGAAGTAGTATAGTAGTAATAAAATAGTAACCTGTAATGAAAGAAGTAGGACCAAAAAGCTAATATAAGGTCATCTTCTATTGTCTTTCAGTCCGGATTATTTCACCGTCGTTGGATTGACAGGTTACTTATCATTCTAAATTGTGGTTCTATATCCTATTAATTATTTTTCAAAGTTGTCTCAACGGAGCGACATATTTTGTTACGCAGATTATTTGTGCTAGTACTTCTTTAATTTGAAACCATTAGGTCCCCGTAAATATATTTGTCTTTCAGTATAGCTCTAATAAGTGAATTTAGAGATAAAGTTTCTTTCGAACTAGTGAATGACCAGATACTTTTAAATCTAGCTTATTCATCATAGAATACATTTATATGCAAGGGCAGCAGCACCGAATCCATTATCGATATTCACAACTCCGACCTTGGAATAACAAAAACGATCATAATAATAAGAGAAAAGTCGTCGGTACGTTGCAGGTGGGGTGTATATATTTAGAGGATCTCTGTGTAAGACGAGATGGCATATATGACGAACACGACAATGACAATGACAAATTATACGAGAAAATCTTTAACTTACGCCTGGTGCACAGCTATTAAGCATTGTCATTAAGGCACTGATACCACCCAATGAAACTCCATAGCCAATGCTTGTAGGCACAGCTATTACAGGAACAGAAACCAATCCACCGATGACACTAGGGAGAGCCCCATCCATACCTGCGCAAACAATAACACAACCCACTTCATTTGATTGTAATCTTGGTAAGGCTCTAATAACTCTATGCAGTCCAGCCACTCCTACATCATATATTCGATCAACCTTGCAGTTTGCAGCTTCCAATACAACTGCAGCTTCCTCTGCAACTGGAAGATCAGTCGTACCAGCCGTTGCGACAATAATTCGCTTCCTTAGTTGCATCGAATCTTCACTAACAACCTTACTGCTGGCGAGACAACTAGGAATTATAGATAATATATTAGCGACTGGATGATAGACCAAATGACCATGCGATAATGGGATTTCCTTTACACTCTCGTACATTTCGGAAGATATCCTGAATAAAAAGTGCTTTAGTGTGAGAGAGATAGAGTACGTGTCTTATCCGCGTTTATTCGAAATAGTTCTTTTCTTTCACAACCACATCTAAATTTTTCTGTCAGGAAAACCATAGTAGGCAATTTCAGGCGTGAGGTTGTTGTTTATATATACCGACTGACTCACCTCGTTGCGAGAATTGCCCGTTGAGAGCTATCAATTCTACCATCGCTTTCGAGAACTTTGTCGTTAAAATGTCGAGCCATATCATCAAGAATTAATGCTATTTGTGATGGTGTTTTACCGGGTCCAAATACAGCTTCTGGAAATGCAGTTCGCGAAGACCGAGTATGATCAAGGTCGGCAAATGCTTTCAAAAGTTCTTCAGGTGATGGTGATGATGATTCTGATGACCTCGACGACAACAATTCCTTGTCCGACTGACGACGAATCAAGTACTCAGATTCGGATAACGATAGATTCCCTTCACTTACTTGTTGCAGAATCCTTCTAAGCTCATTGTCATTCATTGCCAACGGCAGTATACCAGTGGTTGAATATTTTCGATATAAAGCACGAGAATACCTTCCGAGAAGACGATTATTAAAAGTAAAAATATTGGATATCATTTTGTTGGCGACAATTCTTAAAATGTATCTTGTGATTCGTGTAGGACAATAACTCGCAAAGTTGTCGAATAGAGGTGTTTAAATGCTGTCGATACGAGGAGAGTTCGCAAACTTTAATGAATAGATATTCGACTCGTTAACGTATCATCCATGATCTATTATCTATTATCAACTAACAATATCCATCATCGTCAAATAAGCCAAAGATAATTTTGGGTTTGTTATTGCCGATGATTCGAAAAGGGGGTTAGGGAAAGTATACATATTTCCTCAATTTTTAAATCCGCGCCGCTGACGTGATAGATGTTCGAATGTCGCGTTCTACGGTATTTGCTTTGTTTCATTTCGATTGAAATCTTTCGATTACCATCACCGGACATTGGCAATTTACGAGGATAGTGTTCTAATATTCTAAACGGGACGATGATGTCAATTACAGCCAGCATAACAACGAGAGGAATGAGTTTAGTCAGACCATCGATAGTAGCGGCATTATCTACGAGTACTCCGCGACAAAGATGGGTCAAACAGTCCATCCATACGCTGCAACAGCAGCAAAAACAACATTGTGCACAACGCCCAATGAGGACGTCGTCGAGGAGGGTGCTGCTTTCAAACGTGGAATCAATACAGACAATCATTGGTCGGCGTCTACTATCATCGTCTGGGAATAAGAATGTAATGAATTCCAAAAATACAGCAGAAATGAACTCTATAAAAGAAGCGTCAACAAAACCTGCGACGAAAGGAGATGCAGCTGCAGCAACTTCGAAGCCATTTTGGAAGTCATTTTTGGAACCCAAACCGATGCCTGAACGCTGGACGAACGCATGGGTGCGTGCATCTATTTCTTTGTGTGTGTGTGTGTGTGTGTGTGTATTTATGTGTATTTATATGTATCTATGTGTGTTTATGTGTGTTTGATCTGAATTGAATTGTATTTCTCAACATTTTACACGAATATAACGCCTTCCACTGATAATACCCTCTTCCTTCATTTTTCTTGCTACAAAAGTACCGCGAGATGGTACTTATCTGTACAGTCTTTGCAATTACCGGGTCCTCCACGATGATATTGGTGAGTTAATGAAAGAGTTGGGCAAGCAATTTACGGTGGTGTTGTGCTCTATCTCTGGAGGAACAACTCTTTCTTTTCTTTTTCATGATACTTATCCTCATCATTTTTTTTCTTTTTTCGTTTCTTTAAGGTTCGTCCTGCAGTTGCGAATGGATTAGGTCTGAAGGGCAGCATGAAAGATGGACCTTGGTCATTCCGAATCTGTTCCTTGGTCGTTATGACTCCCATATATGCGACACTTCTTGTTATGGTCGGTACTGTATTTGGTCGACATTCCTATTTTCGTCATTTTTCTGTAAAAATGTGGTCAAGATTTGGTATCCCACCAGAAATGATAGATTCATCGTATCATATAATAAAGAAAACTTTTCGAAAATGGTAAATAATCGATTGATCACGTCTTTTATGAATGAATGTATGTATGGATGGATGTAAAGTAAAGTAAAGAATCAGGAGTTTACGGTGCACACAGTATTATTGTTTCGTACAATATCTCTTCAAATCTAAGGAATACTCAGAAATATACACTTTGGAATGCATAAAAAAAACAATAAAGTAACTCTCTATACTACTACCACTACTACTAATACTACTATTATGGGTATCGTTTGACTCAAATTTACTTATCATACTGAACATACTTAACTCCTAGCACCAGTGTCTTTCGAGAAGCATCCCGACGTGACTTGTCGTTCGTCTGTATTATTCGATCGTTCGATGATGCGTATACATCATTATCATTTTTTGTGTCGTCATGCATATCTACCTCAACAAACATTTTGTCATCGATAAGTGATTTCTTTTTGGTTTTTGCGCTATAATATTGGTAGTTGAAGTACTACCATCAGATGATGTTATCAACCCACTTGAAAACCATCCACGACAGGCTTGATCAGTGATTTCATCTCTAAGTGCCCGTTCTTCGTCGTTGTCACTAAATGAACATCCTACTCCAAATTTTGTAAAATTCGCTTCTGTTCTACCTGTACCATTACTGCTATTCATCATCCTCTTCGTTAATTCTTCATATTTATCCCACGTACTTTGTAATTCTTGGAACTCTTTCTTTAATTCTTCTATATTCGAATGTGAATTTTTATTATTACTATTGTTGTTTCTGACAGAAGTAGTCATAACATAGTAGTAGTGGCGGTGGCGATTTTATGCTTATCCGGATGTATTAAATGAAGTCGTTTTAGATATTCTTTTCGTAAGTCATCATAGGAATAAATAGAAAAATCTAATAATTTATGACTTTCTGGTCCAGTTCGTTTATACTTTTGTCGAAATAATAAATGTACCAATTTCTGTTTCACACCTCGTGACGTTGCAGAACTCATATCGATTAGTCGGGTATAGTGTAGTACAGATTAGTATCTGATATCGTTCGATAATATTATATGTCATATATTTTTTGGTATAAATGAAACAATGCTGTTACACAATCGGATAATCATAATTGCCTTGATAGTATGGGGTATGTACGTGCTCTATATTTGATATATCTTTCCATTAAATCAATATAATCGAATCGGCGCTTACTCACTACTGGATGAAGCTTTGGCGTGTTAGACTTCACTGAAGAACACAATTATATACTCTACTACCACTTCCTCCGGGCAGCGCACATTGTCCACGGGGTAAGCATGATAATCTACGTTTAACAACGGCCATTGCTGAGACAGAACGATACTCGGCAAACCAAGTTGAAGTCGAACAATTCTTCGAAATTCGAATTCATTCGTTTCGATTTGTGAATTGTTTTGAGTCGAATGGGTCCATTATAGGATAGATTGACAGACCACCACAAATTTTAAATACGATTGATTTATGTACAGTACTAAATTGCTGTAGGTTTTTACGTACAGCAGTAAAAACAGTACAGTGGTTGTGTGCCAGTTAGTACAGTAGTCGCTTGTGAAAAATAGTTCGTGTTTGTGCAGTTTTGGTTGCTCTCGTTACGTACTGGTATGACTCTTTTTCAACTTCTAACTTGTTATGCTCAGATTAGCTGTATGTTCCTTTAAAAAAGTAAGTTACGACAATGGCGGCATGGAATGTTCGAGTGATGTCTAAAAGTGACACTGTATGTTGATTGAACTGTAGTATAATGATATCAGTCGACTCGTGCTAATTCTGTCCTTGCCATTTTTCCATTTCGTTCTTTCCTCTTATTTTATTTTATATTTTATTTCATTTTATTTTAATTATTAATTATTCATTATTCATTATTCATTAATTAGGTTGAGCAACCTAATCCTTTATAAAAACTTTTAAAACTCTTAAAAAAATCAATATGCAAATTTTTGTTGGATCCACAGCCTACGAGGTTGACCCTGCCACCTCCGTCGAAGCCTTAAAGCTTCAGGTTGAGAATGCTGAATTCGTACCATCTCAAATGCTTTGTTTGATGCGTGGTTCCGATATGCTCGTTGAGGGTTCCCTCGAAAGCAACGGTATCGAAGAAGATGAAAGCCTTGACATGAGAATGGCTGTCAACTCTGGTATGCGTAAGAAGTGGCGCAAAAAGCGTATGCGACGTCTCCGACGCAAACGCCGTAAGATGCGTCAACGTGCCCGTTAAGCAATCAATCGATCATGATTGATTAACTTAACTAAGCGTTGGATCTAGGAAGGGTGGTTTCGCACAAATTAAAAAATAAGAAGGCGAATTCTTACTTTGTGTTTCCTCTCTGCCTAAAAGGAATGTGGAATATAAACTGTAGTTTAGGTTGGATAATCTATAATAGCTACAACTTTTCATGTTTTATCTCTTTTATTTTACCACTGCTTAAGTGATCTCAAATTATAAAATTATATCTAGTCTAGCCCTTTCGTAAGTATTTGTGGTACATTGTTATTATTATACTTTGTACATATCAACTTCAATGCCAAAAAAAATATTCGTCATCCCGTACTTATCCGACGATACTAAGTAAAGAAAGTAGAGCTTGGCGCGACCTTTGCTTTGTACAATTGTAGTAGATTTTATGCAGCATATGGCCTAATACTTTTTGTTTTAGAACTAACAGTATGTACAGGTTACTGTAGACAAGCTTGTCAATGATATAGAACAGGATATCAGTGAACACATGAAAATGGTTCATCAATCAATTTATCAAAGGCGTATATCATCTGCATGATAGTTGTTCGTCGGGGCACGCTACACTGGAGTCGTCCCTTATACAAAGTGATACAAAGGAAGGAAGGCTTTAAAGAAGAATGAGAAAGGTCGTTGCTCGCTTCGTATCGCGTTTTCCTCAAAAACTTTCCACATGTTACCTCTTAAAAATTAGTATATATAGTGCGGCAGTCGATGCGATAACACTCAGTAATCTACTAATATATTATATATAATCGTTAGTTTATTGAATGTTGTTGTTTGTCATGTCTGGAAAGTAAAGTGGTGTTCGACTACGTCCAGGTATTACACTATCCACTTCTCGCATGTTTATCCCTTTTCCCTTGTCAAAAATTTCATCCATTACAAAGGACATAACTGGATGACCGTTACTATCTTCAGTTAGTCCATCTATCATATCTCTGTACTCTGATAAAGGCAACCATTTTGCTTCAGCAATTTCACAAGCTTGTGGAACGGGTGTACGAATATTATTATCGTTACCATCACCACCATTACCGTGATCATCATTGTCTTCATTATTATCTGGTATCAAACGACAAATAAAGAATAGATCACTCCTACCATTAGACATACCATGTGAGTGACGGATACTTAATACGCTATGGCATGTCGCAGAAATCCCTGTCTCTTCTAGGACTTCTCGTTCTGCTGCATCGTGGATTGATTCGCCCAAATCCGCAAGTCCAGTTGGGATCTTCCATGGGTGATAATTCTTTCTAAGTTCTCGGATGCATAAAATCTCGTCTCTACTATTGATAACAACCGCTCCTACTCCTACATGGTGCGTGGCAAATTCTGGTATCTTCGATGGAATATCATCTCGTAGCCATGCATTCAACTTAGCAGTACTACCTTCCGCATGATGGAATTGGAAACCTAAGTTTGCTGTTTCTATTTCTTCAATTAGACTTGCTCTTGACATCGGAACTTCTACCCATATACTTGCTTTATCCAATTCACGAGCAGCTACTGTAGTATTCGCGAGTGATGTAGAGAAGTATTGTGGTTGAAATAGGATATCATTTTCGTTTCCTTCATCGTTTTTATTTGGTATCTTAATGGTAACAGAATTATGCGAAGTTTCGATATATGGCAAAATTTTGTCGTCATTGTTTTTTTCCTCCTCATCGTTGGTTTTGGTAGCATTCAGATTATCGTCTACAAAAGTACTAGTCGATATCATCATAAGCGGCGGTTGGGAAATATGATACATTGCATGGTTCCCGTCAGTTCCAGGACGACGACGACGACGACGAGGATGTGACAACGAAGGGGATAAATTGTTGTTTTTGATCAAGAAAGCAGTCGCCGCATTGTGGATTCCAGCGGCACCTTTAATGGTCCTACTTGTACTAGACAGAGTTAACAAGGTCGAACCAAGTACTATGCGGCTCAATCTTTGCATGGCAATGTACTGATTTATTTATATAATATTGCAAAATTGTAATGTGGTGTCTATGAAGTAGTGCCATCGCATCGTGGATATTTTTATTCTACAATTTTTAAATTTGAAATTAATAACTAGTAGATAGTGCTACCGGCAATTTGAAGTTTTACGCGCGTACGTACGTACACGACTGTGACTCATTCATTGCATCCGGCGTAAAAGAAAATCGAGAACAAACAAGAGCATTTTTATTCGGCCGCAGCTTGGAGCTTATTTTAATAGACATAACAATAACTGATGTATAGTATTGCGAAAGGAATACTACACCGATACTTGTAGGCGGTGTAATCATGATGTATAACATTGCTACGACAGCATCTACGGCCGCACTCGTACTATCATTATTTGCTCTTTCTTTCGGAGGTCAAGTAGTTGTTGTTGCGTTGATACCGGCAACTCCTCAAGAACAAACAACTCGTGCAATTTCAAGCATTAGAGATGCGATCGATGGACGACGACAAGATGGAAAACCCCTTCGTATATATGTTGACTATTTAATACCATTACCTACAGCAACAAAAGCTGAAGATATTGATCCATGGCCTGGTGGTCTGGCACAAATGTACCCATATGCTGAGGAAATACTATCTGAGATTCTACAGGGAGTTGTTCCGGATGCTAAAAAATCCTGCTCATCGCAAGTACTTAGTGCACCAGATTGTTGTGGTTTCTTCGTACAGGAATCAGAAACATCTGCAAAGAATGATGTAGCTGCCATATTGTTTCCAGGTGTAGATCAACTAAAATCAATACAAGATATTGACGCCTCGGTCGGCGAGGAACGGACTTTGATCTTGTTTAATAAACAATTTCAAAGACCGGCCGATTTTGGATTTGGGAAAGGTGATATAAGCAAGAAGACAGTTTTTGATCGTTTTACACACGGATTTGCGTTTCAAGAATTCGCTTGTCGTGGAGAGGATCTCAAATTAACGTTTGAGTATCCGAACTGGCAATCATGCATTATATGTGAGGAGGAAGGTAAACCTGATGAGGAAATGCCGTTACTTGCTGAGCAAATAGATCGTCCAAATTATGAAAATCTTGAGAAAAAAATTAACGAAATTTTACCAGAGCCACTTTGGATGAGAAAGATGCAAGAAGCTAATGCGAAGGGATTCAAATTCCAGAGATAAGTCCTAGCTGTGACTTGACTATTCTACTACGGTACTAAAGTATTCAATAGTTAGTTGATAGAAGAATCTATCAATATTGGATTTCATAACTATCTGCAAGTGTATACCGTTAATGAACAATATCAACTACAAGTACGAATATAATTTACCTGTCATTTTTGCTGTATTTGGATAGCAATAATTCAATAGAAGAATAGTAACATAGTAAAAATACGTATATATATTTTTCTATATAGGAGTACAATTTCATATTGACTGTATTACACTAGTATCACATTCCTTTAATCTCTGCATACAAAAAGAAAACCATACTAGTCCCAACCAGCTATTATAAAGCGAATTGCAAGACTGATCGATCACGTCATATGATGTGCAGAGCAGAGAAGAAATATGAATCAAAGTAACAATACATCATTGTTTATAATAAAATATATATCTAACTAGTGTAGTAGTAGTTGGTTTTGGAATTATTAGTAAATAATCATTTTCTCTTTTCTTTTTCTATCAACCAAGTCTTCTATCAATTCTGCTCTACAGTAGTGGATAAGCTTTGTTACACTAACAGGTCATTGCTTCAACAAAAAGTTTGTTGTTGACACTCTGAGAGATCGAATATTTTCTCTTTCCCTATTTATCATGGAGTTTGATGTCTAGTCAGTCTCCCTTCACTCAAAGATAGTACGATATAACAACATTTGAATGGTGCAATGAGAATGAACTCGTGTATTTCTACTCTACAGGTAACTATTGTACCGTATCATAATCTATTTCAGTCGTATTAGTAGTAACTAAAAAATCTGATGACTATAAAATATATTATTTGTGTATGTGTATGTGTATGTGTATAATTTTTGTTTGAATAATTTCGACTCGGACACCCGTGCCGGTATGAATGTTGCTTATTGTTATGTAATGTTCTTATGTAAGTATGTTATATATACAGTATATATCTATCGTTGTGTTGTTGAATTTAAAAAAAGGAAGTTGTCCAATATGATTATGATTATTAAGTGATTAGCTTAGCTTAGTTTTGGTGGTGCTACTACCGTAGCACAACATTAGAGATACTCGTCAATGGTTTTACTCTTTTTACGCCTAAAAATTCCATAACATTGATCCCATCTGCCGATGAGGTATGCCAACCTTTTGGAATATCACATTCGTTACATTCTTCACCACAACTATCTCTAAGCTTTGCTTCAACATATTCAAATGATTCATTATTATACTCTTCGAACGATTCAAAAGCCAGCATATCAGCTTGTCCTTGTAGTAAAGGGAAACTTCCTTCAAAAAATCCTCTATCGAATAGTGAAGAAAAATCGTCTTCTAGATTATCGTGATGAACAGGGACGAAATCAAAATCAGAACCAGAAAAATCGGAATTTCGTATGATGTTGTCTACTATTTCTCTATCGTGATGATTGTCACTCGGATCAGTAGTAGTCATGTATAGTAATGATGAAGAAGTGCAGCATCGCGTGTCGGTTAAGTGCCGGCATACAGCATGGTTATTATTGTTGTGTGATGATAATGATTCGAATGCATGAACTGAAGTAACCATACAAGATAACATCAGTATATTGCTTATTCTGGAAGTGGAAGATTCTGCCATGGTTGCTCTGTTTCTTATTTTGTTGTTATATTGTTTAGTAAAAGAGAGATCAATTTGCTGTAGCTATCTTTAGGCAGATGTTGTTATGAGATATGAGGTTTTCTACGAATCCAATGTACAATAAGTTTTATGTTAAAAGTGCTCCTACTAAGTTATTCTTACCACCGTTGTATTTCTTAATTGATCCTTGCCAGAAGTGTATGTTCGAAGTTCCGTGAAGAACAAGGGTCAGTGATCGCGGACTATTCTCATTGGAATATACAGGTGATGTCATCTGTTCTGCAATCATGCTGTACTCGTGGTAGGAAGGTGTCAACATCAAAAAAATAAAGTCGGCCACGCGGCGAAGAAGTTGAACTCTACAGCAGATTTGACTAGCTATCTAGTAACTGTTACTGTATATATATATTATATTATGTGCAACTATAGCAATCAGAATATTAATACTATATACTGAGAGGGATGGCAACTTCTGGCATCAATTTTTCTATGTCTAATGATTACCGGAAGCTATGCATATGTTTGACATTTCATCTCTTTCACAACAGACAACTGACAGAAGAAGATCTTTCATTCTAAAGTCCCAATTAGGGATGTGATTCTGTTGTATGGAAGTCTTCACAAGGTTGACACAACAACGGAGAAGAAGGCTCATCTTGGGATTAAAAGAACCAAAAACTTTAGGGCAGAAAACGAAACTCACATTCAATGGGAGCCCATCAGGCACATTTGTACTGATTGAATTTAGAAAGTTAATGATCAGAAACATTCACAGGACTAATAGCAACCAACCTCTTCACCACTTTGTTACCCATGATGACCTTATCTTATAAGTTTCACCCCCCCCCCCCCCACTAGGCTCTGGTTTGTATCAGAACACAAAAAGTTCTCTTGAAAATAATGACTGAGCATCAGAACTTTTATCAGAAAAACCAAATTATAAGTTGTATACGGAATTTGAGTACACCCCAATGAGTAACTATATGCAAGGCATACTATATCCTCACAGAACCTTTTCTATCCACAATAACTAATACATTTCCTTTGACTAAGTCAGTAAAGACAAGACGAGAGAGGACAAGATTCTGAGATATTGATCAATCAATCCTGTGCTTGTCAAATCGTTTCATTTTTATCTACTTCCACACATGACCACTATCTCTACTACCCATGACAGTACAAGAGCCGTCAATACTCATAATAAAGCAAAGATAGAGCCAAGAATTTCTCCTTTTACATCTTCAGCTTGCATAATTCTACATTTTGCACTAAATGTTCTTTATCTTAAAAAAATATTTTAGAATCTAGTTTTTATTATTAGCTTAAGATATTTAAATAATCAATATATTCATGTTTTTGTATATTTAAAATGCGAAGAAGTTTGATGATACCTGTAGGTTGTAGGCAGGGACATAATCAATGGGAATGAGTCGAGTTGAGTTAGCTGTCCAGTATAAGTATTTTTTTTCTTTTTTGTCTGAATGAAACTATCAGAAGATAGTGTGGTTTGATCTGGGTATCATCGTCTGATTGGAAGGGATTTCAGATTTCAGGTTCTTTTTTCTTTTGTTTTTATGTCTGAATGATACTATCAAAAGATAGAATGAGAGTAAGCATCAGTTTTTTTCATTGGTTATCATTGTTTTTTGATTGGAAGGTATTTAAATGAGAATACTCCATGTTCTCAACATATCATCATCGCTTTATGGTGGAGGTGGCGTCAGAAGATTTGTGCAGTTTTCATGCTCAAAACGGTGGGGGTAAACGGCTATTAAAATTACGGCTTCTTGGCATTGACATCCTGTACTCGCTTGATGTTCAAAAAATCCATGACATTAATATCCTGATGCGACTCTGGTCGGATTCCTGGTAGCTGTGTATCTTCTGGGAAATCACAATCCTAAGAAGAAATCCAAGATAATATCAAAAGAAGGAACAAATCGAAACCGTATGCGTGAGTTCAGTATTCAGTATCGTAATACGTATCGACTAATTGTTAGCAACGCATGTGTGTCACATAATCAAACGTCGTAACTTTTGCACCCTGGCTTTCCTTTAACTCACCTCTATACCTTGACCGCAAGGCAACTTCTTGATCCAGTCACTAGCAACAAATCTTGCTGAAAAACTATCCATAGTACAATCTGTATCGCATATCAGTAAAGAGAGGAAACAAATTAAATTTGCGTGAGCACAACAGTAATAATACGATTCATATTAGCAACGACTGTCACATACATCTTGCATCGTAGCTTTCGCATTTTGCCTTCTTTCACTTACCAGCATCGTATATGTCTTGCCAGCATGGGTTCGATTCTGATTCCGAAAAAAGAGCCGTTCGGGTCATTCTTGACGATACAGCAACACGTTTTGGATTGGTCAATGCTGAAGCCAATGAGAGGATAAGGGATAAGGAAAGTAATTGTAATTGCATCATCATCTTGAAATTTTCGTTTGTTAGCGTTTTAGAATGAATCGAAGAGGTTTGTTTTATGTTACGTTACTTTTTATGTTATGTTATCTACAAGTACAGTAGCTTATGTCTATCGCCTTTTATATTTGACATTAATGCCATCAACCGTGCTTGTATTTCGTATCGTGTTTCTTATCTCGGTTGCACACTAGTACTACCGTAGTACACTTGTCTTTGCTTCCATAATATATTGTACTTGTACTGATTTCAGCATATGTTTTTCGCTAATTACTAGTTTTGACACGGAGGAAGATACCTTCCTTGACATCCGCGACTTCGTTCCGAACAAGCAAAGCCGGAAAATGAGATGTAAAATTAAAAATCGAAACATTTCCAAAATCTCGCATCCCCCAAACGACGTACGGAGGACATACCGAAACAAAATTCAAAATGAACAATCATCAACGATGATGAACACAAAACAACAACAACAACAACAACCGCAACCGCAACTCGAGTAACTATAAGATACCACATGCACATCTGTACATGCAATTACCGTATTAACAAACGTGATTGCTTGAGCTAAAATTTAAGAGGGCACATACTTCAAAGAAAGAAAAATGGCACCAACTAAAGGGGAAAACAAAAACACGAATGATGATGATAATAATGATGATGAGCGCGGTGGTCTAACATTTGGAGAAAAAGATACATCATACGATAGTGATTCTGCGGAATATGTATCATCGCTTCCTACAGAAGAAGAAGAACGAAGGATTTTAGCGGGAGAAAATGTACGAGCACGAGAAGAAATTGAAGATATCGACGAAGGACGAAAAAGTAATCATCCTAGTACGTTAGCCAGCTCTAATAAGGCATCGTCCGCAGCAAAAGAGGTGAGTTGTAGTAGTGCTAGTTTCGAATTTATTTCCGTTCGTTATGTCCAAACTTTGTCAAACGAAAATGATTATAGTCTAGTCAAATATTTGAAACTTGATGTCTTTTATTCAATCTTGTTGACTCACTCATCTTTTTCACTTTTTCTTTATTCGAATTTATTACTTATTTATTTATTTTGTGACTGCTCTGCTCTATTCTAATCTGGTCGCCAATTCAGGCAGAAGATGACCCCTTTAAAGACGCAGAAGGGGGTTCAGGCCTAGTCAATACACGTATCAATGACCGTGAAAGTGACTATCAGAAAAGACGGACCAATCGCGTACTTAGAGAGGATGGTCTTTCTTTCAAAGAGTCGATGATTCAAGCAAATATGGAAAAAGAGCGGGATGAATTAATTCGTGAAGAAAAGGACTTGGAGGAAAATGGGATGAAAGGAATTCAAACGGAAAAATCCAACAACAACGACAACAATAATGAAAAGCAGCAACAGCAACAACAATTAGCAGAGGAAGGAACGACTTTAACTAGTGGTAGTAAGCGACGAAAGCGACGATGGGATACATCCGTTGGACCTCCGAGTACCACGGAAATGACCGACTCTGCAATGATTTCGGATAATGATTCTGTCACTTCTAATATAGTGTCAAAATGGGACGAAGATGTGAGCAAAAGCAATGTTGCTGGGAGTAGAAGGAAACGATGGGACGATACTCCTGTCGTCTCGTCAAACGCTTCCGCTACCCCCGTCGTGGCATCTGGTAGCGCGACACCTGCCGTTAATTCTTCAAGCAAATGGGATGAGACGCCAGTAACATTCTCTGGAATGGGAGGTCAAGAGACGCCGGCAATAACATCTGAAAAGAAAACAAACCGATGGGCTGAAACGCCGGCACCTGTACTTCCCGGCATGGGCTCACAGACACCCGGTCTTGCCAAAGCATTATCGTTAGAGAAGGAAATGGATTCCCGTAATCGTCCTTGGACGGATGTTGCCCTTGATGCGATTCTCCCCACCGAAGGTTATACAATTATGCGTCCACCTTCGAGTTATGTCCCGTTACGTACACCAGGACGCAAATTGCTCGCGACTCCGACGCCCATGTCGATGACTCCACAGGGTTTTCAAATGGAAATTCCGGTCGAACAGAGACAGGACGCATCCGTTCAAGATATACGTGAGGCGTATGGTGTCCCTCTGGGTGTTACATCATCCGAAAGTGGAGATGCTGGTGCCTTACCGTACATCAAACCGGAAGATATGCAATACTTTGGTAGGCTGATGGAAGATACCGACGATGAAAAGCTTACGAAAGAGGAAGCTAACGAACGACGCATAATGTCCCTGCTATTGAAGATAAAGAACGGTACACCGCCTCAACGGAAGACGGCAATGCGACAAATTACAGATAGAGCGCGAAGCTTTGGGGCGGGACCACTTTTCAATCAAATCTTACCTCTGTTGATGAGTCCAACTCTGGAGGATCAAGAACGTCATTTATTGGTGAAAGTAATCGATCGAGTTTTGTATAAGCTAGACGATCTTGTCCGCCCGTACGTGCATAGAATTCTAGCTGTAATCGAACCATTACTTATCGATGAAGACTATTATGCCCGTGTGGAGGGTCGAGAGATTATCAGCAATTTGGCTAAGGCTGCGGGATTAGCAACTATGATCGCGACAATGCGACCTGATATAGATAGTCCCGATGAATACGTTCGAAACACGACCTCGCGTGCAGTAGCTGTGGTTGCCAGTGCACTTGGAGTTCCCGCCCTTCTTCCGTTCCTCAAAGCAGTGTGCCAATCTAGAAAGTCTTGGCAAGCTCGGCATACTGGTATAAAAATCGTCCAACAAATTGCGCTATTAATGGGCGTTGCTATATTACCTTATCTTCGGGAGCTGGTGGAAATCGTAAGTCATGGCCTTACAGACGATATGCAAAAGGTACGAATCATCACTGCGTTGACTTGTGCTGCACTTGCTGAAGCCGCACATCCGTATGGTATCGAAAGTTTTGATTCTGTTATTCGTCCGCTGTGGAAAGGAGCATTGGAACACCACGGAAAAGCACTTGCTGCATTTTTAAAAGCTATTGGGTACGTTATCCCTCTAATGGAAGAAAACTACGCTAGTCATTATACTCGATTAGTGATGCCGATTCTTTTGAGAGAATTTCATTCTCCAGATGAAGAGATGAAACGAATTGTTCTAAAGGTGATCCAGCAGTGCGTGGCAACAGCTGGTGTAGAACCAGAATACATTCGAAAAGAGATTTTGCCTGAATTCTTTCGCAATTTCTGGATTCGAAGGATGGCTCTCGATCGAAGAAATTACAAACAAGTTATTGAGACTACCGAAGAACTTGCCAATAAAGTAGGATCTTCGGATATCATCACCCGTATCGTGGATGATTTGAAGGATGATTCCGAGCCCTATCGTCGCATGGTGATGGAAACGATTCGAAAAGTGTTAGAAAATCTTGGCGCAGGAGACATCGACGATAGGCTAGAAGAGAGATTGATTGACGGTATATTGTATGCATTCCAAGAACAAGCGGTGGATGCTTCCAGCAGCCTCGGTAAAGAGAGCCAGATAATGCTAGATGGCTTCGGCGCCGTGGTTGTAGCACTGGGCGAACGTTGCAAACCTTACTTAAAGCAAATTGCAGGAACAATTAAATGGAGACTTAACAACAAAGCCGCTTCGGTTCGAATGCAAGCTGCAGATCTAGTGGCTCGAGTTGCCGTTGTTATGAAGGCTTGTGATGAAGATCAGCTAATGGGACACTTAGGTGTTGTCCTCTACGAATATTTAGGCGAAGAATATCCTGAAGTTCTGGGTTCAATTCTTGGTGCTCTTCGTGCAATTGTGAACGTGATCGGTATGACTAAAATGACACCACCCATACGCGATCTACTACCGAGGTTAACTCCTATCTTGAGAAATAGACATGAAAAAGTGCAAGAGAATTGTATCGATTTGGTTGGACGGGTAGCTGATCGTGGTGCAGAATTTGTTTCGGCGAAAGAATGGATGAGAATTTGCTTTGAGTTATTAGAAATGCTCAAGGCGCATAAGAAGGCTATTCGTCGTGCTGCCGTAAGTACGTTCGGATTTATCGCTCGAGCTATCGGACCGCAAGATGTTCTACACACCCTCTTGAACAACCTGAAAGTACAAGATCGACAGATGCGTGTCTGTACGACCGTTGCCATTGCAATTGTGGCAGAGACATGCGGACCTTTCACTGTTCTTCCTGCTCTTATGAACGAATACCGTGTTCCGGAACTTAACATTCAAAATGGAGTTCTGAAGGCGATAAGCTTCATGTTTGAATATATTGGCGTAATGGGTAAAGATTATGCCTATGCTGTCACACCACTTCTAGAGGATGCTCTCATGGATCGGGATCCTGTGCATCGTCAAACTGGTTGTGCAGCAGTCAAGCATCTGGCTCTAGGAGTAGCTGGTCATGGCTGTGAGGATGCCCTTCTGCATCTGCTTAACTTCGTGTGGCCGAATATTTTTGAGGAAAGTCCCCATGTCATTCAAGCGGTCTTTGATGCTATTCAAGGTCTCATGGTGTCTCTCGGTCCGAATGTGATTCTGCAATACACATTGCAGGGACTCTATCATCCTGCTCGAAAGGTTAGGGAGGTACATTGGAGAATTTTTAACATTCTCTATATATACAATTCCGATGCTCTTGTCGCTGGCTTTCCCATGGTTGAAGACGAAGAGGAGAACACATACGCACGAACCACACTTGAGCTTTTTATTTGAAGAGAGACAAGACAAACCTGTTCAAAGAATAAAATAAAAAGCATTGCGATCGATTATTGATATGATGCATGATATTGATGAATTCATAAAACTAAAAGAAAGTATAAATTAAAAAACCTTCATTAATGGTGGAAGCCTGGTTGTTCTCGACTGCCTTGTAATACTGTTGTAATATGATATCACTCACGCACCCTTTCTCTTGTGGCTTCACATTGATCGTCACCTACTTCAAATATGCAATTCGTCTGTCGTGCGTTTCGATAGTTAAATCGATTTATATTTAAGGCATGCGGCTAAAAATTTCCTCGCGGAAAAACTCCAAATATAGAAACTAAGTAAAAAAAACAGTGATTATTCTATTATCTTATTCATTCCGATTTGGGGATGCGAAGTCGTGATTAATTCCAACTGGCTGTAGTTGTCTGGCATAAAGCCAACGACGATCATCTTGACCCCCTTCCTCTCCATCTTGTTTAATTTCGTCCCCGTCCCCGTTGCTTTCCATACTGTCAGAGCTGTCTAGTGACATGATGTTCGGTATTATTGAATATAAAGTATCATTGTTATTATTTAGCGGCAAACACCTTTTTCCTTTCTGAAGAAGAAAAAGATTACTGGAAAGAAATAGACCAGGATCTGGCCCTTGGCGAACAGCATTATGTAGTCGTCCTGTTGACCAAAATATCATCTTGGAAGCAACACGGAAAGGCTTCATTGCTTGATGTTGGATTCTTTCAACTCTTGTATGTAAATTAATCGTCATTGGTTGTTTCTTCCGTCGAATCTTTCTTCCTCGTATGGAACCACAGGTAACTGCAGTTGTTGTGGGTGCGATTCCTTCTTTCATCAAACGCCATAAATCTGACGACGACGAGGTGGTGTAGGATAGATCCTCATCGTCGTCGGTTGTGAATGGTAAACCGCCGTTCGACTCCGTCGAAATCTGATTTTTTGTTTCCTTCGCATCTTCGTAGTCGTCCTGGTGTTGCAGAATTTCACCGGAAGAACGATCCGTGCTCTGAATAAATGAAGTGGTAATATTGCCTTCAGTGTGATATTTGATCCTACTTTCGTTTTTCTCATCTGCACTTACTTCTTTCGTTTTTGGTTCTTCGAAAAACGATTGAGGTGGGGGAATTATTTGATCGTTATCCTCAAGATCCTTATAAGTTGATTCCACGATTTCGTCATCAGGACAGTTCAAACGAACATGATCACTTTCAGAATCAAAGATAGAAGAGTTATCGCAACCTACCGAACTCATGTCTGTATCATCCATTTCGGGATCATATATGATGTATACAGGGATGCCGTCGACAGCAGTCTCCCGATTTGGTGTGTATTTGCTTGCATTCATACCTGTAAGTAACCTTGGATTCGTTATGATATCGTCAATCATCTTTGTCATGGCTGTAATAGGGATCTATTACCTACCAGGTAGCATTAACAAATTCTAATGTCAGATCGATGCTCTGCGATGTGGCTACTCCTTCTTTTTCCGAAGAGATTTTATCATAAAACGAAGAACAAAAAATAAATGATAATAAAATATGGCAATAAAATACCGACCAATGATGAGTCGTGCTGCTGAAATATGCACGACTGAATAATATTTTTGTACTTTTTAGCAGCGCGGAAAAACCTCCCTACGTTATAAAGATATAAAATAGGAAATAGGAACGTTGAACGTTAAACGTTATGATCATCAGAGATTGTTTTCTTGTACGGCGTAACAAGAATTATAAGCAAGAGCAAAGCTGTCGCTACAATATTCAAATATAACAACTTCATCTTATCTTATCGTCAATGTTCCAATTTATTGGGAACAACATCCTTGGGAAGAACAACAAAGATAAAGGCGAAGGCGATGACGAAGAATCTTCCTCTTCGCAGCCACCGCCTCCTTTCACTTTCGAAGAGAAGCATGGTGTAGATTCTTATCAATATCCCAATCTATACGAAGAGGCCGATGAAATGTTACAGGCAAGCTTGTTGATTTATAGTATCACCGACCTACGTAGTCTCGCTAAAGATCCGAAGAAAAAAGACAAACTCAAGACACACGAAAAGATATTAGATATGCCACTGAGTCTACAAACATGTTTGCAAGTTTTAGAGAACAACTACGATGTTATGAAGGAATGTTTAGGGGAGGTCGACCATATCAATACCATGAATTCCCTTAATATGATCCACACAAGGTTCAAGAAACATTTTTCGTTGACTTCATCGATTCCACCTTCTCCTCTAGTAGTTGGTTCCGTTAGTGGTAGTCCTATTATGCGATTCAATCCCTTCGTTAGTACCAAAAGCACAATTTCAGATAATGGTAGTGTCAAAATTGAAGAAGTAGCACCGATGTTGACGTATTTTGGTGACGAAAACTCAGATTCTGATATGGTTTATGCTGTTGGTATTGATCAACACCGAAAGAGAATAACGGTGGTTTTTCGAGGCAGTGTCACATCAACAGATTTTCAGAAGGATGCAATGATATCTCTCAATCCACAACCAAATCCAGTAAAAGACATCGACGCCATTCAACACGAAAAGATTGGAATTCATCATGGCTTTTATGACTACCTGCTGAGACCTCGTAAAAACGGTATGAACAAATATCAAGAAATTATGGGGCATGTTCAGGCACTATTTTTGCAATACGACCGCCTACAGAATTACAAACTGTATTGTACGGGCCACAGTCTCGGAGGAGCGTTGGCAACTCTATTTTCACTGTATGCTGCCGCTGCTGCTGCTACTGGCTTGGTCGATGGCGGCACATCCAAAGCAGCTGTTAGTATCCCTACGCCTGTTAATTGTATTAGTGTAGCATCCCCACGAGTTGGTGATCGTTCTTTCCAATCAGCCTTTAGTCGATTGGAAGAACGCGGCCTCTTGCGACATCTTCGAATTGCCAATGATAGAGATCCTGTAACAATGATGCCATCTGCTACTGGGAAGAAGATGTGGGCTACATTGTCACCTATTTCTTATCTTGCCTTTAAACTTATTGATAGTAAATTCGAAGAAAAAGAAAAGTTTTATCATACTGGCGTCAAATTGAGGCTTGCGAAAGAAAGATTTGAATTAGCATTCTTGGGAGAGTCTATAGTCATTGATGAACAAGAAGAGGAAGAACAATCAACAATAACAGCAGCAGACCTCGTCGTAGATGATGCTCCGCGCAGTAGCAGCGGAAGTAGCAGCGGAAGTAGTAAGAGTTTCCGTAGTAATCTATCGAAGTCTACTAAATTCAAAAGCCGAGACTCTTCATCTACTAAATCGAAAAGCCAAAACTCTTTCAACCAATCACAAATGCCTGATGTTAATTTTCACCTTGGAGACGCTTACGTTGAAAACTTAGGCAGTGTCAAGTCTGATTTGCTTGATCTATCTTTGAATGACATATACAAAACGAAGGCTTTTCCAATATATAAACTTCAAGAAGGATCCGAATGACCAATAATATTATGCTGTACTACTATTATATACACGCACGAAACTTGGTACTCCTTGACTACTATATGCCGCATAGTATTACAGTTTTTGTGTGTATGGTGCATTTACTTCAGATTGCTGTTATAAATGACTGCATTATTTAAAATAATTAGAAATGTAACTAAATGTACTAACTCAATATTTCGGTCAGATCTCGGAGCAGGAGCTTCCATAATCCAATTTTTGTCTCAATTTCTACTTTGGTATCTTCATTCGTTTCCTTAATGGCGTTACTAATTCGAGAGTTTAGATTTACGATTTGATTTTGACTTTCTTTTACTAATGCGTGTAGGGTGGAGTATCGCTGATTCAATTGCTTCGATGCTAACTGTCTTTTGTATTTCAACAAACCAGAAACGATACCAAATGCATTGCCTCCTGCCATTTCTATGTTATCACTTTCTTGTATATAACCAGAATTCTTTGATGGAACACTAGATTTGCTAGTGGTACCATTAGTCCAAGATCGAGCATGAGATGAACGATTCAAGAATGGAGAAGGTTGGGTTATCAGCATATTGTGAGTAGAAGAAGAAGATCGAAATGAGACGTTATTAGATCGTGATCCTTTCATCGAACTTTTTCGATTAGCAGTACTACGGTTCATTTGAGGTGAAACTTGCTGGTCAAGGAAGTCATTCTCACAGATAGGTAATGCCGAAACATTTGTTTCAAATTCTACTGCCTGATCACATATTTCACTCATGCCTTGTACACGTTCGGTTGTGGTTTTGATGGCACATCGTTGCTTTAAAAAGTATTGAATCAATTCCCAGTATTTTTCTTCCACTGCTGGACAATCATCATCATCATCATTATCATGTCTCAATATTGATATCGTCGAATCTTTCTGATATAGGGACATCAATACATGAAGATGTACATTCATGAACTTATTATTATTATTATTATTATTATTATTAGCACAAAGTTTTGACTGCGCATTGTTTTCATCATCACGAGTTTTCGTAGTAGTATCGTCATCTTCCTCGTTCAAAGAATTGTCCTTTTCTGTTCGACTACGTTTCAGTTTTCGATGGCATTCGTTCTGATTTGTCTCTATGCTACGCCGTTTATCGCCGTCTTCTGGATGACTCTTATCTGATATAGACGACATGATGTCATTGCTGAAACAAAAAAATAGTAAGGATGTGATGACAAATATCTCATCCCTTTTGCTTCTTGATTCTTCTCTATTTATTTCAACACAAATAAACTCGACGACGAAAGATCGACGCACGTACCACGTTTTCTCAGGTCAATAAATCCTGGTAGAATTTGTTACAAATATGCACGACTGACTTTCATTATTTAGTCGTGGGCACAGCTTACGTTACAGTAAGGAAAATCGAAGAATAATATAATGCTAGAATTATGAGCGATCGTGATGCTAAAAGAAATAATCACTAACACACGGACACACGGAACACAAAAAACGGAACACAACAAACAATAATCACAAGTCAAGTAACTTTGAATAACAAACAAGGAAGTCTAATCAATATCGAATACAATATACCTGAAACATCAAATAGAGAAAATACAACAAGCAAAGAGAACACATAGCATAGCATACATTATTTATCGAATCAATATATCAAAAGAAAATATATTTTACGCTATAATATATATAATGGGCACCACCAAGAATAGACAAAAACAAGCGAAGGCGGAACTAGACCACAAGTTACTGCTAGCAAAACCAAATCGTCAAATTTTAGAAGACCTCGCTATCGCTTGTGCGAAGACACCATCACAGGATAATACTTTCCAATATGCATTCTGTTTATCGAAATCTGCGGAACGGTCCGAGCTACGTTACTCTGTTCAGATTTTAGACGGTTTAGTGAAGGAGGGATACGAACATCAAATTGATTGTATGTATGGTTCGGCATGTGCACTATATCTTTTGGGTGAATACGACAAAGCAAGGGTACGTTGTACTATATATATATATATACATATGTATATATATCGATATTGTACCATGCGACCGAATGAATGCTGCGTTGTAGTTGCAGTTGTCTTTTTTCTTTCTTCTTTTCCGTGTATTGTCATTGTCATCGCGAATGAGAATTGTGACCATGTCATTCTTTTAAAATAAACTAACGAATTCTTCTTTTTCACATTGAACTACTGTGTATAATGATGTATGTATGTATTTATTTGTTGGAAATCATTATAAAAAAAGCTTCGAGCTGAAAATATCTTGAGATCTCATCCAGAGAGTCGTCTTGCTCGAGAACTTCATTTATCCAGTATTGAATCAAGTGAGCAGCAAGATAAAAGAAAAATGAAAGAAGCAGCTATTGGGGGTGTTACTATAGCTGCAGCTGTGGGTGTTGCAGCTGGTATAGCAAGTTTATTGTTAACGAAGAGATAGAACTATTTCATATAATATATTTATATATAATATATATACTGTATATATTATATATATAGTCCTAATATATTTGTGCATTATATTATATTGTACATTCCTCAATCGATAGAGATTGATTTGCACACATCGCATACAATGTACATTAAACGAGATACATATCACTTTGAATGATTTCTTTAAATAAAAATCTGTAGCTCTCACTCTATTGTTTATCTACCGTATTGAAATATAAAATACTAGTATTAAATATTATAGATTACTACTAATGAATAGTTTTGACTTGGCACATTATTATATTTAGTCTAATATGGTAGTAGGAACATAACCAACATTATGACCTAGCTCCCTGGTCTATAAAATCATTAAGGAAGCGCATACCTATCAGAGATGCAGTTGAAACAAAAGCAGTGGTGACCAGACCCGAATCTTCTACTGCTTCCTTTAATAATTCAAACAATGCCACCCATGCCATAGCACCACCGGCAAATCCTAAACCAGCAGGAAGGATGGGAATAAAATGATATACGAACTCATAGGCTGGTACTGCCATCAGTGGTTGGGGAAGACTCGTCAATATTGCAAATACGACCGCTGTGGCTAAAGTAGTTCCTCTTGGCATTAAGGTAACAGCCATGGCCAGTCCCTCCGGTATGTTGTGAACGGCAAGACTCGCTGATATAAACACACCTAATTCACTACCATGTGCGCCACCAAAACTCACACCAATACCGACACCCTCCGAAAACGAATGTAACGTCATAACGAAGAAAATTAACAAGGCACGTTTCGCATCGGCTCCAGCAAGACCACCAACAGTCAAATCTTCATAGTCGGCTAATAATCGTTCTGTTAAATTAATAAAGATAAGTCCAACCAATCCACCAATGGCTGTTCGTACAGTAGCTGATATAGAAGTGGTATCGTGTGGATCGTCGAAATTCGTTCCCTCGTTCAATAAAGAATAACTAGCCGCAATCATCATACCAGCTGCCACGGCTGTCATAATATAATGAACAATAACAATAAGAATAACAATAACAGTAAAATATGAGATAATAAAACGTTTGATGGTGAAATAGTGAGAAAATGCATTACATCTTTATTCTTTTTTCCTTCTTTTTTTTCTTTCGAATGTACTGTACTGTACTGTACTATACTGTGCAACACACACACACACACACACACAATATTCAAGATCCAATATTCAACATATTAAAAACACATCATCAATGTAATGTAATGTAATGTAATGTAACGATAAGCACCGGTAAAACGTTGGTAAAAATTAAAACGTAAAAACGTACCGTTCGATATTCCCACCCAATAGGATGCTAAATTAGGTGCAAATACCAGTGGTATCGCACCTAATCCAGTACTAATAGCAGTCAACCAACCATAATAAAAAACATGTTGTATCGAGGGTGCTTCACCACGAGGTGGCTGTAACGGATCCGGCTTCGCGACATAGGTAATCACTGCGAATATCACCAAGGCAAAATATACCCATGGTGCTGTTTTAATTTTTTCTTTTTTTCTCATCCTTTTTTGTTGTTGTTTGTCATTATCATCCTCGTCATCTTTCTTATTTGTTGCTGCCATTGCTCTTGCCATATTGGCAGAAGCATGAATTGATTTTGTATTCTTTGACATCATTATTTATGTATTTGTTTGTTTGTATGTATGTTTATTTATTTTAATTTAAACGTTTTCTCTCGTCTTCTGTTTTTTGTTTCTAAAGATCTAGGCTCTATCAACACTTCCAGGCTTTTTTTTTCTCTAAAAGCGGACGATACCGATACGTAAAATATGTGTGATGACCTTTTTTGCTTTAGTGGATCTTGTTGAGCCACTTGTTGAGTGTTTGTTCTGTTTATTCAAATGGAAAGTAAAACGGTACTTTTTTCGGTGTATTCTATCCGCCTTTGAAAGGATCCTATTAATGAAGAGAAGTGGGATAATAAAGCTCGATGATCTAATACGCTACAATGGTACGATGGCGGCTGTCTACAGTATCAGCAAAACTGTTCGAAGTGTAATTGGCTTCTAGGAATAACATGCTACAATTGTTGATAAAGTGTCATGTCACATCAGCCATAATATCAGCCAAGTAAAGCAGTAGAAATTGTACGGCGCTGTAATGTAGTAACCACCACAAAAAAACTTACATGTGGTGCGTGTGTGATTTTTGTCGTTAATCGCACGAACTAATTTTTCTCACCTTTCAACAAACTATCCGTGATTCGATTCTTATCCGTGACTGGAAACGGATGCATTCAATCGTACACAACAAGTGAAAGCATGATGTGTTCATAGTGCGTCATCTCGTCATTTGATTATTCTTTCTTTTTAATGATGTATGATATGGCTAACAACCTAGCGTTAATAATAATGGCAATCACTGTTGTCATTAAACTTATTATTTCTGTATTAGAGGATTATTATTGATTGCTACCAAAACAAACAAACAAACCAATATATAAAATGATGACTCGCGGTTTACTCTTCTCTACTACTTCATTGTTGGTATGCATGGCCGCAACAACGCAAGGATTTTCTCCCAGCAGCAGCGGTACATCACAACAACAACAACGACGAGTTTCTTCCTATACAACGACAACGACGACGACAACAACAACAAGTTTAAATGGATTTGGAGATGCATTTAAGGGTGCATTCGGAAATGATGATAGTTTAGGAGAAGTAAAAAATGAAGGACTTTCTGGTGGTCCTGACTATAATGAAAATGTGACAGTGAATGGGAAAAAAGTTCCAAAGGCGGTAGTTGGACAGAAATTAACAGTAGTAGCAGGCAGAGTACGAGTTAAAATTCCTGTGAATTGTAATCAGGGAGATTGTGGTGCGTAAGATATTATTATTATTACTATTATAATAAAGTATAAATTGAAAAACCTGTCTTCGCTAGCTAAACGGTATATGGATGTGAAGAGTGATTTGGTCCTACGATGATTGATTCGATGGATTCAATATTAGCGTCAATGCTTGCTTTTCCCCCCTTATGAATCAGAGAAAAAGAAGAAAAAAAACCTCAGTAAAAAGTTATAATTCTCTTACATTTGTTTGCTTTACCTCCTCGTGATATTGATCTGCGTTTTATCTTGTCTTACCTTTGTTTTCTCTCCTTGTTTTCGATAGGAACTTGCATGGTGAAGCTGAATGGAAAACAAGTCAAAGCTTGCCAAACGAAGGTAGCCAAAGGAAAATGCGCTATCACGACACTATAAATAAAGAATAGTTACATTTTAGCTGTACAAGTATTTTTGCTGACTTGATATTATATACTGTACAATGTATGTACTATCATCTTTGATTATCTATATCGAAATTAATTGAAGGATATATAAGATGAACAAAAATTGAAGTAGGTCCTACACTCACTCACTGTAACCCCGAAGCGCTATTAAAATAATAGTGGTAGTAGTAGAAAGATTTAAAAAGAAAAAGCTATTAACTTCATAAGGATAAATAAATTAAATTCATTATCTAGTCTATCTTAATTGTGCAGAATTGGTTGCTTGTCTTTGTGTCAATCGTAACACGAGCTTTTGATTCTCCCTTTCCTTCGATGATACGTATCAATTTTTGGAGGTATATAGAGTTACCAACACAAACCTTTGCAAGTTGACGAAGTTCTTCTTCCTGTGCGGGCAAATAGTTTGAATCGATACCAGGGATTTGCACTAATAGTCGATCAATCATTCCTTTGGTAAGACGAAAAGTATCCGCTGTCGATGCTAACAAATCTTTCTGTGATACTTCAGAAAAATCAGAACCTTTCATGTAATCATCGTAGGAAAGAGATGGAGGTTGTTGAATGGCTGCAAAAATCTCGAATCTCATTTCAAATATCCGGCGATTCGTTGTGAATTCGTAGAACGTTTCTTTGATAAGTCCTGCCTGTCGTAAAGCAGCAAAAAAACGAACAAGTCCACGACACAAATTTCGTTTCACATTTAGCAGCATATAATCGAAATCGTCTTCAATATCCTCTGGGGTATATGGTAGATCAATAATTGAGCCACCATTACTATTATTATTACCATTGTTGTTGTTCGAAGAAGTATTACCATTTTTCTTGTTCTTTCCTTTCTTCTTACCACCCCCTTTGTTGGATTTGGTGGTTGATTGATGCTGCTGCTTCTTTTTTACTTCAAGTAATTGTTCTGTCTGCTTCAACTTCCTGGTAAGTAATTTTTCTTGTCTCATCGTATTAACTTGACTCAGTAAGGATGATGTAAGAAAATCACGGTACCAATACGCAATACCTAATTCTTCTTCACTGCAAAGTAACTTAAGTTCGACGCCCAAATGCACAAAATTATCCATCAATTCGATCGTAATGCAAAGAATGTACAGACTAAAATGTGGCTGTAGCTCTGATGATGCATTGTTACTTTGAATTTCTTGATGATATGTCATGTCCACAATGTAAGCCTCCTCCCGAAGAACAGACCAATCACCAAGCATAACGTCAATGTAGCTTCTTTGTCGGTTCTTGTTGAGGACAAGTACTTTCAAGCTGTCGTATACAGGCTTACAGAGTCGATTCAAGAAAGCTTTTGCCGCTATGCTACTAAAAACACTATCTGAAACTCCCATTAGTTGTTTCATATGATTGACGATCAATTCAGGGACAGGGAACTGACCGAACATCTTATCATCAAAGTATAGATTAAGTACCAAAAGCGATCTTGTTAGAATATTTGCGGAAGAAGTGGAGGCCTTCCTCATCATGTATCGTATTCTTCCTAACGTATTGCCCTTGAGAAGGATATTGCAAACAACCGAATCAACATCTCCAATTATTTTTTCAACGTAGAAAGTGATTCTTCTGTCTCTCGGAAAACAATTTTCCGTAAAGGAGCATTTCCAACCAAGGGTCGATTTACGTAAGAATCAAAGGTACGTTTAATCACAACCTTTGTTGACTCCGACTGAACTGTTTTCAGTTTTTTCATTAATATCGATATCTGAGTAACTTTTGCGACTGCTGCTCTAGCAATGACTTGAGATTTCGTCAGTTCTTCTTGTATAGATTTTCCGGAAAGTCGAGCCATCGACGTGATCACAGTAATAAAATCCAGTTGAAATTCTAATATTGAATTTATAGCCTTTAGAACGGCCGAATCATGTGTATTGTTGTGTGGTTGTTGAGGACCGATTCTTCTTTCAATATTTCCAGGACGTTGCGACCTATTTTCGTTACTGAAACATCATCTCGATCGTCAAATTTATCAATGTTATAAGTGCTTATCGTAAAATCCTCTTCCTCATAAATATCTGCATTCAATATAACTTCCCGTAAAAGGTCTGTAAGTTCAATCATCATTAATGTTGAAGAATATACAACGTGTTGTGGAACCGTACCCTTTTTCGTAGTAGTTGACATAATGGCTTGCATTTGTTCCGTCAACGAGGACGGTTCTAGACGATTCTTCATATCTTCTACAACACTTTTGTGTGCATATAGACAATTGAAGGTACTTTCTACGACAGATATTCCATCGGTAAGGAAAGACTCAAGCAGTACGAGATTTTCTGTGGCTATAAACACCGCATCTTCCAACGTCAATTCGTCCCACGGCAATGGATCCACTTCATCATCTAATCCAGTTGGTGCAGGTCTTGGAAAGATCATTCTGCTAGTAGCCTCTGCGTTTTCCTTTTTGGGTTCTTCTACTGATTCTGTATTTTCATCACTATTATTATTATTATTACTGTTATTAGTACTATCAGCTGGTTCATCTTTCCTACAGGGAACCTCACAACAATCCATCTTCTTGTCCATGATTTCCAAAGCTGCCATAGAGTCTTGCAGATTGAAGGATTTTGTGTGAAGCATAGGCGATTTGAAATCCAAATTGGAAGCTGCTGCTTCCAATATGAGAGTTATGTCGGTCATCTCTTCTTGAGGATCATTCTCGTTATCGTCCATATTTTAAAAGAGAAGATTATGATGATTTATACAATGCAAGTCGTTTTATCTCCTCTCTAGTTGTAGTATTGTTGTCGTCTTCGGTTCAGCGTTGCTTCCGTCCACAGCTAGTGTAAAAATGTAACGTTACGATACGACGACGATAGAGTTAGTGAATAGTGTTCCGACAAAAGCAAACTATGCTGTGATGCTGTGTTTAAAAATCCGGGAATAAAAAAAGAACGAAGGCGCGCCCCACGTTCAATAAGCTCTTCGATCACGTCTCACAAGAAAATTCAGAACATATGGGGGATATTATATATTGGATCCCCCCTACATGTACAATTAAGCCTGTCTTTCCCCCAATTTAGCCAATTTTTTTCTCACAAAAACCTGAATTCAAACGACAATAGGTTCACCGTTGATGATATAGTGTTTGCACGTTAGTAGATTGAAACGAAAACAAAAACGGAAGACAAAAAGAAGTGGTTTTCAATCGCCAACTTATTCGTTTATTATGGCATAGCGTTATTCAATTTACTTTTCTTCTCGATCAATTTATCATATTTTTCCAAAAGGAACGATTAAAGCAATAATATATCTTCGATACCACGTACATCGGCATCAGCATCTACAGCGATGAATTGTTCAAGCTGCGGAACGATCACCAGCATTCATAAGTTAGTACGAGTGTATCCCAATGCTGGGAAAGACTCTTACGGTAGATGTTGTGGTCGTTGTCTTGTCGGGTATCACATTCCGGCACTTCGAAGTAACGGAAAATGGGAATTTGGAACCGTACAGACTTACGAATTGACGATGCAAATATATCTTGTGTTATTTATGGACGACGAAGAAGAATGGGTATGTATAGGTGATGATCCATTTCAAGAATATGCTCAGCAATTCGAAAATCACTATTCCTTGGAAAAGGCGAGCTTAGACGCTTTCGACGAGAAATGCGTTCCTTTATTCATGACCAATAGCGTGGATGGCAGTGAAGTGGGTGTTTTTTCAATCGATCCTATTTTTAATGTAAGTTGAAGGATTTGAAGAGCGTATTCGACATTGTCGCAAAATCTTATTTGAAGTGTTGATATCTCACCAGTACTGATATAAATTGGTTCTAAAAAAAGGAACAACAGCCTCCTCTTACTCCAATAATGACAGCATCGGACTTTCATTCCGTAGAGGCTTTATCAATAGCGGCTAAGTCCCCCCGTGACCATCTAAAGAAGAAAGCACGCGTTGATTTTTCTCCAGATCGGAGTTATCATTCGCCTATCACTCGACGCAGTCCTAAAGGAAGAGTTGTGGGATGTGGTAGTCCTACTAGTCAAATCAGTACTATGAGCACTAGCAGCACAAACACTGGTGGCAGTATTGGCAGTAATAGTCTTTCTTCTCGAAATCCAAAATTATGGATGCCAGATGAAGATAAGTTACTTCTAGATAAGATTGCTGCAAATAACTACGAGTTATGCTGGCCCAAGATTGCTCAAAAAGTCCAAGGAAGGACCGGAAAACAATGCCGGAACGATATTTGAATCATCTCTCTAGCAAACTGAAAAAATCGGGATGGACAGCTAGTGAAGATGCTTTCATATTTCGTATATACGACCTGAAAGGTTCCAAGTGGTCAGTCTTGGCAAAAGTTCTTACGGGTAGATCAGACAATGGTATCAAGAATAGATACCATCATTTAAGGCGACGTTTCGAGAAACGGATGCAGTCGATCCCTGATCGAAAGAACTAGGGCAGCTAATGAAAGATGTCGGAGGAAGTCCAACCTTCCAACGACTATCTTTAGATCCGTTTGTTATCAAGGATATTGCTACAGGGATGTTGGACATACCAGAAAAGAGACAAAATCCAAACGGTGGGGACGGTGAATACAAGTTTGGTCCATTCCATCAGGTCGAAAATTGTCTTAGCTGTGAAAGATGTGCCCTTGTCATTCCATCCAAAGAGACTGGACGCTTCGTTTGTAGTAAGACATGGTGGTGTCAAACCTGTACTGGTGTGACATTGATCCGATCGGGGGATTTACTTCGTCTTCCTCATTTGCTCAAGTAGAAACGTAGCGAAGCAGGAAGTGGAGGATGTTATGCAAAGTAGATGCAAAAGTAATTCAGTTCACGAGGGAGAACTTGTCGTAAGATAAGAATCAATTCAAATATAAATGGCTTCGAGAAAAGAAACGCGTAATTCTGTATACTGTAAATATTGTTTTTAACGGTAAATTATTTATGATTTTATTCCTAGATCACTTTTTCTATAACTTATCAAGCATGAACGATGGAAGTAACTGATCTTCTATCATAGTAACGGTTTAGTATGGTTCTTTTTGCCGTCCCAGGGTTTGCAATGGCACAAACTTCGATCGGAATGTGCATTAATATCAACCATGATACCCTAACAGAATTTCTCTAGTATAGCCGAACAAAGCTGGAATTCTAATGGTACCCTCAAATTCAGCCTCAATTATTAACTTGCCAAGGTAGTACGCTTCGGCTAATTGGATTGCCTGTTGCCGGTCAGCAGGTGAGACATGAACAACGATCATAAAATCAGTAATAGCCATTGCCTCAACTGTAACGGGAGGGATTTCGAATCTTCCAAATTGTTTGCCCTCAAATGAAAATAATCCCTTCCCTCGATCAAGGATAGCATCAATACGATTGGGATTGCTCAAACTTCCTAGGATTTCAAAACTAGTTTCGAATTTGAATGCAACCATATTTTTCATAATTCCTGTCCACGCCACCTCGTCGTTACAAATATTATAAACCGGTCTTTGGGGGTACATAAATACACATGTCCCCAGAACAGATATTACAACAATAATGGAAAGGTAGTATATAATCGAACATAATCTGTATAAGTTTTTCATGTGAAGAGGCTCTTCCATCTCATAGATACTACCATTAAAGCCGCCAATGATACTACCATTATTAAAGGTTGGATGAAGTAAAGGACCGTTGTTTTCTTGCTCCCCACGATTTCGAAGTAGTAGTCCTGTGCGTTGTGGATGATGATCATCATCCATTAAGTAGTACGGATCAACATTTATATCCTCGTTTGGTCCCACATCTTGTTGATGTTGTTGTTGTTGTTGTTGTCGGTCTTGGTCTTGGTTATTCACATCGATTGTCTCATCGGCATTTCGTTCTGGTATTTGTGATGATGGCTGCTCTATCGTCGCACCATCACCATCACCGTTGGTGTTGTTGTTGTTGTTGTTACCGTTGTTGTTACTATTTTCGTTGTCATTGGCATCATCATCATCATCTTCTTCTTCCATACCAACTTCTTCTGGAGTAGACTCTAATCTAGTATAGAATTGTCCAGCGGTGAAATCTTGACCACCAATTATACTCATTGGTGCTACACTCGCTGCCATTGTAATTGTTGCCAAGTCATCATATGCACCTTTGACGTTAGAAGTGAAATAATGACAACAACATAAACAACTTAAAGTCATTATACCAAATATAATAATTACAATCAAACTCATTGACGGGACACGGTTCAGTATTGCCAATAGATAATCGATGGGTGCTTTTATTGGAGAAAAAGGTATACCTGGTAATTTTTCTGATTCTGATCGACGACAACGATCATTTGAATAACAATCAACACCAATAGCACATCCATATCGACTACCTATAGCATGACATGCGTTATCAACTTCACACCAATGACATAATCGCGACGATGCACCACAATCAGAACATGTTGTTTGTGATGCACAAGTGGTATTTTCCTTTTTGGGTGGTGGAGGTTTGGGACTACATGATTCACCCCATGCACAACCATAAAAGCTACCTCTTGCATGACATGATTTTGATTTTTTACACCAGTGACATGAATATGTATTGGTACAATTATCACATGTTGTCAATGAATCGCATGAATTTCTGCCTACTATTTTTCCTACTCTTATGTTGTTGTTGTTGTTCGTTGTTGGTGGGAGGATCGTTGCTCTTGCTGTTGTTGTTGCTGTTGTTGTTGTATTATTGCTACTGCTGTTGATATTGCTGTTACTTTTGTTGTTTTGCTGGTGATAGTTACTGTTGGTCATTGTTGTTATTGTAGTAGATGATGGCGATAGTATTGCTGATAATTCTGCTGATAATTCTGATGATACTTCTGCTGATACTTCTGGGTATAAAGCTGATACTGATGCTGATGACGCTGATACTGCTACACACAAAGATGGCGAAAAACTTAAACAGAATACGATCGATACCAATATCATAAAAGCAGAAGCAATGTTTATTGATGACATCTTGTTATTGTTGATCTTCTTTCCATAATGACTTCGACATTGACTTCGACTTCGACTGTCGTCGTATTGTTGTTTATTAAATTCGTTGGTCATGATGTTGTTATTCTTGATTCTTGATTCTTTATATTATAATAACAATTCTCTCACGAATAAAGTCTATCCTTTGTGTTGTTTCAGCACAGCAGCACAGCAGCACTACTTTGTTATGCTCTACTGTACATGCTACTATAGCTCACAGGTGATTGTCAAAATCTAGAGTGTCTATCTACAATAAGTACTAAGTTACAAATTCCGTCTTCCGTGATTAGAAGATGAATCAATCGAATCACAAAAGCACGAATGAATGAATCAATCGAATCAAAAAAAGTAAGGTGCGCCATCGCATTATTAGTAAAATCTATCTAGACCTTAAGTAAAAGATTGTCGTAAGACAATAATATGTTAAATAATATATTTTATCTATAAATAGTTTTTGTTTTAATTACTAAGTAAAGTTGAGGAAAGTTGAGCGTAGATTTTGAATTGCAAATCAAAGTTTTGACATGATGACACCATGCGATGTTTCGAAATTTTGTGAAAGCACGAATCAATCAAAATCAATAAGTGGACGCATGCAATAACGGCGCCATCGAATTATAATGATTGGAAGGCATTTTAAAAAGGCTAATGTTTTCTAAATGAATGAATCAATCCTCTTACATATCTTAACGATAAGAGTAATACAACGCCTATTCTAACACAGCTATATATTTCGCTTTCATAGAAAAAAAACTGGAATTACTTTTGATAGGAATTATTGTCGTCAATACAATCATAGCCTGTTTTGGGTTTTTTGGTGTATATGCCCATTAGAACTACGCTTCAAGAAAAATCTGCCGATCAGACGTAATTGCTTTCACACTAGTAGACTCGTTTAAACAATCAAGGCTTATAAAAATGACGGATACACGTAAGGATAACAACGCGTATCATTTAGGAATCGGTGCAATCGTTTCCTTCCAAATCAAGTTTATTCATCCACATAAAATTAGTGATGTGAAATTTCCTAATCCGGTGGCCGGACAACGTCTCACTGGTTGTCGCGTCGTACGACGTGCGTTGAAGAAAATTAAACACAAACCAACAATTTGTGCTGTTGTTCATCATGATGATTTCAAGGACGAGGAGAACGGTGACTATTATGAGATTTGGTGTAATGAATCTCATGTTAGGGTCGACAAAGAAGGTGAATCTAATATGTTCTTCGAGGGATATCACACAGAAAAAGAAAGAGAAATTGTGACTAATGGAAACAACAGTCACGATAACGATGATACAAAGGATGTATATGGTGATACAAATGGTAATAAAGAAGATGAAGATGTAGAAAATCAGCTCACCGAGGAGGGATCAGATGATACAATTGACGAGAAGAAGAAAGATAATGAGGAACCATTAGCAACCGTCCTTGAAGTTTTCTCTTTCGCCAGATCTTGGAAAACAAAAAGGAATCTTGCAATCGGTTTATTTGCTTCTGCCTGTAGTGGTGCAATTCAACCAGCAATTGCAATTGTATTTTCACAAAGTTTTGTTAATTTTGCTGATAGTGCTGATGAAAATGGTATACGAAATCTTTCCTTTACATTTATGATCATTGGTGTATACGCTTTTTTTGCAATGGCTTTGCAGTCTGCATTTCTTGAAACGGCAGCTGCAGAAATGACAGATAATATGAAACAAGACTGGTTCGATTCTCTCTTGAGACAAGATATTGCATACTATGATGTGATGGACACTAGTGGTACTGCTACAATACTTACTGTTAATGGCAAGAACTTCAAAAGGTAAATTAACTTAAGATAAAATGACTCTGAAGATTATACATCAAATCAGATTGGATAATACCTAATGTGTGTGTATATATATATGTGTGTGTGTGTGTAAACATTATTATGAAAGGTCACAATTGATTTGAACTTTTCTCACAACCAACATTTCTCGATATATTTGTAGGGGCCTTGGGCGTAAGATGGGCGATGGCGTGCAGTTTACTATCACCGCTCTTGGAGGTCTTGCTTTTGGATTCTGGTGTTCGTGGAAGTTAAGTCTTATTATACTATGTGTTGTCCCATTCATGGCTATAATTACTAGCTGGGTGATGAAATTGAACCAAACAAAGACAGCTAGAGCCAGCGAGTCATATGCCAAGGCGGGAAGTATTGTTTTTGCCGCTGTGTCATCGATTCGAACAATTTTGTCTCTAAATGCAGTTGAGGAGGTTAATTCTAAGTTTGAAGAGGCGACACAACAAGCGTTTGTCGGTGCAACTAGTCAGGTGGTTTATCTGGGTGCCGCAAATGGTTCCTTGATGGCTGTCTTCTTATTTAATTACATACCTGTTACGCTTTATGGCTCATATCTAATGTACACTGATCTAGCTGAAACCGGATGTGACCCATCTGGAGCTGTTTCTAATAATGAATCATGCAGTCCTCGGGCGTTCGAAGTTTTTGGAGCTTTGATGGGTATAACATTCGCGGGAGCTGTGTTACCGCAGATCTCAGCATCTTTGGAAGCTTTTGTTGGTGCACGATCGGCTTGTTACCCTGCTCTTGTAGCGATGTATAGAAAGACCGCAAGAGAAGGACAAGACCAAAAGGCCATAGAAAAAGATGAAGTGAAGAGTAAATCTCTCCAAAGAAGAAGTACGACGCTTTCTCTTCCGACATACGCGATCGATACATCTTCTCCAGACGGCGTAAAACCTGAATCCGTAATGGGTCATATCAAGTTCAAGAATGTGTCGTTTAGCTATCCAACGCGCCTACAGGCTGAGGTGTACAATGGATTGGATTTAGACATCAAACCTGGTACAACGGTTGCATTGTGCGGTCCATCTGGTGGTAAGTACATTTCGAAAAATATGCGTTAACTTTCGATTCGTATCTTTTGGTAATGGTCGTTCTTCTTCTAACAATATTTCCCGTCTCGTACTTTCCAAATTGTTTCAGGTGGTAAAAGCACTATAATTCAGTTGCTAGAGAGATTCTACGATCCATCGTCTGGTAAAATTACCTTGGATGGGATTGATTTAAAGAGTCTAAATGTAAAATGGCTTAGGCAGCAGATCGGGTATGTCAAAACCATTGTTGGAAGCATCATGTATCTTCGTTTTCACTATTTGACTATATTTTCTTGTATGCATGGATCTCAATCTGAGATTTTAAAACGTCATTTCTTTCTTTTTTTATCTTATTTCATTTTCTTCAGATTGGTCTCTCAAGAACCAAAGCTTTTTGCTATGAGTATCAAAGACAACATAAAGATTGGTCGCCCTAGTGCAACCTTCGAGGAAATCGTTGAGGCAGCAAAAAAGTCAAATGCCCACGATTTTATCGAGTCGTTTGCCGAAGGCAAGTTGTGTTTTCTTTTGGTTTCAGTACCCTGCTATCCGGTTTGAATTTAATTCTTTTATCTTTTGACAAGTCTATTTCGTATGCACACTCACACTCTCGCGCTGTGCTCAATTCTTGGTTCTTGTGATCACAGGATATGATACCTCAGTGGGAGATCTAGGTACAGTTTTATGGAGTTTCTCTTGCGATTTATTAACTTCTGATGATTGTTTCTCAGCGTCGTTTGTCTTTACTACTTTTTCTACTCTTATTCTTAGGTTCGCAACTCTCCGGGGGACAAAAACAAAGTAAGCTAGGAGCACGCGGACTACTATGGATTTCCCAACTCTTTGCGTTTCAGCTCAACCATTTTCCTCTTCTTCTCTTTTAATTACAATCTAAGGGATCGCAATCGCCAGGGCCTTGATTATGAAGCCAAGAATAATTCTCCTAGACGAGGCCACAAGGTAGGGGATCAATTTTGTTGCTGGCACTGGGGTTGGTGCTGCTACTGGTATAAGATGATTATCTCTCACTAATTGATATCTTTTGTTTCGTTTACTCTTATATATATATAGTGCGTTAGACTCCGAAAGCGAGGTTATAGTCCAAGAGGTAAGAAGAAGAAAAACTGATCTTTCAACTTGAAGCGAAATTACATCACGTAACGTTTGAATTATAACTCACACATATATTAGGCATTGGACAGACTGATTGAAGAAGACGGAAGAAACCAAACAATTGTTGTTATCGCTCACAGGCTCTCAACCATTAAAAATGCTGACATGATAGCCGTCATATCAGGAGGAATGGTCGTGGAACTGGAAACCACGCACAGTTGATTTCGAAGCATGGCGTATACTATGACCTTGTTGAAGCTCAGAGAGGGAAGAAAAAGAGGGGTTGGATCCTAGTGGTGAATCTTCCCGTAGAGTCAGTGTTATTGGAAGCGATGAATACTTAGCACGTATCAATCCTAATGTTTCTTTTGAGAACGATGAATTGATTAATTTCCACGATGTTGAGTTCAAATACCCTTCACGACCCGAGCAGAAAATATTCCGAGGGCTTGAAATGAGTATAAAGGAAGGAGAGACTATCGCGATTGTTGGTCCCAGCGGACAAGGAAAATCCACTGTTATTCAACTCATTGAGCAATTTTATCTTCCTAACAAAGGTTGCTTGACATACAAAGGGGTTCAGATGACTGATTTGAATGTAGCATGGTTGCGAAACCAAATGTCGCTCGTTGCACAGGAACCTACACTTTTCGACATTAGTGTGAAAGATAACATCCGATTTGGGTTGGCTAATGCCACTCAAGATGACGTTGAAATAGCAGCCAAAGAAGCAAATTGTCATGATTTCATTGTCTCATTCCCAGATGGATACGACACAATTGTGGGGTCCACGGCCAGTACCCAAATATCAGGAGGAGAAAAGCAGAGGATCGCCATTGCCCGAGCACTTCTGCGTAATCCGAAGATCCTTCTCTTGGATGAAGCTACTTCCGCACTTGATTCGGTGTCAGAACAGGTTGTGCAGGCGACTCTCGACAAGATTACTTCGAATAGAAACCGCACAGTCGTCCAAATAGCGCACAGACTTTCTACAATTCGAAACTCTGACAGGATTATTGTTCTTAACAATGGCAAGGTTAGAGAGAATGGAACACACGAAGAACTAATGGCACTGAAAGGGCATTATCAACGTCTCGTTGGTTTGCAAGATCTCGACGATGACACTGATAGGAAGGCCTATACCGAAGCTTTGAAGGAAGATCAATTGTCGGGCTATTTGGTAAATTCGCCTATGGACTCTGAGAAAATTCCTTCATCTGAGAGACCAGAAGCTAGCAAAAAACTTGACAAGTCGAATGCAAAAAAAGCACGCAGTCTATCGAAAGGAGACAGATCGTATCTTTTTATTGGTGGTATCGGCGCTGTATTGGCTGGACTAATTTTTCCTGGGTGGGGTTTTACGTTTGCCTATATGGTAGATCTCCTATACTTGCATCCTGTCTTTCCGTGCAACGTATCGAATGGTCAGCCACCACCACCACCGTTTGTTACCTGCCAAAACTACTGGGACTATACATCAGACGATATGCGAGAACTTTCCTTTCTTATTACGTATATTTACATTGCTTTAATGGTCGCTGCTTTGATTGGGAACACGTTAGTTTTCTATGGTTTTGGTACTGCTACTGAGCGTATGAATAAGAGAGTACGGGACGCTACGTTCAAAAATCTTATCAGACAAGAGGTTGCGTACTTTGACACGAGACCAGCTAGTGCTATAACGTCCCAGCTGAGTGATGATGCGGCGATGATCCATTCATTTTCAGGAGAACCAATCCGTACACTAGTTATGAACTTGGCTAGTATTTTCGTGGGTCTGGTTGTCTCTTTTATTTTTATGTGGCCATTTGCGTTAGTAGCTCTTGGAGTCTTGCCTTTTATGGCATTCGTAAGTCCTCACCTCGTACAGGTGCTTATAAAAACGGCGGCAATATTCTTTTCTAAATTTATTTTTCCCTTAACTTTTCATCTTTTTGCTCATTCGACAAACAGGGAGCAGTAGCTGAGCAGAAGATGTTCATGGGAGAAGACGAACTAACAGGTGAAGATGATACGAATTCTGGAATCATCGTAATTGAAAGTCTCACCAATATCCGGACAGTAGCCTCGTTGTCACTTGAAAGTAACCGCAGTGACCAATTTGCAAAGGCTTTGTATGACGAAGACCCGCTCCCCCTCAGAAATAATCTCATCAAAGGAGCTTCGAGTGGTCTAGGGCCATTCTTCCAGCAATGGAGCTTTGCGCTCCTGTACTGGTGGGGAGGCTGGCTAATTGCTAACTATCCTAGTCGATTTACAAGCCAAGGCTTCTTGATCTCATTGTTTTCGCTGCTATTTTCCTTGTCAGGTACGGCGGCGGCAGCGCAAGGTGCGACTGATCGCTCTAAGGCCCTTGCTGCGGCAGAAAGAATATTTGATCTAATGGATCGAACGTCCAAAATCGACCCACTGAGTACTGAAGGAAAGAAGAACGTTTGAGAAAATATGACGATATACATGCAGTACTATACGAGAGGAGTTTATTCTTAGCTTTTCCTCAGTTGCCTGAATTTGTACCATAATATTACCCAGTATTCTATGTTGTGATTAGAAGGAGAGGTCCTATTTTTTTTAAGAACATTGATTGCCTATTTTTTCTGGTATACTAAATCATATTTGTTAAGGACAGTCAATTTTGGGGCTCGTACTAAACAATATAAATATTCATGTTTACCGATCCCACCGTACAATTTTTGTCATTCAATAGCCATCATACGTCTATCCCTTTTTTATCCTCTCAACAAATTTCCATATTTCATCATCATTTTTGCATGTTGAAGCACCTGTTCCTTTTCGTCAGCATAGTGGTTAACATAACAGGATGGGTCCGTCGTATCCCACTTGGCTTGAGAGATAAAATCAGATTGCAAGCATGGCGTGTAACCTTCCATTCCACTCGGACATGATTCGGAATTAAATTCGGCACTTCGTTTTCGAGGTACAGGCCAAACAGCTGAACGAACATCTGGATCTGTTGCAAATATATACATCAAGCGATTTTGTTCACCCATTTTATCACCGATTCGTTGAGCATCGTTACCCACCCATCCATTGAAACTGTCACCATTAATAGGATCGAACATTTTCGTGATTCACGTAAATTTCTTGAGGACCACCAAGATTTTAATATATGTTCTGCTTTGGTAGATCTATGCCACAGTAGTACACCAGAATTGAAACATCCGTGTCCTAGTCCAAATTTTTCACATTCTCCACATAACCAACCTGTAAATGGTTTGTTCACAATTAGACCAGGATTCTGTTGTTGGAAGGTTGCATTCTCGCCGTACCCATCAAAAGCCAATTCCTTATACATAGTGGTAGGAGTTATATCAGGAAATGCTAATAGAGCATCAGAGTCCATATACAGAAAATAATCTGCCTTTGGAAATGCCTTCATAACTAATGCAGTCGCCGGTAACCGGCCCCATACAGGATGTATTTCATTTCCACGACGATCAATCCAAGGACTGGGTACTAAGAAAAATGCAAAACATGTATTTTTTTTGAGAATTGGTGAAGTACGGACGACATGTGTGATACTTTTCCATCCATTTCTAACTATATTCGCTCCATCACCATCTTCTTGCTGCTCGTCTTTCATTTTCGTCATTTTCATCGTTTCATCGTCTACTATTATTGTTGACTTGAATGGATTTTGAGAGTTGCCTGTATAAATAACATCCGTACATGTTGTTGGGTCGCCTTGGATATGAGACAACGTAATCCCTGTCGTGTTCATCCATGAAAATGATTGGTAGATATTATTTCTAATATGATCACTGTCGCTGTTGCTGTTGCTATTGCTGTTGATGCCAGTAGCAATAGCTTTTTGCTGTTTTCGTCAACGTTACCCAATAAACGATTCTCTATTGTTGTTAAATCGATGCTCAATAGGAAAGTGCCAGCCAGTAGAAACGTAACTGACACTAATCGGTGCCAGCAGTGAAGGTTGTGTTTTCCGACCATCGTTGCTATCTAATGAAATGAATGATCTTACAATACAATACAATACAATACAATAAGATTTCATATTTATTTTTATCAAAAGATTTATATTACCGTTGAATCGTGAATTTGATGCTATCTCCCGAGGGGGGGGGGGGTTCGCCCAAAAACAACGATCATTACGACATCTTTGCATGATAAATTTATGTGAAGTGTGTTTAGAGTGCTTCACCCCGAATTGATGAATGACCCCAAATCTAAGTTCATGATCGACAAGATCCAAACTGAAAGAAGATGTGATATATACGATACAGTCACAAGAAATCAAACGACAACAAAAGCCATTTGTATAGAGTTACAGAATTACACTTGATCATTATACCCATTTCCCCGAGCGAACGAGCGACGAGGTTGATTTGATTGAGATTGAGATTGAGATTGAGATTGGATTCGATTCGATTTATTCAATAATTGATGAGTGGTAATAATACGATAATATTATGGATAATCATAATAATAATGCCAGTAATTTACAGGGATATGGAAGGTCGATTCAAAACATGATGCCACCGCCTATAGCAAATTATATGGCTGTTAACGTCGATACGATTCCAAAGGTTATAAATCATGTCCTATTCTTTTTGACGATATCCAACTTTTTCCTTTTGATTAAATCAATATCGGTCTCATTTATGACCTTCATTGCTGCTACTTTATTGGCATTACAAACTTTGGTTGTTGTTATGATATTACATAATAATCAAATAAATTTCGCTCCAAGATCATTCGAACCAACGGAATTTATTGTTGGACTGTGTCTTGGGATATGTGTTGGAGGTGGTATATTAGCATTCTTTGTTTCTGTATTCTTTTCACATGCATTTTCACTTTGTAAGTATGCTGCAGCACATTATACACCGGAAGACTTAATACATTCATGTGGGAATCTTACTAACAATCGTCTATGGAGTATGTGGTGGTGGAGTTCAATCATATTCTGGTTAGATGTGTTTTTAGCGTTCCTCGTGGCAGCAGGACGAGAAGAAGTAACACATACTCAACAGCAACAATATAATAGTATTGGCAGTAGTGAAAGATCAAGCGTATCAAGTCTAACGTCGGCGGAACAATATAATGTTCAACCACCACAATTTCAGCAGCAGCAGCAACAACAACAGCAATCGTCTCCTACTTCATTTCAGCAGAATCCTCAAACGCAACAACCGCAACAACAACAAATTTCAATCGAAAACGGCTACGGAGACTTCACCATACAGCCTGATACATCCAACTCTGGTGGGGCAAAGGTTATGTCCATCTAATGTCTGGAGTATTATTACATTAATACTAAAGAAATAATTGGGCGTCACAGCAGTCAAAAAAAACGATAATAAGACTACCGATATATCTTGGTTTCTTTTTTAGATTCGATATACATAGAAATACTCCATGTATTTTTATTTTACAGAAGTGATACCCATAGTTTGTAGTGAATAGAAACGGTATTATGTTACTGTATCCAACAGATGCATATATTTTCTTTAGGATTCAATAATTCTCTGTTTCTAGTATACTATCTTCTAATTTTTATACTAATTTGTTTAAGAGAGAGAAACCTTTGTGTTGTCTTTGATTTGTCATAGAATGATATTACAAATTTCTTGGTTCATGGAAGAATCAATGATATTGTATCAGCCAAGTTCGATGTTTTAATAAAGCTTCTCTTACTATAATTGTATTAATAATTGTATATCCTAGGTGTTTGTTTACTCTATTTGAAGAAATCGAACCACTATTTCGTCTCTATGCGTACGGCGTACAGACTGCCAGTCACAGATGCCAAGAAACTTGATTTTTGTAACATACACTTTTTTGTCGAATAACAATAAGGTTTTTTTTTTCAAATTACAATCAAATCAAAACAGTAAAAGCATCAAGAACACATCCTGTGGATCAATTTATCTCCGATCAACTTCACTATTATCAAACGAAATAGAGGCTACCATGAAGATGTTATCTGGTGTTTTGTTGATCATAATTTTGGATATTACTTTACTGCCAATTCCGTCAAGATCATTCGTCATCACCTCATCCAATCGTTACTACTCTTCGTCACTACCTACTAGCAGGCTACGTGCTACAGTCGAAAATGTCGAGTCTGACTCGTCCTCATCTATATCAGCATCGTCGCCTATATCATCATCATCACCGTCGTCCGAAGAAAGGAATTTAAGATTTAGTGGTGTTGGTCGATTGTACACTAATAAAGCCAGCATTACACCAGAGGAGGAACAACAATCGTCGCAAGAGGGTTACCTTCAGGTGATTGATCGGCTGGAAGCGAGTCATGTGGTCGTTGTTGGTATCGGAGGCGTTGGATCATGGGCTACTGAGGCATTAGCTCGTTCAGGAATTGGATGCATTACGCTTATTGATCTCGACGATGTCTGTATTTCAAATACAAATCGTCAATTGCATGCACTTTCAACAACCGTTGGTGAGATGAAAATTGATGTTATGAAACGACGAATAATAGAAATTAACCCAAATTGTAACGTGACATTAATACACGACTTTGTTTCAAAGGGAAATGCAGATGAAATCTGGGACACTATCGAACAATCATCGTCCACTGCTGTAACTGCTTGTTTGGATGCCATTGACGGGAGCGATGCAAAATCGGCATGGATTGCAAGTTGCGCTAGACGAGGTGTGAGTGTTGTTACCTGCGGTGGATCTGCGGGACGGACCGATCCCACAAAATTCGTTTGCGCCGACCTGACGAGAGCAATTGAGGACCCGTTGTTATCATCTTGTCGTAAGAACTTACGTAAGTATTACGGGTTCCAAGAAGGTATTACACCAGGGGCCAAGTCTCGAGATGAAAACGGAAAGAAGCGAAGTAAACTTCCACGTAAGTGGAAGATCCAAGCGGTATATTCAACAGAGTCACCTCAATCCCCACCGAGAAACAATAACGACTCTTCGAGGGGAAGTTGTGATGGGGCCTTGGGGACAGCTTGTTTCGTTACGGGGACGTCAGGTTTTGTGGTAAGTTCTAGTAGTGATTTTACTGTCGTTTCAGCACTACTTCTTACTGATGATGGTGGTGGTAGTGATGGAAAGTGATCGAATCGTGTGTACTCGTGTGTGCTTCGTTTTCGTCCTTGTACTGTACTGCTGCCACTTCAACTGTTCACTACCATACCACTGATCCTAACATATTTGATACAGTTCTAACACAAATTTTGGTTTAAATGTAATTTTTTCGCTCACAATAATGACGCGGACAACAGGCAGCCGGAAAAATTATTGAGATGATAGCTAACAACAAACTTTCCGTTCCGAAAAGATTTAGTGGTAATATATTGAGAACGAAGACATGGCGATAAGCAATAATATACAGAAATTGATTAAGTGGTAACGCTTTATTGCCTAAGTGCTACTATATTTCCAACGCACAGCAATTAGAGTAGTAGTAGATCACTTAGCACAAATTTTAATGATAGTTATAACTATAGTTCTTTCATATTCTATGCGTAAGCAATAGTCATATCATTTAGAATCCCGCACGTGTTGGTTCCCATTGAGACATATGCATAGCCATTCATGCCCCAACTATCACCCCACTGGTTACGTACGATCCAATATCCTTCTCTGCCATTGGAGTCACCACTTCCACTGTTACTTCCGCTATCGCTTCCGGAGTTCTCATCGTTGCTATCACATCCTTCATCGTTGCTGTCGTTACAGTCGGAAGACCCCGTGGTAAAGGCGTACCCTACTACTTGAACGCAATGATTCATGTCCAAGAATGTTTGAGCACAGCCACTGTCGGATGTGATGATTCCACCACCATAATCTTGCCATGTAGAAGCCTCTAAACATACTACCGATGGCCCATAGGTTGCAATATTATTTATGGCTGTGTCTTCGTCTTGATCTTCGCAATCACAACCTGATCCATCGGAGTAACAGAGACAACGATCCGTGGCATACCCATAGCCTCGAATATTACCGTAGCGACCCTGGTTAGAGTAATCTGCGTAGTTCTCATTTTCCATACCATCTTCCCAGTAAGAATTGCCGTCGTTGCTATTTGAACCGGATCCGGAACTATCACCATCTGCGGGGCACATTTCAGAACGGTACGATTCAACAGAATCCTCATTGTAGTAGTCACTTTCTCCTTCTAAACCTGCCGTAAGCGCAATCAATGTGTATGCATCGTAGGGGAATGAACTTTGAAGTGGCAAACCTCCGTGATCCATAACCCATTCAAAAGCATTTTGAGGCCAGCCACCAGAGCACATTTCACAGCTGTCATCGCATACAATAATTTCCGATTCGGAAAGTGCGTACAAAGTTCCCGTATTGAGGAAAACCGCCGATTCTACTTCTTCGACTGCGGTAACAGCCCAACAAGCTCCACATTCACCCTGCGTACGAATATCGGAAATTGCTCCAGAATCTCTCCAGTCAACAGAATTTGGAAAGGCATCGGCATCATACTTTGGCTCCATCGTTCCAATTAGGCTGCCAAATTGAATACCAGTAGATTGCCAGATATAACGCAGTACGCAAGACAAATCATACCATTTGCAATACATCGATGAGCTACCCATAACTTGTGGCTTATATGTATTCTTCAAATGACGTTGCTTCTGTACGACCGATTCATGAATGTTAAGCTTGTGAATCTTCGGATTCAGTACAATACCAGAATCCTTTCGCAGTCGACGAATATCAGGTGGTTGTTCTTGTCTCTTATCTTCTAGTACATCGGTAAATGCACCCTTATATCCTGTTAGGAATTTTGCTTGGAATTCTTCCGGAGCCAGATCTTTGAAATGATTTGAACCAAAGACATGTTGCTTGGTTAATGTACATGGTCCATGGCGTCTATTTTTTTCGGCTGTGCGTGCATGATTTTGTGACCAAATAGAAAATCGATGCTGTTTTTCTTCCTCCGAATGGTACGCCTTATTATGAAGCATCATCCAATCCTCAAACTCTTGCCGAAGTCCCAGCAGAAAACGATGCGAAGAACCACTATTATCATTCCCGTTGCTATTGCCGCTACTAACAGAATTTACTAATAAATGACGGTGTTGTTGACCAAGTTGCGGGGGTTGCAACCTTAGAGGTTGCTGCTGCTGCTGCTGCTGTTGCTGTTGTATTACACGCGCACGATATGCTTTCTGTTGCGCAGAAGAAGAAGAAAGCTGAGAAACATCCTCCATCGGTAGTAAAAAATTTCTTCTGGTGCAACAACCGACAGCAATACATCTCTTGAAGAGCTACTACTACGACCATCATTATTATTAGAAGCATCGTTGTTTGTTTGAGTCGTCGTTCTTGTTGATGTTGTCGTTGCTGGATCTTCATGATGTCCAGTGAATGAAAAAAAACTCCAGTCATTGCCAAAAGTATTAAAGAAAATAAGACGACCCAAATTCTAACAAATGACATAAGACGTTTCGCTCGTACCATAGTCATGGAATGCATACCACCACCACCAGTGTAGTTTCCTTGACGACCACCGATTCCACCACTAGATGATCCAAAGTACCCTTCACGTTGTTGTTGTTTTTGAAAATTAGGATTATCTTATTCCATCCACGGAAGACTCCATTATCTACCTCAAAGTAATCCTGTTGAGCATCACGAAATCCACTACTATTGTTACCATTACTACCGTCATGGTGTTGCGTATTATGATGTTGAAGATGATTTCGATGTGTAGGATTTTGTTGTCGCTGCTGCAGCTGCTGCTGCTGTTGTTGTTGCTGTTGCTGATGATTGCGATGGGTCGTTGATACAGCTGGAATCTTCCGATGAGTCAATACCAATCCTGAGTCTGTTCTTATTGAATCACCTATTATTTAGTAGAGTTATTGATATTGTTATGATATTGGTATTGTATTGCTATTATTGTTGTCAATGTTTCTTTCGTTGTAAACTTCTCTTGATGGTTCTTCTTCCATTTCAAGATATCCAGCCGTACCAGGATACGTGGTTGTATGAACAATACCCCCGTTGGTAGTCGTAAATTTGGTAATATCGTCGTTGTTATTATTGTTATTATTATTATTATTACTATTAAATGTCTGAAGTTCTACAGTAAATGCTGCAGTCGAATCATCGTCATCAAAAAGTGAATTAGGAGCTGGAGTTTTTTAGTGTAGAGTGTTTAGCATTCTCGTCAGCGGTTGTTATTATATATTAGTATTATTACTTGATGGTTTGATCACATCATCAAAATCAATAAGAATATTATTACTGTTATTATTTTTCTGAAAGTCGTCATCGTCGTCAGTTGAAGAGAAAAATTTCTCCAATGAGGTTGTCGATTCATAATTATTGATTCTACTATTATTATTATATAGTATTATTATTATTATTAGCGTCTATAACATGCTTGGGTGTGGGAAAGGAAACGAGACTGCTCTGTTTCTTTTCGTCCTCCTCCCCTTCTTCTTCTTCTTCTTCTTCTTCTGACATGGAATCATAGTCCATTTCTCGAAGAGATTTTTGAGCTTTAACTAGTTCTTCGGCCATGATGAATTTATTGAACACGTTATATGAGGATGATACAGTTATACTCAGTCAAATTATTCCATTGTCGTTCGTCCGGAAAGAGAGCGAGTTGTGAATTTAGATGTTACCGACAGATCTCGCTTTTCGGTATGCATCGTGGAATTAATTCCGAGGAGCGTTGTATTTAGCGAGGAAGGCAGCAACTCCAACGTACAGTCCTAGTAAAGAATGGTTTTGATTTTTACATGTTTAATTGCTGTATGTTGGCTTGCTAATTATACGAGCTTAACATGCCCTTCGAGCCTACCTAACTTTATTTTCCTTTTTCTTTTCTTTTTTCAATCATAGGAGTAGACAGGAAACTTGACTAGGAAGTATTCTCAGATTTGAATTTTGTAATTTTTTGTACAAAAAAGTCATCACCGAACACAATTACCGAAGGAATCTATTATTTTTTGTTGACATATAAAAAAGCGAAGCTTTTAGTCTCTCGCTCTATTAGCACAACAAACAAAGAATTACTATACTACCATGGCAACGACAACGGCAAAAGCTGCAGCAATAGGTCCTATTCTTATTACTGGTGGAGCTGGTTATATTGGTAGTCATACCATCGTATGTCTTTTAGAGCAAGGATACAATGTTGTCGTTGTAGACAATCTAATAAATTCAAGTTTGGCTGCTTTAGATCGTGTAGCAGAGCTTGTCAACCTCGATGACGCAGCTCGAAAGGAACGTCTTGTTTTTCATAATGTAGATATATGTGATAGGAATGCATTAAAAAAAGTTTTCGAAACATCTCCAACGTTTCATGCATGTATTCACTTCGCTGGACTAAAGGTGAATACAATTAAGATTTAGAAGAAAAAAAACATATTCGTTCGTGCTGGTTCATATAGTAATCTAATCCGATTTCTCTGTGTGGTTCAATCTAATTTGTACGATCTAATCAATTTTCTAACAATAAACAATGTTCGACCCACTTCAAAAAATATAGGCCGTCGGTGAAAGTACTAAAATTCCATTAAAGTATTACCACAACAATCTAACCGGAACATTCTTCCTACTCGAGCTTATGGACGAATTCGGTTGCCATTCTATTGTATTTTCAAGTTCTGCTACAGTGTATGGAGCTGCTGATAAAATGCCAATTACAGAGGAAACAACTGTCGGAACCGGTATAACAAATGCGTACGGACGAACGAAGTATATGATCGAGGAGATTCTTCGAGACTTTTATAATTCAAAAACATTGGGAGAATCTGGTACCACAGATTGGTCTGTTGTTATTCTTCGTTATTTTAATCCCATCGGGGCTCATCCATCAGGAAAAATTGGTGAGGATCCCGATGGTATTCCTAATAATTTAATGCCATACGTTGCTCAAGTTGCTGCTGGACGACGTGAATTTCTTACGGTCTTCGGAGATGATTATCCAACGCCAGATGGGACCGGTGTACGTGATTATTTACACGTCATGGATCTAGCAGAAGGACACATTGCAGCTATTGAATACGCGGGAAAGAAAGAAGCTGGAACGTATACCTTTAATCTAGGAACGGGAAACGGATGCAGTGTTTTTGATATGACCAAGGCCATGGGCAAAGCCTGTGGACATGAAATTAAATGTAAGGTGGGTGCTCGCCGTCCTGGTGATATTGCTACATGCTACGCTGATGCTACCTTGGCGAAGACTAAATTAGGTTGGGAGGCAAAACTGACGCTTGATGAGATGTGTCGGGATCTTTGGAGTTGGCAATCCCAAAACCCAAACGGGTATGCTAGTTAATGTGACACTACAACATACGAATATTGTAACATAATTACAAACTTTATTATTATAGCTGCTCATTATTTTCTAGTAATCGATCCAGTGTATGATATAATTTCTCTTATTCGTACTAGCTAGGATGCAAACTATCCTATTATTTTTCGTCAATTGGTGATATCGAAAAATTTCCTTTGGGAGTCATTTGAACTTGTACGCCAGCCTGTTGTAGTTCAGCTGATTGTACAGTATCCTGGGCCATGAGTTCTTCCACTACTGCTTGATTCTCTGAGTTGTCTTCTAAGAGGTGACGTATCGCAATAACACCCCATTCTCGCAAGGTGAAGCACGCGGTAGCATGAGTTGTACAAGAAAGTAGGACGTGCAATCCATTACGCATTACGACATTCGTATTTTTATCAGAAGATGATTCCGAATTCTTTCCACTGCCCTCGTCGTAACCGTCTATTGATTCGATTTCCTTGGGAACTATTGTCATTCGTAACAAGTCCTGATTGTGCCTGCATTTATAACAAAAGTTACCGACAAATTGTACTAATGATACCAATAGTCTTTGATCGTCTTTAGTCATGTGGATATCACTACTCTTGCATCCAACACTTTTACCAGCCAAATCATCTAGCATGACACCAAGTGATTTTATAGCTTCTTGTAATATGATAGTTTCTTGACCTAAATACAATCGTAGTATTTTATTGAGTGGACTATCGATTCCAAGAGAACATCCCAGAATTTCGTTGATAGTTATATAGCCAGATAGCATAAGCTGTTGATTAAAGTCATCGTCGCCTTCTTCTTTGATTTGATCGTATTCATGTGTTTTCGTAGTTTTCGGTAGTCTTTGACGTCGAAACCAAGGAGACAACTCGATCATTAGGCTGGCCAAAAAGGCATAGCTGGAATTGCTTGGTTCCCCTATCGCTGCTTCTTCACCAAATGGATCTTGAACGTTATTGTTGTTGGTACAATACTCCATAGCATATGTATCGATCTCTCTTGACATACAATGCAATAGAATATTCTGCTCTGGTAATAATTTCCTTAGTGTAGATTTCGTACACTTTCCATCGGTGCTAGTAATAGAAGTACTTGTAGTACAACGTGGAGTATTGATTGAAGAGAACATACTGAGTAACATCCCCAATTTTGCTAGCTTGGATAGGAATAGTTGTATCCATTCTGTTGCAGAGTCCCAATGATCATCAACTTGTTCCTTTTTGGATCCTGAAACGTCGTCGACTTTTACGATTGCATCTGTTACCGCTTCCGCAGATACAAAATGCCTAAGTAAGGTACTTATCAGCATTCCGTTTGAGGAAATATCTTTGACAAATTGAATATCATTACTATTGTGATTATTATTCGTTGATACGTCATCATCATCGTCGTTGTCGTCGTCATCATTACTACTTTTTATCAGTAGAGAACAGATACAATTGTGTAGGATTGCTGTGATAGCTGCAATAGCCTCTCGATTTCTAGATATGGCGGCTGATAGAATCATATCAACCCAGTTTGGCTCTACACCACCGCCGCATACAGGAGATGATGATATCGTTTCAATGATGGAAGACGATACAGATTCTGATGATGGAGATATCCGTACGTTCGATGAAACAAATACAGCTGTTTGTACATTAGATGTTACAAGATTACTCATAAGTTGGGCTGCATATATTCGACATTTGGAATCACCTCGTCGTTGACTAAGTAAAGTCACGAGGGGTTCGTACCATCTATATTCTATTATCGTTGTATATTGAATGGCTCGGACAACATCAACAGTTTCCTCGCTACTATAGGATGAATATTTTTCATATATTGATAGATATGAAAGACCAAATCGGAGTGCTGCTCTAGTCTGAACAACTAACTCCTTAATTTTATCAGGACATAGTTTCGAATCACTCTTGCTGAGCGACATTTCCTTTGCATATACTAAGAACTGATCATGGCATGGAAGGAACTTAGATTCGACGTAGGTCTGAAAGTTATCCAATGACTTGCTATTATTTTCAGAAAATTCACGCTGTACATTTTTCGTCTTTTGAAGGATCTCTGTCCAATTCAAACCAGCAGTTGTTGGTGGCTGTGACGGCGACGATGATGATGATGGATCTTCAGGATTGTCCGGTGACTGCGTCATGCTTTACTCTTTTTTGTTGAGCTGAAGAATTTGCTACCACAATTGTCACGATTGCTCTATTGTTAACAGAATAAGTCACTCTTTTCAACTACACTTTGTACAACGTTGACATCAAGATTCGTTCAAATGAATTGTAGCAAGAAACGTTAAAGCAAGGCAGAAAGCAGATTTTAAAAAGTTTTTTTTCTCCGCGATGTATGATGGATTTATTTTGTGTGGTATGGTGTGTAATTGAATATGCTGTCGTGTCAAAACAGAACAATTAAATAAAAACAAAACAAACTACAAGGCGCGCCTAATTCCTTAAGTGCAAATTTTCCGTATTAACAAAAACACTGCTATCACATATTATGTGTAGGACAGACTCAGACATACGGTATATTGTTCTTATTCTCTTATACAGTAGACATTGAACACAACAAACGAATGAATATACATACAACATACTTCTTACACAGAAACATAACGTAATAACACTTAAAATAAGAAGGAATAACATCAATATTGACATCAGAACGAGTCATTAAATTTACTCGAATATCTCCGATAAAAAAGATGACAATTAGAACAGAGACCGAACAACGGCAAGAAGGAGAAGAAGAAGGAGCGGCAAATCACATCGTAGAAGATTGTGATGACGATGATGATGACGACGACGACGATGTGACGGTTATTGTACTCGAAAATGATGATGAAAATGATGAAGTATTAGCACATGGGTGGATTGATCAAGATTCACCAGAAATGCAAGAACGTCGTCGGAATGTATTACTTCGAGAACTTCAAAGAGTACAGAGAGCTAGTTTTATCCATTTTATGATATTGTGTTTAATTCCAACCTCTCTACTATTCATTGTCATCGCTACCGTTCTTGGTGAAGATGAAGAATGTTCATCTGCTGCTACAGCATGTGAAAAAGAACCTAGGACATTTATTAATGCCTTCACAACTCGGTGTGTTTGTGATGCTATTACTGTAGCTCGGTCGGATCCTTAATAGCTTGAAACAACAAAAACACGACGGGTCAGTAATAAGTACACAATTAAATTACACAACACGTACTGTACACTATAAATAATGTATTACTTTGATTCTGAATTTCGACGTTGTCGGATCAATAATGTTGATTGTTAATAATTTATTGTTCAATGATGATGAATGAAACACGACACAAGAAAATTAAATAAAAATGAAGAAAAATTTAACTGGAACAATAAAATGAATATGAAGCAAGAGGCGTAAAGCAGCTCAACAACAATTATATGACATATGGCTACCTAATTTTCTCTACTATCGAGGCTAAAATTGGTCCGCCTTCAGAATTGTTATTATAGATAATTTTAACTTGTTATCAATAAATAATATGTATCATCACTCCAAAATTCCTATATAGTTTTTCCAGGTTTTCTTTAGTTCTCTTTTCTATTAAAAGGTTGTACCATTTCGTTTAGCAGTTTGCATTGAATTTGCTCGGCCAACAAATCATTTCCATTGGAAACAGGATTCATATCAGTGTAGCAATATGTGACGATGAACCTTCCTGTTGGAATTTTCAGAGTCTTTGCGTGATGGTATTTAAATTGCCACCGTGAAAAAGGAAACGGTCCAGGAGTTTGAAAAAAGGAACCAAGCAATTTTGATCTTACTTCTTGTTAAGATAAGGTCTTACGCAACCCCAGCAAATGCAATTCTACTACTGTAATAATGTTCAGTCTATATCATGTGCTGGTAGAGAAATACATTAAAATGTCATGGAAACTCAAAGGAATCCATATTCAAGAAATCTCACATAACACTAATATAATGGTTGAAGGCATTACAATACATTAACGTAGGTTTCATTTATCTTAACCTGTGTGTACTTCTTCAACTACTCTGTCTGGTTATTTATTATATATATAGTGAGAACGTCATGATATTTCGTATTTTAAAAAATAAATTAAAAGTATTATTCGTTATTGTGCTAGTAGATGCAGAATTTTGGTTTGAATCGACGGAATAGGTTGTTTCTTGTTATCAAATAATAAAATAGAAGTGGCACATAGCCTATAGCAGCAGACAAGCCATGATAGACTGCTCTTCTAAATAGTTGATTAAAAAGGTAAGCCTCAGATCAGAGCCTCAACGCCTTAACCTTGTGCGGCATATAGAGCGACCATACCAAAAATAAACGGAAGGGAAATTCCAGCAAGTCCAGCAAGAGCAATAGGAATCTTTTCCTCGTCACTCATTTTGTCAGTATTCCTATATCACAACAGAACGTGGGGGAAAAGAAAAAGGCAAACGGCCATTTGAGCAATCTATAATAGGGTGTGGTTGGTTTTGCAAAAAGGAAACATCATTGAATCTCAATTGAATGCCCTGTGTATTCAGCAGCATGCAGTTCGTTGAAAAAAATACTCACGTTGAGAAAAATTCACCTTCATTCTCACGAGTAATCGATGGTCTTTCACCTTCCCCATCGAGAAGACCCATCAAAGGCTTAGTAGCACGAGAAGTTGCATGACTAGAAATTTGGCTGCTGACAGGGGCAAATGCTACTGATTCAGATGCTAAGAAAGCGACAGCAGTGATAAGCAAGACGCAAATGGATCGGATAGGTGACATGATTTTATTTATTTTTATTTATGTGTTGAATTTTATTTTATGACAATTTTGTGATCAAATTTTAGGTAAATTCTTTCAAGATGATCCGATGTGTCATTTCAATTGCGTCATGCTGCAGTCAAGAATTCACAACGAAGCACAGCAACGATATCGGTGTATTATATCGTTGTTTCATTTATGTGTCAAAAAATAGCTCACGTCAGAGAAAACTAGCGCGGTAGCTCGCGCAGCGGAAATTAATTTCGGGCAGTTCTTGATGTGAATGTGTTGATACTGAAAACGACATCACGCCATCAAACACAATATCTTCTAAACCCCAAATAAATCGACAACAAATACCGTAGACAGGTGAAACGTTCTTAGCATTGCTTTGTCATCGTCAATCACCGGCCCATGGAACATCGCAATTTATCAATATCGTCCGGACCATCATCACTACCAGCATTAATAACAATTTGGGAACTCCCCGAGATCCTTCTTTATCATATCGCACAATTTGTCTCTCCGCCAACGAAACGAGCATCCTTCTTCTGTCAAAAAATTGCTCCACTATGCAAGGCCGCATACCAATCTATCTTAACGGACGAAGAAAAATGTGTAGAATTATGGGACTTGGTTCTGAGGGGTGATTATGGTAGAGGGAAAAATAGCAGACAGGATGATGATGATGGACGACGATCCAGCAAGCGATTAAAGAGAAGTCCTGCACATACAGTGAAAGAGGCTCACAAACTAATGATTGTCCACACAGAAATTGCGTACGGCGCAGTATGGGAATTGAGTTACTCTTCGAAAAAGAATGCCATGACGAAACAAAAGCTGGTGAAAATTCTGAATGAGTATGGACCACGTTTGATGATAAATAGAACCATGGGTACCGGAGGAAACTTTATTGTAGAAATTTGCCGTTGTCGTAATACATCACCAAGTAATATCCTTCTTTGTGTAAAGGAATTGGTTCGGAGGGGAGCTCTGGTAAATATCCCTACAGAAGAGTCTGCTTCATCCTCGTTGACTGCGCTTTGTGTTGCATCGGTACGAGGGATGCCAAAAGTCGTTAAGTATCTACTTTCAAATGAAAATAATGGTTCACACTCCTCTTCCATCCATATAAAATGTTCTGGAAGGTTGGGTTCCCCAAAAAAGACTGTACGATGTATCGATACAATTCCTTTAGATTTCTGTATAAAACTGTTGGATGCTGAAATAGAAGCTGGGGCCACAACCCAAGACCTGAAGGACTTGAATCAATGCATAAAGTTACTGAAGGAAGAATAAGTGTTTGCTATTACTGTATATTTTTGATCACAACTTCGTAGTGTTCGGAACAACAAACACAATAACAAATAGTAAAAATATCTTAGGATTTGACCTGTTATATTTACTTTCCTAGGGGGGTTTAAAAGTCATTTATCAAATGCTTATCATATTCTAGTATCCAAGTTGATTGAATCTAGTTTTGTTTATTTAATGTGACAATATAATAATAATATATATACATATTCTATATATATATACACTTTTTTGGTTACCAATGTTGGTCTTATGAGGTCAACTTTACTCTACAAATCTCAGCCTAGTCACTCATAGTCTCAAACAACCTTAACAGACTAATCTCAGTTATACTACGCATTTTCACTCTCAAATACTAAAATAAAAAGTATGGAAAGTGCTGTTTTACTACAAAGTCACACATAGTATGAAATGTACATACTGTTTCAAGTGCATACATGCACAGTGGCATACCTATATTGCTAACATCAGGTATATATACTATATATAGCGCTCCTGCCACGCAATCTTGTTTATGAATGCATCTCATAATTAAACAAGCTTGATCACAAACCTAATCTATACTCTCACAATCCATATGATGAAAACCATAAACCTGTGCTTTTATTCCTACTTTGCTGTGTCACATTCAATCTATCTACAAGATGTATAAAGTTCAATTAATTGTGCTACAGTATGCATTGAAGAGATAGAACCATCATTGCTTTCAACAAAAACAGCTTTTGCCGAACGTGTGAAGTACAGACGAGAATAATTTGTCTCACTACCACTTATTTTAACAAAAGGCTAACTTACCGCAAGTTCTGAAAGTCGATCATCGCGTCGCTCACTATTTCAAATTTATCTCATGTTTCAACACGACTACAAGAACAAGCAGCGTACAAGTATCATTAATCTTAACATCTTGGAAGAGAAGTTCTAGTAGGGAAGAAATTTAAGAAGATGGACGGTCCTCAAGCTGCTGGCGATCTGAGAAATGATGCTTTGAACAATTTTGTTCAAGTTTTGTGTTGTCAATGTGGAATCCCGATAGCATCAAATTCAGCCAACACTTGTGCTACCTGTTTGGCCAGCGCTTCCGACATCACTCGTGGAATTAGTACGGAAGTTACATTGCATCAATGCAGAAGTTGTCAACGATGGCACAAGGAGGCAGGAAAATGGATGGCATGCGGATTGGAAAGTCGTGAACTAATGGCGCTTTGTTTAGCGAATGTAAGCGGGATAAAATCTAACAAAGGAAGTGGTCAGAATATTCGATTGATTGATGCGGCGTGGATCTGGACAGAGCCGCATTCGATGAGATTGAAAGTTCGGTTGACAATTCAAAAGGAAGTACAAAAGGGGACTATACTACAGCAAGCTTTTACTGTCTCCTTTATTGTACGGAACCAGCAATGTATTGAATGTCAGGCAGAATATCGACAGGGTAGTTGGAAGAGTTTGGTACAGGTTCGACAACGCGTTGCCCACAAACGAACCTTCTTATATTTAGAACAATTGATTCTCAAGCACGGAGGTAAGTGACGACGACGACGAAATGTTATACTTTTATTTGACTATATTTTGCTACGCTTCTGTGAACTTGAATTAATACTCAAACTAGTCTTTCATTTCTTTTCCAATTTAAGCCCATCGTGGATGTCTGAGTATCGAAACCTTTCGAGATGGTATGGATTTCTATTTTCCCGATAAGGGTAAGGCCAATCGCTTCATTTCTTTCTTAGAGAGTGTAGTTCCTACGAAGATCAAAACATCGAAAAAGCTTATTGGGACTGATGACAAGTCCAATATCTCCAATTTCAAATATACAAATTTCATCGAGGTATGTCCTTTATGTAAGGACGATCTCTTGTACCTACCAGCCCGAACTGCACGAAATCTTGGAAATATTACTAGGCTAGTAATGGTGAAGGCTATATCCAATGTGATCCATCTGATAGATCCTCTATCGGGTCAAATGGCGCAGTTGTCGGGAGATGCTTTCTGGCGCGATCCTGTTCGTCCTGTCATTACAGCAGCCCGAACTAGAATGACACGTTACGTCGTCCTCGGAAAAGAACCCATCATGTTGCGTAAAAACGTTTCCAGGAGGTCGGCTACTAGCAAACAACGTAGCCGATTGGCGAGTCTTACACTTGCCAGAGAGGATGATCTTGGTGTCAATGATACTCAATTTGAAGAACGATCAAACGTCGGCTACCTTATGAAATCAGGTGATGTCTGCGTTGGGTTCGATTTAACAGAAACACAATTTGTAGAAGACGAAGCAGAAAATATGCGATCAAGTGGAAAATTGCCGGACATAGTGGTAATTCGAAAATTATATGGAGGAGTAGCCACTAAAGAAGCGGATGCCGCTAAGAAGAGAAAGTGGAAATTAGCTCGATTAGAAGTCAAAAAGGAAGAGAATACAAAGAGCGCTCGAGCTGCTAAGAATGATGCTGATGCTGATGATATGGATGAAGAAGATTTCATGAGAGAAGTCGAAGCAGATAAAGAAATGAGACGTCAAATGAATTTGTACAAGAGCAAAATACTAAAAGAGAAAGAAAATGAAAGCAACGATGATGACGCTATGATGGAAGAAGATGGGAATAAAAATGGGGGCAAAGATGGTGATGACGACACCGTCGATGACCAGGAGATTGCTCTTGAAGAACTTTTGGATGGTCTTGTTATGGACGATGGTCCTGATCCTGAGGACGCTATTGAAGAAGAAATTGTTGGTGGGCAAATCTATGAAGAAGGTGCAAAGGCCGCGCAGGATGGCATCACATACGTTTCACGCGAACAATCACGTCTTGTGAAAGACAAAGATGGCGCTGTTCCGAAATCAACGTTTGGAGAGGAGTACAAATCATAAGATTTTAGAAATAATTCCTCTAAAAATGATATATACTATACATCTAAAGATAATACTTAGAATACGCGCATATAATTTACATCAAGAATTTCCTATAACAACTAATAAAGCCTCTTACGTATGTGCCTACTCATTTTCGTAAGTCTTGTCTCATCATGAACCAAATCGGGATCCTCGTAATCATTTATAATGTCATCAACTTCAGCGGGATGAAAGTATTTGACCCAAGATGACGGATCCATCTCTTCTAAATGTTTCATGTACTTGCTCAGTCGATGGTACGCCATCGCGGAAGGCAACCAATAATAGCTTTTGCTGTACCACCCACTGGGTGCACCCTTTTCGAAGCAACAAGGAACGAAAAAAGATAAAATTAAAGTAATAGAATCAGTATAAAACACCTACTATTGAATACATGAAAGGTCAAAGGGGATAAGGCTTGGATTAGAAAAGAAAACGTACCGAAAATCCTCGTTGGATGTCGCCATAGTGTTCGTAATAGACTTTTAAGTCGTTCGTCTTGCCATTGATTTGAATTGTGTGCCCGACATCTGTTCGTAATATTTTATTTATTCATCGATTTGTCGTTCATTGAAGTGGAAATGAATGCGTATATATACCAAGAAGACATTCAATAAGGAGAAGAAGAAGGGTAATCATCGATGAGAATGAGAGCAGCACCTTGATTTTGTAGTAATATTTGTTCGAGCGACGAAGAAGTAGAAGAAAAAGGAACGAGAGATTCATAACATTATATTGATACGTACGGTAGAAGAATTCAGGAAGACGAGCTATCAAATCCGATGCCAGCACGACTCTCCAAATACCTAGATTATTATTCAGGGGCGAAGCCTTTGCGGTGAAATAATCTCTCCAGTATGCATTACCACTTTGTGGACAGCCGAAATTTACATTAAGAACCTTTCGATTGCGATTTAACGAGGCAAATGCGGTGGCTACTAATATTGCATTCGCCGCTCCGAGAGAATGACCTGTCGTCCAAAGTCTAAACGATGGGTGTTGTTTTAGTAAGCTCTGTGTTTTGGAATAAATTTGTTCCCAGATATCACCCGTAAAGATGGCGTTATTGAAACCAGCGTGGACCCGAACCTTCTTGGTAACTTTTTCATCAAAAGTTGCGTTTATTGCATCCAATACTACTGTTGAATTATTTCCAAATGGCTTCGTAAAAATATTAACATCTTCCAACGATGTTCGAATATCATCCGTCCCAGCAAATACTATGGCAATATACCGCTCTCTTTTGTTGGAAACTAACAAGACTTGCGTCCCTAACGTTTCGTCGTGTAGGTACATTTCGCACGTCAAGTCTTTCGTGATATTTTTATGGGAAGAAGGAAAATTGGTACACGTGAAATTTTGATCATATTTAAAATCGTATACCAGCATGGAGAGCCGTGACATTGAAACAACGTCATTAAAAGACGGAAAAACCTCCGAGTATGCTTTATTTTCTTTGACATCTTCGACTGATTTGCCTGAGGAGCTAACTGTCGTTCTTAATTTAAGTATTAGAACAAGAAAAGGGAGAAAGTGAACTAGCATCAGCGGTATTATTCTCATTGTGATGATTGTGTGTAGTGGGTTTGTCGGATGGCGGTGTTGGCGAGGAAGTTTTCGTTCAGCAAAAGAATCAACAGAGACTTATTGAACTCAGTTGCTCTGTGAGCGATGCTCTAATGCTCTTTATGTTCGTTGGCGTCAGTTAAGAACAATTTCAATTTTCACATCAAAAAGAATAGTGATCAAAAACAAAGAGGGAATTTCTGCTTTCACGTCACGAAATTGAATTCTGAGTCGTGCGTGAATGCTGTTCTTTATAAAAATATTAGCTCTCGATCTACTGTATGCGAAGAATATATTTATTAGCATTCTTTATACTTCTATTATTATTATTATTATTAAAGATCCCTGACTAGTTGGTTTATACTGTAAAAGGTCCCGACCGTTCCTATCACACCCCCTACAGCAAAAAGAACCATCGCGAGATGGTTGTATCCTTCTATATAAAATGACAACAAGGCTGGGATTACAAACGCAATTAACGTCCCCGATGCACATCCTGTTAAATCTAATATATCTCCAAGATTTGGAGCAGCGATGGCAAGTGCGGTTACAACCAACCATAATTGGAAGGTAATACCTACATGTCCTGGCAGTCGGAGCTGTCGATCGTCGTCAGGAAGGAGCCAATTCTTAGTAGGCGTAGCGGATATGGTACTTGTATGAATATTATCGTCGACGTCGATGTCATTGATATCGGTATCGGTATTGTCTGCGTTGATTGATGTTACAGTTGCAGTTGATGTTGATGTTGTCGTATCGGTAGCATTCTCTGGTTCTGGTGCCTCTTCTGGCAACAAGAGAGGACGTTGTAAGTTGGTCAAGCAATTGTTTTCGTTGTCATCCTCTTCGACGATCTCCATACCAGTAGTGTTACCGGTATCAGCATCATTAGCATTAACATTAACATCATCATTACCTGATGATATCCGACCGATTTCACATATAGGGTGTATCACAACGAGAATTAACAATTCTCGACAGGTAAAGAAGGGAAGAGGAAACGTAAATACCATTGTGATGCATAGTAATAATTTAGCTGTATCGATCATCCAACCCTGTGGATAGATTTCAAATATATCTGATTTTGTATCTTGCCAAAATGTTATATAAACAAATACACCAACCAACAATGAAACTGTTGCTGCTGCTAATATTGAAATCGATGAGATGATCTTAAAATTCTTCACGGTCTTGAGCGGTGGTTTGAGAGAACCGAAGACTAGATGTACCGTGTGTTGTGATACAAAGGTGAAAATGAATGTACCCAAGTTACTTAAAACACCCGGTCGAATTTCGATCCAATTTTCATAAAATTTTCCTGTAGATTCTGTTCTTACATCAGGACATTCAAAGTAGATATAGATAACAATACCTACGATTGTAACCATAGAAGCAACGCTAATAAAAGATGCGAAGGCCAATGGTGTCATATCCCTAAGTAGACATAATGGTAGGATAAACACCAAACTGACAAACCAAGTAACTAGGGACTTCATTGATAGGAACTGATAGATCCATTCGGTAACTCCATCACCACCGTGGTTGTCATCGTCATCATCCTTACTAAATAATAAGCCTCTTAAGGCAGGTCCACAATTGTCTTTGATAACAACAATATAAGCTACAAGACAACCAAAGGAGTATGAGAACTTACAGGCCATAACAAGTACTCGACCTTTCCAATATCCCATACCAGCTTCGGCTAAATCTTCATAGCTTGCCGTTTTTGTTGCTGCCGCTGCCGTTGTTGTTGTTGATGATGATGATGTTGTCGAATTCTGCTGAATTGACAATCGAATTATTAAATCTAACGATAATTTCGTCAAAACAGCGAAAAATAACACCAAAACAATAGAAATTATACCACCGCTTAATGCAATTGCACCTCCTAAACCAATACATCCAGCTCCAACAATACTATTTGTGAAATTAAATATAGCTTCAGTTACGGATGAACCGTTATTGTTATTATCGATGATATTGTTGGCGTTGGCGTTGGCGTTGGCGTTGACGTTGGCGTTGACAGTAGTTGAATCTGAATCGGGGGTTACATTGTTGTCGTTGCTGATGTTGTTGCCGTTGCTGATATTATTCCCATCATCGTTATCGTTGTCGTTATCGTCATTTACTTCTAACATCGCGACGACAGTTTTTCTCGAATTGCTTTCTTTATTTGAATGCCAAAATCAATAGTGAATTGAATAGTGAAAAACGTGATAGACTAAATGTAAAATTTACACAATATAGGGTCGTGGTGGCGAATATTGAACAGTCTGTTCCTTCAATGGTAGGTAGGGAACAAAGTACTAGACTTGTAATAACGAAGATGTGGAAACGGTTTTAACTTCTTAGCGTAAGTAAATCTATGATTTATGATGAGCCGATGATTTAACGACAGAGTTCAGAGTCAAGAGAGTGATAGAAAAAAAATTGTGAGAATTCGGCATCAAGAATCGAATGAACATCAATCAGTCAATCATCAATTTTCAATTACGATTAATTGACTACTTCGATTACTTAGATAAATACAGAAATTGGATTTTTTAATACGGAAATCGAAAATATTTTGTTCATTTTTTAAATTTAAAAATAACACAAAAAAGTCATTTTCAAATTTATTTCATCACGATCATAATTTAACGACCATTTACATCGTGAACAAGTCACACTATTAGCTACATTAATAGTATTATAATCAATAAAATCATGGCAAGTTTTTACAGTGCTCCAGGAGGAAATCCAAACGTCAATGGTGGTGGATATAGTAATGCGGGAGGTGGTGGTGGTGGTGGTGGTGGTGGCGGTGGTGGCAGCACCGATAACTTTCAACAATTTAATCAATCACAGCAACCGCAACAACAGCAACAACAACCAGGTTTTTCACAATGGCAAGCACAACCTCAAGGACAAGCACAACCTCAAGGACAAGGACAGCCATATGGACAACAAATGCAACAACAGCAGCAGCAACAGCAGCAGCAGCAACCAACGGCACCACAACCATTTTGGAGTTCTGCTACTAATGTACAACAGGCGGCAACACAGGCTGCTGCTGGATTTGTTGCACAGGCAGCGACTGGGAACTTCTCAAGTGAAAAGGTATTATCACAAGGTATTGATTCAATGCAAAAAGCATTTGGTGGTGGTATTCCTGGTATGGATTATATTATGAGAATGTTACGATCCTATTTTGCTGTTGATAATCGATATGTAAAACGAAAAATTATTATTATTTTATTTCCATTTAAGAATCAACAATGGAGACGTAATGTAAGTACAGTACAAACTACATAAGTATAACAATGATAGTAATTATATTATATTATATTATATTATATTACATTACATTATTACTACACAATCTGATATGATATAAATCGCTGGACTGAGATGAAAAACAAACGAGGGAACGGTCATATGATACTCCCGTGCTGTGCTGTAACAAAAATGCAATTTTAATCGTTTCCGTTTCTTTTTCTCCTGAGTATTCTCAAATATTTTAACTTTTTCTGATCTTCTTCTTTTCTTCTTCTCCCCGCAATTAACAATTGTCGGTCTACACCGTATGTGATTCTTCCAACTCTCTCTCTCTCTTTGTTCTATTTATATAAAGCAAGTGGAAGGTCCGGAAATGGTCAATTATGCACTCCCCCATTCGGATGAGAACGCACCCGATTTGTACCTACCCGTTATGAGTCTCATTACATATTGCTTACTTAGTGCATTCCTTTACGGTACAGCAGGACAATTTAATCCAGATGTTATCGCTGATGTTATTACTAAATGCTTCTTTACACAGGTTATGGAGGTTCTTATTATTCGTGGTTGCTTGTACACGATGCAGGCACCTATCTCATTTTTAGATCTATTCTCCTATACGGGATATAAATACTTAGGACTCACCATTAGTATGCTTTGTGGGATATTCTTTAAGCAGCTAGGGTGGGGCCGGTCGAGCTTTTATGTAACCTTGTTCTGGACGGCATCGGCTGCTGCATGGTTCATGTTGAAAACGATGGCAAATAATATTCCCACAGAAACATCAGCAACTGGACCTAAACGTGATATAGTTGTATTGGCATTTGCTGCCTCACAGATTGCAACTATGTGGTTTGTCAGTCAGACCAAGTATCTTTAAATTAATAATCAAATTAAATCATCATGATACTTGATGTATGCTGTATAAATTAGTATTAAAAACACAAAGAAAATAATCGCCCAGTCAGTTTTCCGGATGTGTCTTTTTAGACTGCACACCAGTACTAGTACGTCAAATGATTCTCAAAAACAAATAGATTGTTTGAATAGAGTACTGTATTGACAAATGGTCCAACTATCTATACTAATAAGCTAGAGATAATATGAATTGGGATGGGTAGGCTGTACATTTATTATGATAGGCAAAAGAAGCTCATGTGTCTTCACCTGACACAACTACACAAAATATTAATACACTGTACAGATTGGAAAAAGAGGGGATAGTAATTTATATATTTCTTACATCTTCAAGCAGGTACATGCCATCCAAATTATTGGAAATGTATTACTAGCTATTCAATGAAGAAATCAATCTTTTGATTAACCCAAACCAGCAGTGGGACATAGAAAGGGGCAGTAGAATACAACAAGAATGACAAGAGAAGCAAATGTACATTGGAAATCCTCTAGAGTAAAAGTTGTGCTCCTTGAAGATGATATTGATCATAGTTTATTGACATGAGGTTCTAACCAAACCACTGTTGAAGAAATGGATTAATCAATGAAGACAAGTAATATGGCATGTCAGTGAATACGTTGAAGAAGCAGGATGCAAGAGACTAGTCCATCCCATTTGCACCATCACATCATCATCACATCACAAACTTTAAAAAAGGCCTGGTCTGTCCTGTAGCCGTATGTAAGCATTTGCGCGCCCAAAGAATGAAATGGATCGCGCGTGAATGAAGTCAACAATTCTTCCCTCTTACCTCTCTACTTTTTCGACTCAATCGATCAACATGCACTAAATCCACAACAAAACCAGCGCCAATTAATTTTCGTTAGCAACATCCTTTAGCTATTACCTCTTCAACGTTATCGACGATAGTATTAATTAACTTCGTCCGAAACAAGGTGTGTACCGTGAAATAAGAAGGATTGTTAGAATAGTCGTACTTGACCATGAGAATGTTTACAGTAAAGAATGCTAGGCTTTGCTGTATGATTTACGATGACGCGTACGAGATCTGAAAATATCCCATCCACTTTTTTAATATCGTGTTTCTTACTTCTTCTTTTTCTCCGCTGTTGATGATCATAACTCTCGTCATCTTTTGATTTAATCATTTGATATCCAATTTGATAATGCTATATACTGTACTGTAGTTATTATATATATTAAATTAAATACAACAAATAATTCAAAATGGGTATTGATTTAAAGGCCGGTGGCCGCCGTACGGGCCATAAGAGCTCAATGAAGATTGTTAAGACAAAGAATCCTTACAATCGTCTTTTGATTAAGCTCTACAAGTTTTTATCACGAAGAACTGATTCCAAATTCTGTGCGACTGTCTTAAAGCGTCTTCATATGAGTAAGGTAACCAACCCCCAATCGGCCTTAACAGACTTTCCCGGTACATGACTAACAAGGAAAGTAAGATTGCTGTAATTGTAGCCAAAGTCACTGATGATGTCCGTATGTTGGAATGCCCAAAGATGACTGTTTGTGCTCTTGCCTTCACAGAAACTGCTAGAAACGAATTGTCGGTGCTGGTGGTGAATGTTTAACATTTGATCAATTGGCACTTCGTGCACCAAAGGGAAATGGTACCGTCTTACTTCGTGGTCCTAAGTCTCGTGAAGCACTTGCCCATTTTGGACACAGAGTTACCGTCAACAACCCACACACACACGATGGTGTCAAACCATATGTCCGATCCACCGGAAGAAAGTTCGAAAAAGCTCGTGGTCGCCGTCGATCCAAGGGTTTCAAGGTTTAATCAAAATCTTGAACCAAAAAATTACAATAGTAATAATGCAAAATATAATACAATAATACTCCATACAACCCAATATTTGTTTCAATTGCAATTGAAAATTGCTGTAGAATGCATCTCGTGTCTTGTATTATTGATATATATTCACACGATGATAGTAACCATTTATTATAACCCATAGCGGATATTCATAATAACATTCCCTACATTAATGCACCCAAGTCAGGTACAATATGTTAAGTGCAACAATAAAAGATTAGTACTATATTATATTTACATATACGTAATAACTTTGTGCACTGTACTTAATAGTATTGTCTTGATCATAATGCCTATTACCATCTCCTGAACAACAATATTTTATATTAAGAATATACTCTTTATTTTGGTTCTTCTTCCGCACATAGCATAGTTAGTAGCCTACTACTATATAGGTACAACGCACTCTGGATGTTTCCTACAGTCGTCTGACTTAAAAAAAACGACCTGCTCTACAATATACTCAAGAAAACGCATGTTCCCTCCTATTTGTTCCATCAACAGTCCTAGAGGTAACTACCGTCGTACAATGTATGTATTATACACACTAGTTGTTTATAAGCACTTCGTAAAGTAAAATAGGTAAGATATACAGAGCAGTGATATTGTAGTATAATTTTGACCATTTTTCGCATCGCATCTTTGCCCGAGTTGGTCTAAGGGGCTCGACTCAAGTTCGAGTATTTTCGAATGCGTGGGTTCGAATCCCACAGGATGCATTCCTTTTGCTCTTTTTGATCTTCTATCCCATTCCCTTTGTGCATCTTCTTCAATTCCCTTTATGCATCCTCTTCAATTATTATTGTCAAGTTTTGTCTATTCAGGTTGACTATGGTAGTTTACCAGTAGAAGATACCAATGATTGAAGTTCTTCTGTCCTTTTTGTTTGAATTTCTTTTTGATTTGTTATTTGACTGCGGTTTGCTCTGTGTTTATTATGCTAGTTGATTGGTGAGGATGGTTCTTATCAGGATGGTTCTTATTGTCTCAACATTTTACGGCTTCCCCCTCTCTTTTGTTGATTTCTGTAGATGTAAATACATTGAGATGGTGAATGAATGAATGCTGCCATTACATTGTCACACTATTAGTTAGTGCTCGTCCTTTTGTTCAATAGATAAATAATACACTATAAAAGTGACAGATGACAACCAAAACATAAACACTGGTCTATTGATTACTTTGGGGGCAACAACAGCTAGCAATGAATAATTACTTTTCCATTTAATTTCAATCTGTTTGATTTTCATATTCCATCATTTTTGTTTTATCATCATCTGTTTAACTCCCATTCGTGAATTTTAAACACGACTGAAATGCATGAAAATAAGATTCTCAATCCGACAAAAAATCTTATTTTGGAAATGAAGATCGTGTTGAATGAATGGTCGTGAAATGTATCATCATCACGGTATGAAACGGAAAAATGATATAAAATTGTCCCATGGCAACTCCAACGGGATTTGCTATCTACCTGCTACGCTCGAGACTGGGAATTTTATCGATATTCAACCCATTTTAGTACCGTGTATTGCATCTATGAAAAACATTCATTACAGTAGATATCTCAACGGATAAGTCGTGGAGGCTCCACGATAGAGTGAAAGCTACTAATTTTTGTTTTGTCTTCGGAGGAATCTTTCATGCATTCACGATGCTAACATTCCGTACTGCTGCATTCATCCTTTCTTGTGTTTCCTCCTCCAATATTATGATAAATTGCTTTGGCTCATTAGATTCTTTTTTGTGAAGTTTGACGAATATTCTTTATATTCGATTTCTCTCGTTTTTTATACAGATTTTTTCTGTTGTTGCTCTATTTAATCAATATCATGTCCAAAACAAAGTCTTCGTCTCCCAAAAAGGTCACCAAACGGGCCACCAAATCCGCCAAGCATTCCTCCGGTCCTAAAATTAGTACGCCAAAGACACCAAAAGGAGTTAGCGATGCTATGTACAAGTTCATGTCCGAAGAGTATTGTGAGTTCGTTGCCTCGAATAAATGCAGTAGTTATGCTGTTGTTGCTGCTGCTGCGTTCTGGATTGAATCATCATCTCTTCTTTTATGTACTACTATTATGATCAAATTATTTCACTTACTGTATTACTTCGTGTTTATTTATATCCCTCTTCGTTCCATTTAAAAAGCTTTGGGTATTACCGAATGGACAAAAGTGGAGCTAGCCAACATCGTGGGATTTGGTAGCCCTCGTAGTGACAAATGTGGAAAGGGCTTCAAAGTGCTTGTGAACGATGAGGAATTAGCTGCAAAGGGCAATAAGGGTGATACTCTTGTCCTCACCGCGAAAGGTATCGCTCAAATGCCCGAAGAGACTAAACCAAAGGATATCCGGGATGTCCACGATCGTTTCATTAATGGAGTGGAAAATAAAGTCACAATGGGTTCCAAAAAGGTTCGTCCGTTATGGGATATTTTGAAGGATCGTCAAGTTCATGACATCAAGACAGTGTCCGAAATGCTTGGTTACAAAAGCTCACGGTCTTTCGAAAACACGAAGATCATTGGCACTATGAAGGATATGGGCCTTGTTGTTTCCACTGAAGGTAAAGGGAATATTAAGATGACAGATAAACCATTCCCTTCGATCTGAATATTTATCTAGCGTTTGTTGCAAAGTACAAACTGCTATAATGTGAAGCTACGGTATGTGTAGATGTTTGAATAATGAACTCTTCGGTATTCGTCTAACAGGTTGAGTAAATATATTATAAGCTACGGCTTAACTTAACTATTCATTTAATGTATGAAATCATTATACTTCTTCCATATCCATGTCTTTTCGTACTTCTTGATTTGTATAGTTTGTTCGTCAGTTTATCATAAATTGCCTGTCTAGTAGTGTGTGACTTAGCTCTCGACCAGATAGAGAGAGTATAACTATACGAATGAAGTAATATCTTAATTCTGTAAAAAATAGCGCATAATATTCTTTTTACGATACCGATCACTGTGCCCCTTACAGTAATGATATATTCCCCATTCAGCTTCATGCTGTTGTTTTTATTCCCCAACTTAATTATCGTTCATATTCTAATTGCTATATCCCCCTTGAAGATTTTATTTGTTCCAGTCTAACGACTTTCCAGTAAGGTATTGTGAACCATAAGCTCCCGATTATTACGACTAGCCTCAACCCGCTATGATATTTTTTCCCCACTTTTTAATTATCGTCCATAATTGTATTATTCCTTTTGAAGATTTTTTTCAGTTTCAGTTAAACGACTTTTCAATATGGTATTGTGATCCATAAGCTCCTGATTCTTACGATTAGCCTCAACTATACGTTTTTCTCCCAGACTCATTCTGCCCATTATCGTATGTGACGGTGAAGGTGATGGCAACGAAGCAGCATCTTCAAAGTCGATACGTTTAGAAACCTCATCCCATGTTTTTTGGGGAGAATGAATGGCAGTTTTAATTGGTGAGCTTGCTTCGTTGATAAGCTTCTGAAGCTTTGCTTTGTTCAATTCAACTTCTTTCTTCTTCAACACGGCTTCCTTACGACGATATTCCTCTTTTTCTTTCCTCGTAAATTCAATTTCATCATCCAAACACTTTGAATCTCTACCGTGTTGGATACCAGCTAGATGTTTCTTGACCATATTATTCCTTTTATTTAAATCTGATTGTTTTTGTTTTGCCTCTTGATGACGGCGTATCTCTTTTTCAAATCGAACGGTCTCGATTTCATCATCCAAACGCTTCGAATCTCTACCGTGTTGGATACCATCTAGATGTTCCTTGAAAGCACTATTCTTTCTATTTAGATCTAATTGCTTTTGCTTTGCCTCTTGATGACGGTGTGTCTCTTTTTCAAATCGAACGGTCTCAATTTCATCATCCAAACGCTTCGAATCTCGACCGTGTTGGATACCATCTAGATGTTCCTTGAAAGCACTATTCTTTCTATTTAGGTCTAATTGTTTTTGCTTTGCCTCTTGATGACGGTGTGTCTCTTTTTCAGATCGAACGGTCTCAATTTCATCATCCAAACGCTTCGAATCTCGACCTTGTTGGATGCCATCTAGACGTTTCCTGAGAATAGTATTTTTTTTGTTTAGATCTAATTGTTTTTGTTTTGCCTCTTGATGACGGTGTATCTCTTTTCCAAAACGAACAGTCTCAATATCATCATCCAAACATTTCTTGACTTTACATGCAGTTCTGTCTAATCGCTTTTTTAGCTTACCATTAGTTTCCGCAAGATTTTTCACCCTTTTTGCATTTTATTACGTAAGAACAGTTCCTTTTCGTATCTTGCATTTTCAATTTTATAATCTAACGTCTTCTTATCACGACCCCGCTTTGTTTCAGCTAAACGTCTTTTGAATACTCCATTCTTCTCCTCCAATTCCTTTTTTGCGTTGTTGTACGTCGATACGATGCTTGTCTTGTTTCGCTTTCCTAGCCGATTCAGTTTGATCGTTTAAAGTTTTTACATCACGACCTTTCGTAACATTCATTCGTCGTTTACGAAGTTCGATATTTTGTTTTTGTAATTCATGATCACGGCGAATCCGTTCACGTATACGATGATCTTCTAATTCCATCCTTTTACATTCAATATTGGTGTCTAAATGTTTTTGATCCTTACCACCATTAATTACAGAATTGATAATCCCTCGATCAAATGTCAATCTATGTGCTCGTAATTCACTTTGTTTACATTCCGATTCACGGTGGCGTTTCTCCTGGAGATCCTTCTCTTGTTGTTCCACTTTCTTTTCAGATTCGATTTTGTATTGTTTGATTGGAGATTGAATTTGAGATAATCGTTTCCGGTAGGCTTATTTTGTTCACCAATTCTCTGTTATTAATTATCTCCTTATGATGATATTTACCCCACTAATACCTCCCATTATATTTTTTGGAGTTGTTGATACCGCTCCGTCTAACAATCTTTTGTGTAACATATTGTTCTCTCTTATGACTGATTGATTAATCGCTTCCTGTTGGGCTGCCAAATTTAACAAGTTAACGAGGACGTCGTATTGGTAGTAGTAACAGCCGACTTTTCATTAGCGGAATCTAACATTACAACTTGTCCTATCGCCATTGTAGTACTAGTACAACCAATATTTGCCTGCTCACCATCTTCTTCTTCTCGTCCTCCTCGTAGCTGTCATAAAGGAATCCATGCTTTCCGTTGTCCATAATAATAAGGTAAGTACGCGTTGACTTTTGCTTCGTCTTAATAGTACGTAGTATACAGTGAAGCTTCCGGATTGAAATGTTCTTGTCACACAATAATCACACTCTCTGAAGTTTTTGATCTAATTAGCTCCAAGTTGCCGCCTTCCTTTTTTTTACGTTGGAGCGGGTGTGGCGCGCCTGTTTTTAAATACAGAAAAATATGTAAGTTAAGGTTAGTGCTTAATTTGATAAAAAATTCGAAATCGATCAATCGATCAACAAGCAATGACGATGATCTCTCGATAATAGCTACTCTCGATATCTCAATAAAAAGAATGGAAAAGAATTGCCAATCGCTATCATCACGGTACTGCACCAGAACTAAGAAGGTTATCACTACTATAGTATAGAACGAGGGAGTCAGTCGTTCAACCCCGATGAGTGCTTCACATAGAAAGATATCTCGACTTCCCCTTCCGGTATTTCAAGATCTCATCACGAGACCTCCACTCAATAATAACGACAGCATTGATGAGCACGACCCAGAACGACTGAAATATGCAATATGCAATCGTTTAAAGAGATTCGTTGTCCGAAATAATGGTAGGAAAAATAACAGCAGAACCGCCGGAGGAGGAGGAGGAGGAGGACGAATTTCAGGAATTTCACCATCGTCAACGTGTAGCATTAAAACGATCGGTCAACTTTTGCGTTTGTCAAAATGCACTCTATTATTTGCATTGGACCCAATATTAACATACGAAGAAGTTTCAATTTTCTTGGATCGCGTTTGTAATCAATGTTCTCCTAAACCTAATTCCGTCCTTCAATTACTGAAGGATACTACCAACGCTAATGCTGATGGAAGTAGTTGCTCTGAACAGAATAATGGATCGCAACAACAAGATCGACAGCAGCAGCAGCGACCAAGTACTAGTGCTAGTACTAGTACTAATACCGATCCTATCACGTTTGGTAGTTCAATGAGAGATCTACCTACGTGTCTTCCATCGCTTGATCGTATATTACTTGGTGGAGTTCGACTAGGAACTATAACTGAATTAGTTGGAAAATCTGGTACGGGAAAAAACACAATTAGCTTTGCAACTTTGTATCGCTGCGGCAAAATTTAATCAGGGAGCGATATATATCGATTCAGAAAAGAAATTATCACTTCCAAGATTACGCGAAATGAGCGAACGATGGAAAGCACACGGATTACAGGAACGACGACGGCAACGTGAACAAAGCCAAAGCAATACTATCGGAGTAGGAGGAGTCGAAGTCGGTACTGACCATCACCATCCCGGACAACAATTTGCCAACAAGGCAGCAGCAAACAGCTTTTCCTATAATCAAGGGTCATATGGAAATAGTAGCTACCCCACACCGAACAGTCAACAATCATTCCATTCAAATACTAATTATGACAACGATGAATGCAACAGCGATGAAGATGACATGTGTACTTTTAAGTCAACTGAATTAGTCCTAGGCAATTTAACGTTGCACACGCCAGGATCTAGTAGTGAATTACTGGACGTTTTGGATGCGTTAGAGGATGAAATTTTGCAAAGAAATCAAACAGCAGGCCAAGCCTTTCCGGTGTCGACTGCATCAGTTGTTGAAAACATTAACACTAGGAACAACGTTCGAGGGAAGTATCCAGTACGGTTACTGATCGTTGATAGTATCGCCTCACCGATGAGAAGGGACTTTGGAACTGATTCCGCTCCTCAGAGAGCCTCGGCTATCTTCCAATGTGCACAGAAACTTAAACGACTAGCGGATCAACTTCATCTTGCAGTCGTTGTGATTAATCAGGTTGGTAGTGATAGCCGAGCAGCCTTGGGGACGTCTTGGCATCACTGTGTTTCTACAAGACTAATGTTGGAAACAGCAACTGCTACCTCTGACGCTAATAAGACAGACTTAGATCGTTCTAATGGGAATAATGAGTTTGGTATCAACTTGAACTCACGGCAGTCAATGCAATCAGACCATCATCGTGTCACGAGAAAGATAGCTGTTGTCAAAAGTAATAGAACAGGATTTAGTGAAACTGGCTTTGAAATCTCCACGATGGGGATTGTTGAGGACTCAATAGCCCCCGACGTTTACTAATTGATGTTACTAGGCGGGTCGAATGTTGACTTACTTGTCTTTCTAAGACGGTGAGGAGCATCGCGGCAGCTTTTAAATAACAAGTTATATAATTGATGTTACTACTATTCAATACTACTGGATATCATCTAGATTTGACTTGTAGGGAGGGAAGATAACTGGACAACTTTTGGGAATAATCAAACAAAATGAGTTTACTGTAATTTTTTTGTCAGCAAAATAATCATTGACCACACAATACGTTGTTGACAGTATCCTAATATTAGAAATTAACAAAAATTCTTTACATTTATGTATATGTATAGATACTATAGAAATTGTAAAATATAAACACTGGTAAACTGCCTAGCTTTTTCTTTCCTTCTTTAATGTATCCAGCATTGTATGAATGTTTAGATAGAAATATCATTCAAGTCACCAGTAGTATGTATTGTAATTGCCAGCTTGCACCACTAATTGAAAAAAATACACATACTAGTACTCAATGATGCATTATTGCTGTGCTGAAATACTGGTGGTTGAATCAACAGTGGACATTCTACAAAGCAAAAATTTGTGCACAAATTTTAGATCCATACAAAATATATATATATATATATATATATATATGTCCTACGTATGTATATAGGATATAATAAATGATATATCCTATACTAGTAGGACCTATGACACTTCCTTCTTTTATTTCACTACTATTTATTTGTAAAATATTATTGCATTATTTATTTTTATCTTATGGTACAGTGAAAAGTTGGACAGTAAGTTCCTTGTACCGTATTTGTACACATACTGAATACATAGTACAGTACCAGTAAAAAACTAAAGAGACCGTGTGGGACTAAACTGACTGTTTAAGAGTGACCCTTTTGCGCCAACTCTATTAAGCATCCGTTAACATACTTCGATCAGCCTATGATATTAGATATAATTAAAGGTAACACATAAACGAAGCATGCTATAGAAGGAAAAAAGTTTATATTCGATATTCATGTCTGTATAGATAGGTTACTCCCTTGGTTCTTTTTTGGCGTTGAATTATTCAAAAAATTGGAAAGTGACCCTTTTCAAATTGGGCGCGCCACTCCATGCGCGCTTTGAAATGGCTATTAGCCAATCAAAATCCATTAAATAATTTTTTTTCGTCTCTACACCGACATTAAAAGCCTATCGTTGATAGGCTTTCAACTAAAATTTTCCATTCCACATACTTCATCTCCTATATCAATCAATATTTGAGTACATTCAAAGATGATTGACAAGTAGAAGTTAACGAAAAATGGTGGAGAACCCACCGGAGAGTCACGGTCTACAGGTGTAGCGTTGTTTAGGTGTGAAATGGACAAGAATTGAGGAAGGAAAAGCTGTATTTCCAGTTGTCTTTTTCTTTTCATAAAAAAATATAAACAACAACAACAATCGATCAATCATGTCGTTGCCTCCCTCTTCAGGTTTTAATCAACAAACTGAAGGGTGGGCTTCATGGAGTTATGTCGCTAGTCCTCCACCTTCTGTTGCTTCTGTTCGTAAGGATTTTATTCCAGGACAAACAACACCAGAGACAGAAGTGAATGATTCTTTTCATTCTATTTCTACTCCTCCTATTCCTAACACCATTGTCTTCCAAGATGGTTCTTCGTCGCCTTCTTCTTTGGAAGAAGTAGCAACGCAACTAGAACCCGGACCAGAAGAATCTACTGAGGTGGTCAGCATGTTAACTTGTCCTCCACACATGAACATCGAAAACAACAGAGACAACAACAACAAAAAAAGAAAGGCTGAGCAGTTGTTGGATGCTGTTGTACCACATCCGCGTGCGCCTCCATTGATTCGGACTGGCAACCTGATGTTTCTACGAGTTGATTTACTCTGTTATCTAGATGAAAAACGGAAGAGTGACTTCAAAACCTTGAGGGAAACTATTGAAACAACTTTTGGAGATTTGCCTTGCAGAAACTGCAACCATATGGGCTGTAAAGACAAGATCAACATTCGGCATGTCATGGCAGTAGCCAAGTTGATGGCGTTCATTCGTCCTGATTCTGTTTACGATGGTACTTGGGCTGAAGTGTTTAATCACAAGAGTTTTCGTTTACAGTTTCATCAATTTTACTGTTTATTTCTTAATCTTAATCAGTTGACCACCCCTCCTTCTGATTGCTTGGAGAGAGATATGGTTGCTCTCTTCCCCTCTCCAAACGATCTACCATATGATCATCATCTCAAGCAACAATCGGATCAACCAACAACATTGATGCAAAACCTCATTAGCAAGCCCATGAGTAAGCATTGGTACTGTGTAGAGGCAGAGGACGTTAGCGTTAGTCCTGCAGAGGAAGCTAAAGAGGCAGCTGCAGATAAAGCAGAGGAAGCTGCAGAGGCATTGTGTTTATTATAAGATCATAAAAAAGAAAAGAAAACAAAACAAACCAAACAACAGTACACACTTATTCTCTGACAGTGTGTGTCGCACTTATAGTATTAAAATATTCTTCATTACAACTACTAAAAAACTGTTAAACTCAAATCATAATCCTTCTGGGGTTCTCTTAGCTATAGAGGTGCGACTTTATTTCGTTCAATTGGAATTAGAATTACGAGTACATACATACATATATCCTATACTACCTATAATTTAGATAACTATTACACACTTTTAATACTAGTTTATGTTTAAACTGGTGCTACTTTTAGATTTCCAATATTCAATAGTATATTTGCAACATCATTTTCACCCTCAGTACCATCAGTAGTTGGTGAAAGTAGTGCCAAAGGAGGTAAATCAGCAGGTACGCTAGTCAATAAATCGAGTGCACGAGCATTATCTTCATCATCAAGATTATCGTCTCCACCAACGATATCACTAGTTTCAATATAATTGGTTGGTTTTACTGGTGGTGATGGCTCTTTCATAGTATAATAAATACTATCCCAGGCTCCGCGTCTTTCTGCAAGAGTTGGTGGTATTTTTGAAGCCTTCTTCGTACACCCAAGTTGTTTATATCTAATCAGATGGACATAATCATCATTTAACAACCAACGACTTGCTTTTCTCAAACCATTAATTATTTTATTCCTATCAGGACCATTTGGTACACCATACAATATACCACCCTCATCGAATGCAGCATAATGATATTTAGATTTCTCCATTGCAGTTTTACCACTAGTACATGTTTTCATATCACGAATATACTGTTTAGAAGCCTTATCAGCTATTGCAATCATTTTTGCTTTGTTTTTTGTTTGCACTATTTCAAGTGCATTTCGACTGGACAATGACCAAATACCAGCACAAGTCAAACTTCCAGCTGTTAGCCTATTTTTGGTCAATTTATCTATAATGGAAGCACGACAAGCGTTATCAGTCTGTGAAGCAGTGATCTCATCCATCACTTCTTGGTGGTGTATTTCCCTAGCTTCATCTCGATTAACTGAGGTGGTAAGTAGCTGTAAAAAGTGTCGCGACGTTCCACTTGATACATTCATATCATTCACATAACTATCATTAGAAACACCAACAGTATCAATATCAACAGTATCAACAGCATCCAAGGGCTTCGATTTCAATACATCTGGCATTGACAAACACCCTTTATTCAATGGATTCCAACCGCGTTGGAGTATGGCATTTTTGTTACCTTCCACATTCCCATAACATAGATGAAATACTTTCTGTAACATGTAAACAGCATGATAGCGTTCAATTTTCAATTTTCTTTTATGTAGTTGTTGGTTGGCTCGTATGTTTTCTTTTTCCACACGTTGAAGATTCTTCCAAGCTCCGTTTTGTTGTGAGGAATCACCTACTTGCCAATAAGCAGTTGCGTTGGGTAGACCAAGATACAAATTCCACTGATGATTAGCACCTGGAATTACCTCACTGAATTGATCAAGGTTGTTGGCATACTTCATAACTTCCCAATCAAGCCTTGAACCATGTCCATCTACTAAAGCACAGGGTGGTGGCTCTCCTTCCTTCCTTGGTACGTGCTTGTCGTAATGCTGAAGTACTTCTATTAGAATTTCTGGAGTGATACCCCCAGAAGCAGACCGACGAACAATTGTTGGTATAGTTAAACCTTTAAAACAACACACTGGACCACCTGGAAACACTTTACCAGGTCCTGTATTCAATTCAAGTAGCTCATGTGGAAAAACAGAGGTATTCATTGCGACTTTCAATGCTTCAGTACTGTCATCACTATGCTTTATATCATTATAGAATGAGTCGTCGCCAATCCATTCAGCTTCAATATCAAATCCATGGATTTCCGACCATGTCAGTTCTGATTCTTTTTCAATAATAACAACAGCCATGACTGGTTCCCCAGTCAACGCTGTCCATACCATGGTTGTGAAGTGACAATCACTAGTACAAGCTGGTATCTTAGCAGTAACACCCTTAGTAGATGCATGTTTTCTGTTTCCAGCAGACATTTTTTCCTTGGACATGTTCGTATTAGTACCACACTCATCTGCAACTAAAACTAAATCCGGTCTCGTAAACACTATATCCACTAATTCACCAAATCTATTTATATCATGTTCACCACATTGCTTACCTAAAGCGTCATAGTATTTGGGGTGAAGCATTTTTTCTGCATACCCATCTTCTATTAGTAATGCATACACATTCTCGTACATCTCAACAAACTTCCTATATGTAACGTGTTCAGTTCGATTGTATGCTACATTTTGAGCTGTCTTGAATTGTATTTTATGCTTCCATCTATTTAAGAATCCGGTGAACCATTTTTCTCCAAGACATGCTCTTGTTGGATAGACTTTGTTGTTTTTGAAATCATTCTTCCACTTTGGATGATGATTAACCTTCCATGCAATCATATCTCTCTCAATCTTTGAGTCTTTGATGTGCGAGTTAACCCATCGAATGATTGCTTTTCGATTCATTGTATTGTTACACTTAGTTGAACAGTTGATAAACATTACTATTCTAGGTTCAATTGCTAGCATTGGACTTACTTGTCCCGTCCCTTGAACTTATATTCTATGTCTCTTCATTCTGCTGTGAACCATCGACGTCGTTACAGAATATTTAATAGGATCTAAATCGTAAGCTAATTGTACTTCCTTTATATATTCAGCTAATTCAATTCCTATCGGTCGTTTCATTTTATCAGCCCAAGTTGATGCTATTTCATTCTTCATCTTTGTAAAGAGTTTATGATTGTCACCCTTTAGTTCGTTGGTAGAACCTTTAGGACGCCCTAGACTAGATGGTTCTACATTAGTTGTATCTACAGTGTTAGGTGGGGGCTTGCTAACTTTCTTTTTGTTGTTGTTGTTGTTGCTTTTCTGTTTATTTCTCTTTTTCATCTTAAGCATATCTAAAGTTAGCCAGATATTACCAAGCTGTACAAACGATTGTCTGATTGAATCAAGTGTTCTAGGAGGTTGCTTCTTCCCTGGTGGTACTACTTGTTTATCGTACTCATCTAAACATGCTACTATTATTTTATCAGCATAAGCTGCAGCAATAGGATTTGTAAAATGAGGACCTCTCTTTTTGTTGTTATTTACCTTTTGCTTTGCTTGTTTTGCTGCCGATTCTTTTCCTCTTTTGATAGTAGTGCGAGAAGAAGGTAATGAACGTCGTTGTTGTGCTCTATTCGATGCTTTAACCATGATAACAGCTTAACAATCACCATCTTTGTTCAAATAAAAATAATAATATTATGAATGATACTGTAGTAACTGTAAAACTGGTACGCTAGAGTGGTAACAACATTAAACTTCAAATCGTATTGGTACTGACACTGTCACGTGACAGTTCTTCAAAAGGGATTCATCTTAACAGAGAAGGAACGCATCTTAATACATGATCATGTCGTTGTTGTTGATGTTGAATTTGCCTTTTTTCAAAAATAAAATCACTTCTTTTTTAAGGGTCACCACATTATGGGTTTTTCTACGTGCGCGCGGTACAAAATTATCTGGCGCTGAACTGACCTGACATGTAATTAAATTAAAAAAATGGCAAGTGTAACGTCTACAATTACGTGATGATTCGTGATTTAATCACCTACTACTGAATATAAAGAAGAACAGTGTTTAATCTGTTTAAGAAGACTGTATTATTGGATTAGAGTCTAGCTGCTCAATATATTTATCAAAATGACACACTATAAGGAGTAAAATTTTTTGAAAAGTGTCAGGTCAGTTTAGTTTTTTACTGGTATCCTACTTCACTTAAGTCCTGGTACTCAATCATACCTCTTTGGCATTCATACAGAACATAGTACCGTAACAACTCGTGACACGTGCACGTCTCGGCTTGCTCTTTTTCGTGTCCGTCTTTGGAGTACAGTACTGTACGTAAATAAGAATTTTAAAAAATATATAATCTCTTCGAATCGAATCCATCGAATCTACTGTACAAACCGAAGTATCAAATGAGCTGAGTCGAGTAAAGTAAAGTATTGTTGAACATAATATGCATAAACATTAAAAGCAGAATCTAGGATAGATATTTCGTACGTGTGAGAGCTTGGACTTTAAATATTTTAAAAAAGAAAGATGGACTTCCAAAGAGCATCAACACCCTCTTCTATTGCTACCCCACAAACAACGAGTCTTAACGATCGCTTGGATACAAATTACGTCGATTTGGGAGGGAAAGATGAAGAAAGTTATGGTGCTCAATACACCAGAGCTGTAACCGGTTTTGTTGGTGAATTTGTTACCCCCCGTCAACTCCTGGTAGTACTACGTGTCCTCCGAGCTTTGACTTTCGTATTTCTCATCTTTACTCTCGTGGCAGACTTGATGTATATAATCTTTCTGGAAATATTGGCAACATCAGAAGTTCGGGACATTGTTGGTGGACGACGTGACATGATAATAAGAGTTTATGGTCTGTTTCTTGCAGCCGTGGCCATCGCCATTGAAATTGACGTGGCTTGGATCGTCAAGGTATGTGACAACTCCTTTATCTTTGGCTGGACGGTACATTGTATTGTTGGATGTTGGATTTTCGTTCTTTGGTTGGTGTGTCATTGCTAATTCTTTTCTTATTCTTTTTAATCTCTCTTGTGTGGTTATCGTATATTAATTTAGTCCGTTTATGGATTTAAGGGATTTATTTCGCGATCATTTCTACTATTTTTCATCAGTGCTATAACAGGCGCCAATCCTCTTTATTTAGAAGTGGCGAGTCAAACTAATCAAAATCAAGTTTATTATTATGGTGACGATGCGGGAGGAGATGACGATGCTGCAGCTGCTGCTCAAACCTATACGTACAATGATAACCTCAGCTCTGTTCCAGAAGTTCCCACGAGTGTTGTTGTTTTCCAAAGAGTTACTTCGTTCATATTGTAAGTAATTATTATGAGCCCTACTTATAATAAGCCACATATATTTTTATGTCGTCCGGTATTAATTTTTCTGACTAAACATTCTATTATTTTTTGACTTTTTACAGGGGAACCTGTGCTATTTCTTATTTCATCGCTGGAGTGCTCTGTCTTGATCGCTTTACGTCCAAGGCGTATCTGTCATCTAACGACCCCCTTGTAACCACAGCAATTCCGCAACCTACTTCAGTAAATCATCAGCTGTCATAAAAAAAAAACTTCAATAGTGTCATTATATGTGTTGAAGAACCAACATCGTTGTCAGACTTGTTAATTTATTCTCCCATCTCCTCATTCCTATCTGATAAAATAGATGATTCAGTTTTTTTCCTTTAAAATAATAATAATTTTGTACCAGTTTTTGTATTTAGTTTGGGATATATTTTTGTCTACATTTACTGATTAACTTTGTTAATTTCCAAGAAGATTCATGGTAACACTTTTGCGTTGGCAAAGATATATATGTTGTAGCTAGCTACAACAATGTCATTTGATTATCTTTGAGCTAAATATCAATTTCACGTGTCACTTTATCCTAAATTCAAAAACATTTGTGTGTCGTAGGCAATCTTCCCCCAATGATCCAATCTAGACACCTACTCGAGAAGAAGGAATAGGACCTATAGTAACATAAATAACAATGCAATACTTTTTTCTTAAAAACCATGACAGGACTAGCTATATTACTAATACTACTGTACACAGAAGTAGAACATAATAATTCTATAGTCCTAGTACAATTGTGCATGGTAGTTTTTTTGACATCGGGGGGATGGGAAAATCTAGCAATTTTGTTTTTTAGATTTTCGCGCGAACACATACTTCGTCGTATTCAATAAACAGATGACGATGGATGACAAAAAATGATGATGATTCATTCATTCCTTCATTTTAAAATTTATCTTCGTTATTCGTCTCATTGACAATTCATAATACAGATTAAAATCACGAGAAAAGACCAGTTAATTTCATCTTGAGTTCCTCATCTTAACATGCATCAGGTCGCTTTGAAACGAACTTTGACTGCTCTTGCGTTTACGTCTCCATCGGCTGCGTATGGTGGTGCACGTGCGGGATTTGCCGTGTCATCAGTAACGGTAGGAACAAAGCACTATAGGAGCCGAAACAGACTCTTTTCTTCGTCATCATTCAACGCACCAGAACCTCCTCAATCTAAGGGAGTCAATGTCTATAATGATATAGATTTTTCGGTTTCTTCCGGTCAATCCTCGCAATCATCGATTCGTAACTCAGATCCAGACGCTGTATTTGTGATCAATGGGGCCAGCAGGGGGATAGGTTTACAATTTTTACGTAAGCTCTTGAAGGACACTAAAGGTAATATCGTCGCCTGCTGTAGATCACCAGACGATGCAACAGGTCTACAAGAATTACTGTTGTCAGTCGAAGGTTCAAAATCTCGAGATCGGATCGACCTGATAAAACTGGATATCGAAAATCAAGATTCGATTGAGCAAGCAGTTCTAGAAATTGAAAAAAAGTATAACCGAGTTGATTTATTGCTAAATGTTGCTGGTATTCTAGGTGACGGAAAGAATACACCCGGTCCCGAAAGAAGTGTATTAAAAATTGACAAAGGTTGGATGGAGAAATCGTTCCAAGTGAATGTGATTGGTCCATTAATGTTGAGCAAGGAGCTAGCACCGCTTATGACGCAAAAAAGACGAACAGTTAAAAAAAGGGCTAGTAACAATGATAAGGAAGAAAAAATAGCGGAGAAGAAACGACCAGTTGCTATCATTGCGAACTTAAGTGCAAGAGTAGGTTCTATCTCTGATAATGGTCTTGGTGGATGGTATTCATATCGGATGAGCAAGGCAGCATTGAATCAAGCAACAAGAACTTTAGCCAATGAATTGAAACGAGAATCAGTGTGGTGCGTTGCTCTTCATCCAGGAACAACAGATACAGATTTGTCTCAACCTTTCCAGAAGAATGTGCAGGAAGGCAGACTATTCCCAGTGGAATTCACCGTAGATAGTTTGATGAAAGTAATTGATTCGATGGAAGAAGAAAATACTGGTGGACTGTACGATTGGGCTGGAAAAGCTATTCCATTTTAATACTAACTTAAAATAGCTAGTATACTGTAGCATATATTATTATTTTTCACTTTCGAGCCATCAATGCAAGAATTCATCCATTTATTCGTCATAAAATTAATTTAAAGTTCAAGATCAATTATTTTTAATAGTATCTTTCCCAATTTTTGTCATAAATTCGATCCAACCTTGATCCTTCAATACAAGTTCCGCATTAATTTCACAAAATCTACGTTCTGCATCTGTCTTTTGATACAATGATATATGTTCATCTTTTGCATTATCGTACATTTTTACTGACATATTTGGATTATTAATGGTCAACATATCATTTTCGTATAGAATTGACACGTTAAGAAATCGTGCTTGAAGAGACGACGATGGACAGACAAAGAATTTTGAATGATCAGTATTCTTTATTCCAGTTTCTATTATCCTTTTCTTCACCAATTCGACGATTACATCCTTCGGACTTGAACTGGTAACGTATCCCAACGTAAATGCTGCTTCGGTTATCCTATAAGCATCAAAGGATTGTGAAGGTCTCTTCGATAAATTATGCAATTTTTCGTCTTTTTTATTATGATCTACGGTTGTCGTCCTCAACATGTTGCATGTTTTCTGAGCGTTAGGGATCATTCTGCACACAAATTGAGTCACAACATCCTCCTTATCTTCGTGAAGGTTTAATATTTGAATATCATCAAAGTGTGAGGAGAACTTCTTATATGCAGAAAGAGTTAGGTGATGACCCCATGCGTTATTTTTGTGGCCACCATCAACACTTAAATCTCCAGCTTCGTTCCTTTGTAAGTGATATTCTAGAAACTCAAGAAACGAAGGATGGGCTTTACCGTTTTTTTGGTTTGGCCATTTTTTATCTAGCTTGTTATTTTGTTTATTATTTTGGTAGTAAAAAGAACGGATCCAATCGAAGTAATGTCGATAACCAATAACGACTCGAACATTCCATCCTGTGAACATTGATTGGAGACAATTCCAGGTAATATTTTGATCAACTAAATGATTTGCAAATGCTTCATTACTGTAAATGATATTGTTTCCCATACTTAGATGATAATCCATACGAGATTTTAATTTTTCATAACCACGATTATGTGTTTTTGCATCATTTAACCCCATCATTAAGTAGTGACCTGGTATACCAGTTTCATTATTCTCTATTTTACTATTCAATTTGTAAAATTCGGATCCTGGACAATTCTTCCCAACATAATAATACGAATCGTCAGTTGCGAGTTCTTTGCTCAACATTTGTAGGTTACATTGCAAAATGTAGTTGCTGTCTTTGGTGGGCCGATATGTAGAATAAAGTATGGTTTCGTGTTGTTGTTTTTATGTAGCATCTTGTTGTTGCCGATGCTGCTGTTGTTGTTGTCACTTTGCCTGTCTGCATTACTCGTATGAACATCATGGCGAGTACGAGGATGCAACCGCTGCCGCTGTTGCTCCTCCCTGTCTATCAGATTTGTGCTGGTCCATATAATGTAGACTGAAATTGTTAAGAATACAGAAAGAAATCGTTCTGCTGATTTGATCTTCATTCCTTGTTCGATCTCGCAGAAGCTTAGCTAATGCCATTTTTGATTAATTTTTTTAATTTTTTAATGTATTAGGCTGTAACTTTAGTACTGTACAAACTTTTAAACTTGATGAACATAATATAGTATTTTCGGGGCACAGCCTATTTGGGGGAATAAAATGACTATGCCTCTAAATAATAATGATAAAAAGATACTGTAATAGAGTTGGCGCCAAAAAAAACACCATACTACTCTCTTACTAGGAATCGAAACAAATAACAAAAAAATCGTAAAACCAAATTGTGCGACAATTACGTTAGTGATCCACGCTATATAATTATTATTTATTTAATTTTTTTTTTTTTTTTTATCATATATTTTTTTTTTACTTCTTTCCTTCTTACGGCTTACTAGTCGTACCTCATACGGTACATAATTAAATAACAGAAGGTACTGCGACGACATAATTCGTTACATTATTCTCAATTATAATATACTTGAACGAGCAAACGACGTAAAAGGCATACTCGGATATCATCATGTCGGAAAAAATCAAAGGAGTTGTGAAATGGTTCAGCAATAGGAAAGGGTTTGGATTTATAACTCCAAACGGCGACAATGATCAATATACCGAAGATATTTTTGTACATGTTACCGCTATCGTTGTTGAGCCCGGTAGATATCGAACTCTTGTACGTGTTATTGAACTACTATTGCTACTAGCGTCATGCTAACTACAGCACTTTAAATAGAATGGTGACACAGAATTCATGCTCGGATCTGTTCTTGAATATGCTCCTTTTTATCTTTATCTTTATTTCTCTTAAAAACAAACCTCACATGAAAATCTCCCTTTGTAACTTTTTTTCCATTTCTCTCTCTCTCTCTCTCTCTATTTGATATTGATTCTACAGACAGATGGATTTGAAACTGAATTTGAAGTTGTTACGGATGAAAATGGAAAATATAAAGCTGTAATATAACAAGTGCAGATGGATCTTTATGTCCCGGATCGGAACTCAATAAAAAGTCAAAACGTTCCAAGAAAACGACGGACGAAAACAGTGGCGATGTATTAGAGCAAGTGAACGATAATGATGCCACTAACGAAGTAGACAAAGATGACACAACAGGAGCACCGAAAAGAAAGACTCGAAATCAACGACGAAGCAAAAAGCGTAATAGTGAAAATAATAAAGACGTCAAGAAACCACATCCATGGGAACAAGATCTTGAAGAGAACGTTCAAGTTGCTATGAAGTCGAAAGGTATTGAGGTAGATGGTGGTAGAGCTTTCTTATCAATTGGTGATGCTCGTATGAAACTCGGAACGGATAAATATGCAGCCTTAGCCCATACAGAAGCTATCCTAGCGGAAGGAAAATGGACTGTTGAACCTAATGGAATTGTTTCCGTTACATGGGAACGTGTATTAAATTTGGTTGACAATGAATGGGCCTTATCTAATATTGTCGACGTGGCAGGATTTCTTTTAAACGAAGTCAACCTATCAGATGGTACGTGTATTCAGTGTTCTATACTGGGTTGATTCCCTAGATATACTAGTATTCGATACTAGTAACCTAATGAGTGTTGAGTATCGCAAGATATTAATTTCGAGAAGAAAATTTTGTTTTATATTCTATTATGTTTTTCTGACCTTATTTCTGCTTCTCTACGTACTCGTTAGATTTAGTCCAGCCGACGGGAGCTGACGAAACGACCGCACACTTATGGGGTGAAGGAAAAACTGATCCAAAAGAAGCATTGGAAACTAATGGATTTCTTATGCGAAGGATGATTCTCAACGCCGCTCAAGCAGGCCGCGGGCGCCGCAGAGGAAGACGATCTACCAACAAAACTAATGGCAGTCAAAGTGAAGAATAAGATTAACTTCCAGAAAAAAATGCATGGCAATGTAGAAGAACCAATTAACAAATGAATAGAAGACACGGCTTTATAAATAATAATAGCATAATCTAGCGCAACTAAACGAAAATTGTCCATATTTGTTTTTCTATTGTCTATATTGTACAGCGAATTGATTGTAATCCCGCTAACTAATCCCTTGATTAGCCATTGCCATAGCAGTATACTTTGATGATTGCAGAATACACACACAAGTTTTTTGTTTTGATTTTAAACGTACAGAAAAGAAACCAAAAGAGAATATCATACATAAGTACAATTGTAGAGATATTATTTATTTGTCACACAACAAAGGCATCAGCAACAATAAATATATTCAATATATGTATGACAACATACCTTCAGTCCTCCGGATTCCATATTCTGCATATGCCCGCCTTTCTTTTCTCTCTATCTCTCTTTTTTTCTCTCATCTCTATTTCTCGTTTGGCAAAATGTGCAGCCTTTTGAGCACGCTGTCGTATTCCAGTTGCTGGTAAGTCTTCTTCTACATCTGGTTGTCGGTGTTTGTTCCATTCGATTAGAACTTTCAAATCTAGTGAGGCAGCATCACGACCATCGGAAGATGAAAAAGAAACACGGGCAGCTTCCTTTTCAGTTCCAGCTTTTTGTCATCTATTGTATTAACGTCTTTCGTATATATAACTATCATTGTGGTATCGATCGACTCGATACGCATAATGTGATGCAGTGGTATATCAAGTTGAAATGACATAGCGGCACTTTGTTGTAACGGTCCGTTGCTATTGTTGTTGTTGTTGTTGTTGTTGTCATTATTAATGGTAGCATCAGTGTCAATGGATGCTTTTCTGGGAGTGGGACAAATTTGTAATTCTGGAAAAGGTTCCCCATAATTTATAGAATCTTTAGTACCATCGCATATCTTTAGTTGTGCCGGTGTGGGAGGTTTTTCATTGGAACTGCTGCTACCACCACTGGAATTGCTGTTGCTTCGACCAAACATACTCTGTATAAATCCAGCTGCTGTCGAGTTTCGTCGAGAAGCTGTGTGCCAAGACACACTTTTTTTTTTGGAATGGGTTCAAGATCATTCATTTTCCAGATTTAAAAATAATGAATTTGATAATTTTAATTTAGTCAATCGTTTCTTATTATTTGTTTTTGTGCTTTTTTGGAAGCACATTTCTAGCCTGTTGTAATACTATACGAACGTTACTTGTCAAAGAACTTAAAAAAAAAACTTACCTTAAACCATATCGGTTGAAGTCGTTCAAACTTTGTCTTGCACTTTTATTTTCTGAATTTTCGCAACATGGACAAAGCATGCCCCGCATTCGAAGTGAAAACAATGGACCTCCTCCAATCATTGTATCTGCTAATGCTTAAGGGGTATGTGACGGTCGATGATGGATGCTTAAATTCTAATACGCAGTGAAGAATAGAAGTTGAAAGTAAGCTTTGTGTTCGATCGACGATGGTATTATTGAATTGTGACTTAAAATAATGACATAATGGGAAATTGAGCCGAGAACATAAATAATCGCGGCCCCCGCGAAGAAAAAAACTACTTTTAAACTTTATTTATTTATTTGCACTAAATATATATTATATATATTTTCTAAGGAAACTCTGCTCTTCCGAAAGAAGGAAGGAAGAAAAGAACTAACGTACGCGAAATCACAGTTATTCATGCTCCTACAGTAGAAGCTGCTTGGCTCGAATAGCGACAGCATTCTCCCATGCTTCAAAGCCAGCATTGGTAGGCAGGCCCCTTCTGGAGATCATGTTTGTTTTTAGATTGTAGTTTTTTCCATCTCTTTCCGTGAATATGTTCGTAACATCAAAGAAAGAAACGTTTTCGTTCTTGTTACAGAACTTTCTTAGCTCCATATTAATAGCAGTAATAGATGTCCATAATGGTAGTCTGTTTGTTCGATGTGTAACTGGGTTGAACTCGTGTTGTGATTTTTTATCAGCGATTAGTTTAACAACATCAGGGCGATGACGAAAACCTCCATCATCGCGATCACGATTACGAAAACCTTCAGGAATACCACCACCACCACCACCACCACTACGATCGCGATCGCGATCACGGAAGCCACCACGGTCTTTTGCTTCTCGTAAATTTCTCCGATTACCATTATTAACAGCACGAGGCCTTTCTCCGATGTTTGATGGATTCGATCCAGCATTTTTCTTGTTGAAGGCATTCTTGTCGAAGGTACGTGGTCGGTAATTTTGTACAGGAGGAGGTTTATTATTATTTTGGCCACCATTTTGCGCAGCATTTGGCTTTGGCCTTCCACTATCCGATCCTGAACGATCCTTATTCTTGTTGGCCCATCCAACCTTATGCGCGGCACTTGGCCTTCCTCCCCCCGTCCTGAACGATCTATGTTGGCCCCTGGACGATCCTTTTTACGATCTGCTTTCCATCCCCCCTTCGGTCGATTTCCTCCAAAACTCCTTTCCAAGTCTACCATAGAGGGAGGCAAGAGTCCACCACGTAATTCGGCCATAGGAAACAATGAATTAATGACAATTTTAGCATTGGGTTTCGCCTTCATGATCTCTTCGACGATACGTAATACTCCAATAACAACAACTTCTTCGCTGCACTCAGCCCTTCCTAAATCGTTCAAACCTAATTCTAGCCACCAAATTTTTGGATTGAATTCCTTAGGCATTTCTCCATTAAGAATACGCCACAGTACAGATTGATTCTGATCAGCAGCGATACCCAAGGCAGCAGCTGTCATGGACCCATCGATTCCACTAAAGTGTTTATCGAAAATATTAGCAACATCATTCAGACCTGTCAAGAAATATCTCCAAACCACCGTCCATCCATTTTTTCAACAGCACTCCCTCCAACAAAAGCAATTTCTGGGCTACTCATTCCTTGTTCGATCATGTCTGTAATTAATTGAACATTTCCAGCGTGTGCATTCGACCAACTGCGAAATTCGTTCCTTGGCTGTGGAATAGTAGGATCTTCGCATCTACAGAATCATTATCTCCTTTTAAGCACCAATGACCAATATCTTTCATCTTCAAGTCAAAATTCGATAAACTGTTAATATTTGAGTAATCATTTTTAATTTCACCAAAATGCTCAGTTTTGTTGAAGAAGACGTCCGTAATAATCAAGTAGTTGGAATAAGTAGAGCGAAAATGGAAACAGTCCAACACAGACATGGTGCGTAATGCCATACGTACGAAACGTATGCCCTTGCCAAAGCCCAAAGGGAATTGCACGAATGTTGTGCAACGTTAGGATTCATCATGTCAGAAACACCTTTTTTTGCTTTTAAAATTCCATCTTGATCGCCATTCTTGCTTAAAGGAGCCATTTCTACGGCCAGGCCATCATCGTTGTCTTTCATCATTATTGTTGTTGTTGTTTTTGTTGTTGTCGATTTTCTTGGCCTGCTGCCTTATACTGATCTACTAAGTTAGCTGTACAGTAAGCTAAAGCTCAATAAGAAAATGACTGTCAACGAAATTAATTAAAAATGATCCATTGTTTTTACGCCCTTTTTCAAAATTCTAATAACGGTACTATGTAAGACCCAATCGCTAAAGACTCGTCGAAAAAGCATGAGAAGCACAAATCATTTTTCAATCCCACTTCTTTCTTTTTGCCAAGGAACAATCACTATCCACGTCTCGCTCAACATATACGCTTTGAAAATATGGAAAAGAATTTCGAAATTGTTTTTAGATTTTCTCAACCAAAAACCTTTGTCGCTGCATTGGGCATTGGGACGACACTGCAGCAAATATTCGGTAAAACATTGGACACAACACTTATCTCCCTTACATGCCTGCACGATAATCTAAAGATAGATAGTCAATATACCCAAAGATGAAGAAAACTGCTGGTTTAGAATCAAGTGTTGTCGTTTTTGTTATTGCTGCAGTATTTGTGTTGGAATGGAGGGTAACACATCATATGGTTGATGCATTATCGACATACGACGGAAGGGGTGGAGTCACTGAAAAGACAATTTCTTTGGGTACCGAAGAAAGAAAATTAGTATATTTGTCCCGGGAAAAGCTTCGAAGGAAGATGATGTCCAAAGTGGAACAAGAATAATGGCAGGCAACGACGGAGGTTCATCTAACTTCGCCTATCGAACTAATTGCTCATTATCCTAGTTTGGTAGAGGAACGTAACGTTCTTGAGCTTGTTGGCTAGAATGTCACAATGAGTTGAAACGCTTACGATATTATTCTATTAAATTTCATTGAAAATAACATTATTTTTAAAAGGTTTATTAAGTTAAATGTTAGAAAGCCGACTTCTACAGGTACAGTACTTGCTTCTATTCAGATTTTTTGTTTTCTTTCCTCCAGTAAGGCACTACAGGCCATGTTGACAGGAACTCCTTTAGATATCGCATGTCAGAAAATGTTGACAAAACACCTGGTTTTGTCAAACTCTCTTCGTACTCTGCCCTAGATTCATGATTGAATACTCTAGATGACATGGCCCGTCGATTAGGAGCGTCAGCTACGAAGAACTCGTCAAAAATATTATTAATACGTTCTTTTAATTCTTCTGGCGACTTTCTTCGACTTCCATTCATCGTCATATCGGAGAGCCCACTTGCTTTTGGATCGAGCTCATCTGCTAATCTTTCTAGACGGTCAAAAGCTGGTGCGCTCATCCGTTCGTGAACAATCTCAGTCGCTGCAATTGAGTTCCACCAAGAACCAACTTCGGAAGACAATTTTGTGTCTTCTTCTTTAAGTTGTACAACTACGCCTCGAGCTTCCTCCGCAAATTCTTCTGGTGTCTTATCTTCTAATTCTTGACGAAACGTCTTGAGCCAAGCCTCAATACGCTTTTCCAAATATATTGGAGTCTTACTACTACTCTGCACAGTAACTGTCAAACCCCAAGTACCCCCTGCAGTCTTTCGAGTGTTTACGCTTACAATGTAGCCAAGCTGTTCCTTAGTTCGAAGCTGGTTGTACGCAGAACTATAGGCAAGATGACCAATGAGGTCGAGAAGTCCAATGCCTTCATAGCCAAGACTTAAGTCAGATCCAAGTTGCAGTGTTATCTCTGCGGAATTGTTCTCTTCTGACGGACTTAGTGCCAATTCCTGGTACTTAATAGGGATAGATTCATCTGCGATCTCTGACCCAAAAATTGACTGAGCTTCATGGGATGTTGGTAGTTTAAAGGACTTAAAACTCGGAATCTCGTTGTCGTTGAGCGTCCTAGCGTTATCTAAAAACACACGATTGATCACATCAATCACTTCCTTAGTTTCTTTTTCATCAATATTCCCTATACATATCGCCTCCGCTTTCAATTGAGAAGTAAGTGACGTTTCAGCGGAACTAGCGCACTCTTCCATAGTCATTGGGTCCTTCTCGGAATCCTCGCCCTCCATTACATTAACATAGTCATCTAAATACACCACATTTTCCTCCATGAGAAGTCTGGAGTTGTAGTTTGCAATCTCATAGGGTGAATCTAAGCGGTCTACGAGAAACGAACAAGAGAATGCCAACAGAGTAGACAACGATGAATAATGAGTAAGAAAGTAACCAGAGACTTGAACACAAAGTAAAAACAAAAAATACAAGACCAAGTAACAATTACTTTTTGAGGAAAACAGGGAATATATTGCATCGTACTCACAATTCTTTGTTTCACGAAGGAGACTTTCTTTCGCCTTTTCAAAACGATCAAATAAGACAGGATGCTTATCTTTTCCTTCTTTCAATTCTTTGATCAAACTTAGCATTCTCGAGGTACCGTCTCTAACAGAACTGGCAGCTTTTCGGAATATCCCGAAACAGAAACTTTATATCCAGTAGGAGCACAACTGACGCGATAATTGCATCCTGCAAGACTGGCGTCGTACACAAACGAGTTCAGATCATCATTCAATATCCTCTGGTAGATCCTATTCAGTGTCATAGCTCTAGGAGAAGCATAAGGCGTTGGGATACTAAAGAGAGACGAATATAGTCTTCGGTACCCTCCAAAATTGGTCCGTTTTATGCCACATGCGAAAATTATTGGTTTGGTGCAAAAGTGCGGGAGGTTCTTGCTGACTACGTTTCCTATCAGACTCGGTTATGGGTTCACCCGAATCTTCGCATCGCAAAGAAAAATCAGTCGGGATGTATCCATTCAATGCAGGAACGTGTAGCCCTGAATCAATATCAGCTGGATTCTCCCACCGCTTCGTTTGGTCTTCGGAAACATCTCTCTCCCGATATACTGCTCCATACAAAGGCTCGACCAACCATTCATCTGTAGTTTCTTGCTTCAAATCAGAGTTTACAACACTTACAAAACAATTTTGTGGACGAAGACGATCCAGGAAGGCATCGGCGATAACTGGGTCAAAATCCTCGGATTTGCTTCCGCTCACGAGAAGTTCTTCTGGGTTGATATTATTTTCAAACATAAGTTCCGATGCCGAAGAGCAAAATCTGTTGGATCTCCACTTTCACGAAATTTAAAATTTGTAGCGCCGATCTTATTAAGTTCGTCATGATACTTTGCCAGCAGGTCTGGTTGATATTTTGCTAAATTTTTTATCAAGGCAATCCACTGGAATATCAAATCTAAAACCTCTTCCTTTTCTCGCATTCCTTTGGGTGTTAAAGCAAGAGACACGCTGAATAACGAGAAGTCAGATGCGTCAAGCGCCGCACCAGAACTTAACCCCACGACGTATCCCTTAGCATTTAACAAATGATGCAAAGAACCAGGAGATTCGTGTCCAATCAAATGAGAAATTACGCGATGTGGCTTGGATTTTTTTAGTACTGGATCATCACTCGGTGGGGTAAGGAAATTCACTTTCAGTGTTCGACTTTCCAATAATGGAATGACTTCACGAATCTTTAGCAGCTGCTCGCTACCGAACGCTGGATTCAACGGATCGTGGACTGCGTTTTCTCGTGGAAAGACAGATGAAAGTGAGTTGATCTTATGACGACGACTCGGCTCGTCCGAAACGGCAATTCCTCCGAACGTGCCTTCTACCGTTTGCTGAAGAGCGTCCAACGAACTAGACCCTACTACTGTGAGACGCATGTTGGATGTTGTATAATATTTGTTCCAAAATTCTTGCAATTCCCCCACAGGCGCCCCCAGCGAACTTAATGTTTCATAATTTCCACAACCAAAGTTAGAGAAAGGATGCTTTTGGTTCGAAATGGACTTGAGAAGTTGATAATTTCGCCAGTTATCACTTGTTTTACCATTTTTATATTCCGAATCGATTGCCAATAGTTCTCGTTCAACCATGTTCTCGTCAAAATTAGGAGCGATAAAGAACTGTGCCAATCTGTCTAAGCCTCCCTGAAGACCCTCACTTGTTTCGTTTATATCATCTTGTTGTGTAGTTACAGAAAATAATAATTAGTATCCTCCATATCTGTGTAGGCGTTGCAAAATCCACCGTGCTTGGACAAAAAACCCTCATATTCATCTTCTGTAGGGTACTTTTTTGTCCCTAGAAATAGCATATGTTCGTGGAAGTGTGCCAAACCCGCGATGGTATCATCAAAGTGACCAGCTTGTACATGTATCGAAGCTGCTTCAACCTTTGCGGAACCTTCTTCGTCGTCGGAACTGGTTTTGGTTGCAGCTGTGCTTACTAATAGAACCTGAAGATTGTTTTCCAGTTTAACCCAACGGTACTGTGATAAATCTCTATCTGGTTTAACGAATTCAGATTCGGCGGCTAGAATTTCTGTCTTACTTGATGCTATTTCTGCGTTCGTTGTGTTCTGGACAGTTGCTGCTGTCAATGTATCTTCGGCTGATACAGATCGAGCGGTTGTCCTCGTACTGTGGCTGCGAAAATTACGACTACATGTGAGACTGTCACCCTTTGTAACATCAGACCACGAAGTTGGTGTCCGAAAACAAATCGGTAAAGGTCTCATTGCTTGTGAACCAGCGACGAAGGACCGTCGTGCCACAAATGATTGACCAGCCGAAAAGCATAAAAAGAACAAGCTAAGTCGCATAGTTGTAGTATGTAATGCCATCGCAAATTAAAACCAAGTCTGGATATTTATTCTGAAAAACGACGCACTTCGAAACTGAGGTACAGTATATTTTTTTGTCTCGCCGAACAGTATCAGCTAGGTGAGTGAGTTAGTTTATTGTGAACTCTCTCAACTTTTCAAAGTCGTCAATACAAACGATGTGCCGAGAAAAGGAGTTTTTTCTTTTTCATTCTTATTTTTGTCATCGCTCCTAGCTACCGGTACACTACAAGTGTAGAATGATACCACGGTATGCGCACGTGCTGGCAGCGCGTTCGGTTGCTAAGAATTCTTAGAAATGTGAGCTACGGTAGTAATCCCTGCCTGTTATGCTGAGTGACTCACTCACGAGAAGTCTAGTCGTACATCAAAAAGCAAAATAATTCTAATTGGAGAATTGAAACAACAATCAATGTGAATGAAAGGGATTCTGATGGCAACAATGATTATGATGATGGTGATCAATGATGGTACCTGAACGATTGGTAGATATATCTTGAGAGCTATTATTTTAATATAATTCATTGATTTACTATGTATATATATTTACTAATCTAGCTAATTTCTTTGTAGATAATATTATGTATGTAATGTATAGCAGACTATTATTATTACATCTTGATAAATTCGCCTTGGTTAAGTGAGAGATCTAACTCACCCCCATAGAACAATGTGCGCCTTAATAGAACAGTACATGAAGTGTATAACACAGTGCTCCGTCAATGTGTCCTGCAGTTTGTCTTTCAATAGAACAAGATAGAGTAAAAATGATAGAGTAAAAATAATGTATTGTTTGTAGTTTCATGTTCCCGTTGAAGGGGTTTTATAGGGCTTGCTATATAATAGTGTGAGGTCAATTCTTGTTGTCTCTTCCATGGTGTGACCATGCTGTTCTTGACATACATGAATAATAGTAAGGAGGAATTGGTATGGCTGTCATCTTCAGTGTCTCCTGTTGTTGTGTATTGTTGTCTGCATCTTCGTCTTCTTCTTCTTGGCCGTACTCGTCTTTTCCTTGTACTTGTACTTCTTCTTCTTCTTGCTGTTTGTATTCACCTTCCTCATTGTTGTTTTTGTTGCGTTCTTCATCCCCTATCTAGTTGGATCCTTCCAAGGAGCTGGATGAGCCATAGGATGATAAGGATGGATGAGGATGAGGAGTCATAGTCATTTTTGCTTCTTTGTTGGCGGAGTGATCTTTGCTTTTGGTTCTTTGCCAGGATGCATCACATTTCATGGTGGCTCTAATGATTGGCTTGTCTGGTAGTTTGTTATGGTCAAGCAGGTCACAGCCAAATTTTCCCAGGTAGAACTGACCGGTGCCAACTGAATATTGTCATTTGATAATCATGTCTTCTTCTTCCATATAAGCTATAAGGCGCCAACTACGTTATGGTTGTTTGGTCTATATCTGAGGAAGACTCCAAGTTTGGCCTTTGAGAAGAAGCATGGAAGGTTATAGAAGAATTAGAGAATGGCTTTCATCTGGGAGATCTTACCTTGCAGTTATCTGAGGTATTAGGGACTGTCCAAGTTTTGTGCTGGTATACTTTCTTCATACCCTTTATTGTGAAGAAAATTCCACATGCTCTATCTGTGCAAGTTGAGGAGGATCTGCAAGTGTTGTTTGGCTTTCTCTACTTGCTTGGCTTGTTTTATCTTTGCTACACTACTGCAGCAGTGGCTGATTTCAATTCCCTGTCACCTGTTGCTGCTTCTCTCCGCTAATTCATCAAGTATGGTCTGCTTCTCTTCTAGTTGGAATACAGTAATAATTGATTTTGTTTGTGGATTGAAATAAATCGAATCATTGTGTGGTAATATAGTTTGATAAACATTTGGGTATGGGAGTATTGGCTGCGTGCAGGCATGTATGTATGCTGTATTGAATTGAAACAACAAGCAATGAAGAAAGGGATTGATGGCAACATAACAGTGATGATGATGATGATGATGATAATGATGATGGATGGTTAGTGGCAGTTAGGTACCTGAACAATTGGTAAATATAATATCTTATTGTATGGTGAAGTGCTATAGTTTCAATGCATGGAACCTATATACAAGCAGTAGCTACATCTATGGCACAAATTATCTAGAGTTATGCCATACTTTAGCTTTGTCTTCTGCCAATACAACAAAAAATAAATAAAATATTCCTTCCATGGACTGAGTCGAGTATTTCCACCAAAGTCTAAGCACCCTTTTCCCTTACTCCATGCAAACAACACAGGTATCCACCAAAATTTAATGAACTATTGGGTTCTATGTTGTGAACAACGGCATGATTTGTACATACACTTACTTTTTACATTGCAATACGGTACAGTACTACATGATAATCAGAGTTGTTGCGACCCTATAATAGAATATAATTACTCAAATATTGGGCAAGAAGAGCATGAAACATCGGGGAATTGGCGCAGTTGGTAGCGCGTGTCCTTAGCATGGACAAGGTCGCCGGTTCGATTCCGGCATTCTCCATCCTTTCTTTTGCTTTTTAAATATAAGTAAGTTCAAAAGTGGAAATGATGGATATTGGTTGATGGATGACGTTCTTTGTGTTTCATTTTTTCCGATTTCTTTGCTTTTTTATCTTGTCAATCCATCAACAATGAACAAGTCGAGTATATCACACCCGTAAGTTTACATCTATTGCATACAACGTAATAGTACACCGATATCTACGGTACTGGCTTCTACAAGATAGCTACATTAGCAAACATAGCTATTGTCCTCGAGATCATGCATTTCCAATGGAACCATCGTTGTCCTTGCCGACGTACAAGTATGTTATTGATGATAGGATTGTTGTTATTATCGCACGTCCATCCTTGGACAATAACGCCGAAAATAATTACAAGTAGTACGGGTGCGAGGATGATCCAAAACAATCGACGACGTATATATCAACATCAACATCAACATCAACATAATCGGAATGATCGTTGCAGTTGTCCTGTACAATTATATGTTGGACTGAAATCTGCTACAGGGAGCGAAAGCGAAATCGAAACAAATAATATCAGTAGTAGTAATATTCATATCAAGGAATTTTGGATGTTTTTTCAACTGGCTCTTGCATGTATGGGGATGAGCATACTTGTGATTTCATGGGAAGATCTTTCCATGTCACATCCTATGCGAAAAGAATCATCCGCTTTGATGTTATCAGCATCGGAATCATCATCGGCATCATCATCGGCATCATCATTACAAGCTAGTAGCAGCAATGATTATTTTTTAAAGTTATGGGGACGTTCAACTGTACGAGGGTTAGCATCTGGACGTCAAGAACGAACTGCCATTACAGCTGTTGCAGATTTGGAATCAAATACATACGAAAATTTATTGTCATACAACGAAGTTATGGAAAAACATCGTAAAAATAGAATACCATTGTGGAATACAGATGCAAATATGAATCCAATTACTAAGGATATTGCTACAACTACAGTCATTACACGGAAGGACGTGAATGATTCGGTACGGACAGTCCAACTTGCACTGTTAAAAATATTAGATTGTGAAGATCTTGCTCGGGATTATGAATGGGATCAACTTATTACAACAATAGATACAGAAACATTATTACGTACTGATCTAGAAAAGGCATGTTACGTACTTAAAAGTGCGAATGAATTCTTATCAAGAGAAGCCAGAGATGAGATTGGTTTTGACTGGGGAAGTTGTGCATGGAGACATTGTGGCGCGTTAAGTGATTATCAAGAGGCGATTGATGCATTAGAATATCAAGTTGGTATGCTTGAACCGTACGAATGTTTATTCGTTTTAGATGTTATCGAACGAAGTTTACGTGATATCCTTGCTGTAACAACGATTATCATCACGATACTATTACTATTGATGCAAGTTCAAGTGCAGCAACAATATCAACAACTGCATTATCATCATCATCGTCGTCATCTACATTAATGAAGTACCGACGTACATACCTTTACAACGTATGAGTGATATGTCAAACGAAGAAGAAGAAGATGGACTAGATCGTTCGGAAACAGAATATCTAAAGACTCTATCTTTGTTTCGAAATTCTGAGTCATAGTAATGATATAACAAGTACGATTTGAATACACTCAAATATATATATATTGCCTATCAGTTTCATATACCTTCAATAAAATAGGAAGGAATAATTCTACTTAGCTTGCTTATATTTTATTTAGTATTATGATTTTATCGGAATGATTGAAGCATCCCTTGCGTGGTCCATTCAAGTTCATCGAGTTGGTGATATTCGGCCAGTCGACACAATGTTTCAATTTCTGATCTACCTTGTTCCGGTGAGATATCCAATTTCCATTCTGCAGAGCATTGAGAAACTCGGGCCAACGAACGTGTTGCAACTCGATTAGTCTTCGTACATCGCAAATCTTGAAGTTGATATCGTAGCATCTTCTTATGAGCTTGTTCGACCAATCGACGTTCTATCATGGCAACATCGTACTCTGTTCCGCAATCCCCGCAGAACCAATGGATTTGATAGCATCATCTTCTTCGGCCGGAGGGATGTAACAAACGTTTACATCCCGACTTTCTTGACATTCATTGCAGAAACAATCTGGTAACATCAAAGTGGGACAGGGGTTCACCCATCGTGCTAGACTCGAATATTCCGCAACCCCAATCTGCGCCAAGAGACTTCGTTTTAAAACATGGATCTCCCTATCCACCTCTTGATCAAGCTCTAAAATAACAATAACAGACTTGACAAATGCTAATACCGGCATTATTTGACTGTCGTTATTAATTAAGAGATTCCGACGTGACGATGATGATTCTTTGTTGTTCCTGTTCTCTTCTTCTTCCTTGGCAATTTCGCCTACCGCTCGAGTGAGCGTAGTTGCAAATTGTTTGGAGATCATCTTCCTTTTGTACTCCAAGACTTTCTCGTTCATTTCCTTGTCAAATAGAGACGGCAAATTCCCGCTCCCATCGCGACTGATCAAATCCTTTTCCTTCTTCAGTACATCTCTAGAAAATCTACCAATAATGATTCTAAAATACTCCTCTGCAATGTCACTCCCCATATAGTTCATCAAACTCCATGCTGTAACAACCGATGGTACAACCACGGTATTTTCGGTAGTATCCTCTTCAATAAAGTAGTCCCTGTCGACTTCATCCCTATCACAACGCTCCAAGTGCATCGTCCCAAAATTGTACTCGTCCAAGAACAGCAAGTGGGTGTGATATTGTCGAGGCCGAAGGGCTACACGAGCAAGTCCCGAAAAATCTTCTCCGTTCTCCCCAACTTGGTTCCGAATGGTTGAAATGACAAAGTTGACATATTCTTCTGCATCAGCAAGGCATGTCTTGTTGGTTGCAATGGTGATTTTATGAAAGTTAGCATAAACGATAGAACATCCAAGACGTTGAAGTTCCCCTAAAAGGCGCATAAAAGTCCCTCGCATAAGAGCATGCAAAGCACGATGTAATGCCGGGTCGTGCATTCGGGTTTCTGGAGCCGAGATCAAACGATACACGTTGTGCAACATAGAGTCAGCCACAGAACTATTTGATGCGAAAGCGTCTCGTAACCATGCACCTACCAAAGCCCGAACCATAGGTAATGATGTTGCAGTTGACATTTCATCACCCAGTGGCTCTGACAATTTTAGTGCACCCCCAGATCCTTGCATGACACTGGTTGGTGAGCCAATATCGTTTGACATCATTGTATTAGTAGACAAGTTCGAGGTATCGGTGAGAGCAGCAATTGCCAGATCGTGCAAATCAATATCAACACAGAGTGACCGATAGGAACCGGGACGACGGATAACTGGACTAAGAAGCTCGTTGTCGTCATTCCAAATATCTTCGCTATTCACATCTGACGAGCCCGCAAGTTGAATTGACGGTCTAAATTTTCCATCAGAAGAGGGAAAGAATGATGCTCCCAAGTCTGGTCGGCCTGACACTGGGCTTGCCCATGATACAGCTCGATTTTTTTGGAGCATACGAGTCAGACTTATGTCGTACAGAGTGAAATTCTCTTCATCTCCAAGGTTACCGATGGGTAAATTCCCGTACCTAGCGTATCCAATTCGTTTTGGGAAAGACACTACATTCATATAAAGGTAAGCCTCAAGGCAAAGCTGAACAATAGGTTGCTCCCAATTAAGGGATGGGAGAGTTGAAGTAACGGGATTGTGATCCGGACCAGGAGGGAAGGGTAAGGAAATGGCTGGTAGGGAATTCAGAGTCGGGACGTGTTTTCGAAGATAAACAGTTGGCCGACTACTGTTTACTAGCATAAACGTAGGTCCACTGTTTTTCAACATTTTGCTGATAGATTCGTTAGCGGCAGAATAAGCGGCAGTTTCATCGACGACGAATGTTAAATCGGTAATCTCACACTCGCTGAGCTTCGAAACACAAGCGTATTCAGATTCTAAATCTGCTTCTTCGTGAATTGTCGAAAGCAGTTGCGAAAAAAGTTCACTGGACTGCTTCAGCGACAAACTCTTTTGCCCTCCTTTAGCTTTAGAACCTGGCTTCACCACCCATAGCTGACACGAGGTACTGATATCAAAAGAGTCAGCTCCGGATTTGCTGGGTGTGGTGAGATCATTATCTGCACTCCTCTGCTCACCACTACCTCCATTGATGGTAAACAACGCTACTAAACCAGTCTTAGACTTTGAGTTCATCCTCACGTAGAGAAAGGAACGTTTGTACGAGACCCTTTCATTGAGGTAAATCCCCTCAGTAGGTTTGTTGACTATTTTCAGATCCTTTAAATTGTATGATTTCTGGTTTTTCCTTGATCCATCCACTACAGCAAGCTTCGAAATAGAACCAAGTTCTGTCAAAATCTTCATCATCAATGGGGTGCCAGTTTCATACACCCCTTCCAACAATTTGCATTGGTGCTCGTCGGTATTCTTGTCAACAGGAACGAAGCTTGATGTCCAATTTGTGCTCCTATAGATAAATTCGGGCATAGTTAACTCGTAAAGAAACCTAGCGTTCTTACTGTGAGGCAGATGCTTGTCAACCTTTCTGAAGTCAAGTATTTCTGCCGAATCGCAGTAAACTTCTCGATTCGTTGATACATATACTGTTCTTGGTACAGATATCTGAATTTTTCTCAAAGAGTCCCCTCCTACCATAACCCAAGCAATAAATTCCCCTGATGAAGGCTTCTTTTTCTTTCCTGTATCGTGTGAAGTCATCTCTCGTAACTCTACAACCTGCCACTCTAGCTGGCTTAAATTCTGAGTTGCCTCTTTCACATAGTCTTTAATACTTGCTATAGCCTTCTTGGGACGTGTTCCAGCCAGATTAGATTTTTGCCCTACATTATCGTCTTGCGCCTGCAGCATTTTCTTTTGACGGCGAGAATTTTTCCACAGCTTCTTTTTTTGGCTCAACCAGCTATCAAATGTATCTTTCTCCTTGCTTAGCTCGATCCGCTCTTCCGATTTTGTCTCATCTTTTTCGTCACTCTCGTTTGTCGTGATTCGCTCTCGTTGACCACGGCGCTTCGTGCTGTGCACTACAGGGCGACCGATTCTACCAGGATTCGCGCCACCTCCGATGTCTTCAATATCCATAGGAACTGGAGTTTTTGAAGCATTTGCATCCCTGCTACTGCTTTTGATTACCTTCTTCGGTCCAAACATGGAGACAATGCTCTGCTGCTGGAATTTATCATTCAACTGCTGTACTTTAGACAATAGCCAATCTGGATGGGTAACACGAGGTACAGGATTTTCGACTTTTTGTAATGCTGCCGGAATCGTAATAATCTTTTGAATATTCTTTCCTAAACGTTCCATGTAGTAGTCCCAATCTAGAATATTTCGAATATCAAAGGCATCGCCATCGATAGCTGGTGCTTTCAACCACTTTCGAAGAAAATGCCTCATCACGGCAGGTTCTGCCTTCCAAATAGCTGTTGGGATTGCTCTTTCTGTCACAGGTGCACCATATGGTTGCTCCGCAATAATGAATTTACAATTCAATCCTTTATCTTTAATGATTTCTGCCCCCAAGAATTCACCCAAACGACGAGCGGTCGTTTGAGACGTCCCCGGGCGATCCCCATAATCATCGAGCTGGCGACTCATATTCCGATTTTCACTAATCAAGTCAATAAGCTCTTCCGTATCCAACGATTCGCCACGAGTATCGAGTACGTCGATCCAATGATTGGCAACTTCAGCAACACTGTCGTAGCATTCTATCAATGAATTACCGTCAAGAAACCGTTCAAAGATCTGCGACTGAAATGTCTTAATCAGTTCCAACTCTCCACGTCGTTTCAACTCGAAACCTTTCAGCTCTGCGAGAGAACCATCAAAATTAAAGACGGCGTATCGTTTCTTGAGAAGTTTTCCTTCTTCCGTACTGGCAGGGATTACCATACACCTATACGGACCATCAACCTCAAAAAAGATGGAGTTCTCACTTCTAGTTTCGTACACTCCCCTCTTAGGATCTTTCAGTGATTGGTATTGGTTGTTTGTGAAGTTGTCGTGGATGTCAGCGTTCAACATAACACAGGGATACTCTAGCTTCAATTTAGAACCATCGTGCGCTTTAAAGGTGTAAACATCCGGAAAACTCTTAGGAAGAATGCACCAAATACCATCCGTATCCAACTCAAGTGGGCGCCCGATTTGCTCGACAAGAACTCGAGCTTGAGTAATAAGATCAGCTCCATTTTTCGTTACTATCCCTGCCATTTCCATCGACCTCCATCTTGCTCCCTTTCTCATCACGTAACCGTAGAAGGAGTTGAGAATACATTTATGTGCAACTTGTAGACTGTCATACACACCCGCCTTGTCTTCTGCATGTTTCCTTGATGCGGCATCAGTGGCACTGCCAATCTTTTTCTTCCATGACTTGGTCATCTTCTTATAGTCGTACCTACGGTCACGAAATCGTCTCACTGTTTCGACGTAGAAGTCGTTCTCCCTCATACAAACAATGTCCTTCCTTGTGACTTCTTCTGTTATTTTTGTTTTTCGATAAACCTTCCTTGAATACTCCTTTAGCCTACTTGCAACCATCTTTTCCTGTTCATTAACCAGCAAATCTTTGAAAGGGCGTCCGTCCGCCATGACCTCACGCGAGAGCTGATCCTTGGTTCGAACATATTCTTGTTTTCCAGATGGGCTGTAATCCCCTCTCCAAACCCATTCCATTTCACGTTTGCAGCCATTCTTCGCTTGATTGAAATCGCAAGCGGCACAGGTCGCATCATCAACAATTGCGCCTGGTTGTAATCGATTAGACAGAATGATATTGGGATACATCGCACCTACATCCAAATGGTAGATGTAAGGTTTTTCCATTCGTTTCGGTCGATCGCGCAAAAGCTCCAACTCTTCAATGATTTCCGAACGAACCTCTTCGTAATTCGCAATCTCGGACCGATCCATCCCCGCCTCAACCTCAATGGCAAAGCATAAATCACGATCAATGTTATCGATCAATTGCTGAAAGGCGGTTGGAACCAAATCAAATTCATATTCTACATCGCTACGGTAAACACCAGTCTCCAAGCACTCAACTTTACCTCCAATATATGTTTCACTTTCCAACAAGTGTCCCTTATGAAACTTCGCCAAGGGATCGACCTGTTTATTAGGACAGATGATGTCTAAATCATTGGCTTGTACCATTAACAAACTTTCGCATAATGTTCCCGATCCCTTACGCAAAACGTCCTCTGGACCGTAGGGAATCAGGGTACACAAACTGAAAATGAACAAATGAACATACTTTTCATATAGATAGTATGTAGCCACTGCATCGGAAACGGAGTAGGTGGCCATGTGCACGGGACGTTCCTGTGCCATAGGTAACATATCTTCTGGATCAACTTCGACGGGATCGTATCCCAATTTGTACTTAGTAACGGCTTTCAGACCCTGCGAGCCTTGTGGTAGATACGAATCGCGTTGTACCCAAGAAAATGCATCCAAATGGACACAACACTTACCTCGGAAATCCCCCTGCTGATCTGATCCACCACCTCCCCCGACCATGCCAATCCCAATTTCTGCCCATATATCAATCTCATAATGTTTAGCTCGATTCGTTAAATACGGCCAGTCAAAGAAGTCTCCGTTATAGGTAACAACAACTTGCGGTCGATACTTTTGAAACTCAGCAACAAATCGTCGAATTAATGCCTCTTCGTCTTTTTCGTTGAAAATGTGAAATGGGCCAGGATATTTAGGATTTGGCGTATATTCGAAGTCGGCTACGTCCTCCGAAACTATCGTTCGAGAATTAATCAAAAATCCCTGTGGTGTTCCCTTTCCGTCCGAACACATGTAGGAAATCATGTACATTTCATCGACTTCGGCATTAGGGAACTTAAGAGGTGCCTTACTACATTCGATATCAAACGCAAGGACACGTGGATTTGCCTTCGTTTCAATATCTGGATCGGATAGGACGGGATGGGGTGGACTAGCATCATCGGTTTGCTCCAAGGTCACCGTGTACCAGGTCCCTGCTCGGATATTTAAGTCCATACACACCCTATTTACATATGCGACATCATATTCACGAAGTTCTTGAATATTAGTCCATGAATCCGCAACACGACCTGTATCTTGGGCCGATAAAATGCTATCAATATCCATGCTAACATTGTTTAATTGTTGTCCAGTACCACCCTCGGTGTTACGTTCTTGTGACCTTAGAAGATCACGAAGCTGGTTTCTAACGTCGATGAGTTGAGAAACGTTATGAAATAAGAGTTTCCATACCATTCTATGTGTATGATTTGGAGAAAGGTGGTTCGGTGCTTGAAGATCCCTCATCGGAACCTGCTCCACGTGAGCAAGAACTCCGGTATACTTTTTTAGCAATAGCTGACCTAATGTTTCGTCTTCCTTTCGTGTCAAGACGTAAAAGTATGGACGATGCAACACGGTTGTTTTGAAGTTTTCTCCGTCACCGTCGACAAAGTAAAGGTCAAGGCCTGATAATTCATCTCCACTGCTTGAGTCGATTCTCTACAGTAGTTAAAGTAGTATGTGTTACGAATATGATATCATTGAAGGGGGTAAAGGACAAGGGGAAAAAAGAAGTAAAAACGATGCGGTGAGTAGTTGTTACAACTATTGTGTGATTGGTGGACATGACATCATAACAGTTTTATACGATATTGATGATTGTTATACCACTATTATTGATTTGTCTGTCTGTTTGCTTCTTGTGCAATATACCATAATGAAGAAAATTTTCATCATTATCATTACTATCAATGCTATCAATAATAACAAAGTAGATGTTAAAGGAAAACGTACCGTTGTTGCCGACATATTGAAAAGCCATCCTCGGCGTTGCATTGATTTTTCAATTGCTACCGAATCTCTAGCTCCTCTCGAATTTTTTCGTTCAGCATACTGATCCTCTAAGCGATGATATCCAAACTTCCCATCAATGATTTCTGATTGCTCTTGTCGCAATCGACGTCGAGCAGCTGCTTCATCGGCCTTGCTATTTTCCAACTTGGATGAATCGTCCAGCTGCCCCCCTTTGCCCTTCCCATTTCCCATTTGTCGTTGATAACGCGATCCCGCCGATGATGATTTGTTAGACTTCTTCATCGTTTGACCAAATTTTTTATTACTATTCGGATATGGCCCCATGATGACGAAAAAAAACGACAGCTTTTTTTTTGAATAACAACGGTTTTGTTTCTTTCGGGTACGATCGATGTCCTGTGCTTCTACTGCTACAGCTACTTATCTGTAACGATTTATGTTACTTTGTATCAAAGAAAAGGAAAGTGAATCGAATGTATCTAACTCGATATGTTTGACTGAGGAAGATAAGGTAATAGAATAAATAAATGACGAGTAGGTTTTCTCTTGTAATGAATAAAGCAGGTATGATGTATTAGCTAATAGTACGTGCATTTCGGTTGATATGTAGACAAATCACTGCTGTAAATACCGTAATAAATAATAGCATTGGTGAAATCGAAGGACAACAAAAAAACGCGCACCTTGCTTCGCGCCATTTTAATTTGTCATCACGATTCGTGATCGCATATATTCGTGATTCACGAATATATGAAAAATCTACTGGATCACCATCTTCCGTTCATACGTGGATAAAAATTTGTTAGGAATATGAATTTAGAAAACTGAGGTTTCTTTCCGATATGATGATAATGGATCATCAAGTAGTTGGTTAATGTTGGAAATTCCATGTAAAGCATTACCAAATGGTATCCATCATAGATTGTTGAGGTAATATGACAGAACAGGAATGTCATGAATGTGTTGAATGTGCTGGACAATGGGATCATGTATGAAGATATGACTGTGATTGTTTTACATTAGATTTAAAAGAAAAATTGGATTAGATTGTTATCAAATAGAAGATTCAGATTTGGGGAATTTTGAACCACTTATTGAGATCTTTGACATATCTGGAAAATTTGGACATATCATATTAAATAGAAAGAAGATAAACGACAGATTGATGTCGTCAATTCAAATACAAAGCAAGTACAAGTAATGGCGTCGAGTTAAAATAAATAAATATATACATATTATATCATATTACAGGACGTTTTGTATCAAGGTTCTAATGTCATTAAATGACATTTTGAGTCTCTTGCTCCTACAGCGACAACGTTATCCCCTACCTGTATTGGTGAAGACCAAATTTCAGCAGAGATTCTGTTAAATGATTGGATATTTCCATTATCGACGGAAATTTTGATAAAATATCCGGCGGTGGTACAAACGACAATGGATCCATCCCAAAGCATGTGTGGCATGGAATATATAGAAGAAAAACAGTTACATTCCCATTGCTTCTCTAGCTGCCGTCGTCCTTCATCATATCGTACACAATAAAGTACCCCGTTGTATGACCCTACAACGGCTGTGTTGTTATCTATTATTGTGGCTGTGGAGAGAGGATTGCTCGAAAGTTGAATGGATGCTGAAATTTTCATTGTTTTGATATTCAAGTAATGAAGGCTCCCATAAATGTCAGATATAAATAATCCCTTTGAATCTTCTGCCATCGTCATATCTTTATAAACTGGCCCGATTTCACAGTCAACAAAGATTTTTGATTCGAACTTTTGCGTATCCAGAAGTATGATTCCTCCCTCCCAGTCAGATATTGCAAAAGCAATCGATTTATGTCCATCCTCACCATCAATCAAGATATGATTACCCACACAAGGTACTCGTGGTAATTGTAATCCATTGTTTAACGCTTGTCCAGTTGTGCTATCTAGTCCAACAGACCTACTGCCCGCCAAAACCCACACTATACCATCAACGACAACTGGACGACTTTTAATCGCACCATCGAGCTCTACCTTCCACTTTTCTTCTTGGAGATCACTGGTCAAACAAACTACAACACCTTCATCAGTTGAAGAATACCCGCATATCAGCAAATTATTCGTGCTCTCGATCAGTAAGAGGTCGGCCTGGATCATCCAGCCAGGGTAATGACGAACACCTTCCAAAGTGCCATCGATGGTGCTAAACTTCAAGATAGCTCCTCCCTGACAAGCTGAGACGATGGAATTTCCCATAACAAGAGGTGTAGAATCTACACATGCTAGAAGTGAAATTGATCGATGACATTCGTCAACTTGAACTAATTCCTTGGGTAGAAATGCTTTGAACGTTGCTGGTTTTATTGATAGTCCAGTTTTTGTTTCTTTTCGTCGTCTTTTCGCTTTTCCGCATTCACCTGCCAACATATTTTCTAGTTCTTGCAAGCTTTCAGACCACAGAATATCTGTTGCGTTAATATCGGATATAATTTCGGCTTCTTCTTTCAGGCGATATAGTAATGTTATTGATGTAGCACTATCACCACCCAACTCGAGGAAGGATCTATTGCTATCCAAATCACATTCATCCATTCCGAGAACGTTAGCTACAATAGAATATAAAGTAGTTTCGGTCTTCTTTTTCGGGTTATTAGGATGATCATTATACTGAACTAACTTTAGACAAGCTTTTCTATCGATTTTGTTTGCACCGGAGGCACTCCGTGGAATGCTAGGAACATGCAGAACCTTTTTTGGGACTAAATTTAATGGGATACCTGCTTCATACATATGCAGTCTTGAAAAGCGTTGCACCGCGTCTTTGTTCGTGGAAATCAGAAACACTTGGTTGTTGCATACGACAGCAGCTACTCCTGCGTAATCATTAATATCGTACGTCTTGCAGAATGCAGCCTCGATTTCATTTGGGGATGTAAGAACGCCATTGATCTTGAGAACATCGTCCACTCGACCACGTACGTACCATATATTGTTTTGATAAAATCCCACATCACCTGGAATGAATTCATCGAAGGATGATAAGCACCCAAGATATCCATTGGATAATTTTTGTTCTTTCCCTTTTATTATTAATTGTTTGTTTCCTATTTGTTGTTGCTTTTGCTTGTCGGAGAGATCATAGTTTTCGTTATTGTTATCGTCGTCTAGAAGTGAAATTTGGACCCCCTTCATTATAGGTTTTCCAACTGCTACGACGTTGTCGACAACGGCAGCGTCACCAAGTTCTGAAATAATGGCGTATAAAACGTCACCAGTGGTTTCCGTTTGCCCGTACAAGTTAATCAGTTGAATTTTTGGATATACAGTCTGAAATTTCTTCCAGATCATAGTGGAACAAACCTCACCTGATAATATGACTCGTTCTAGGTTATGACTGGCGACCCTTTCGGAGGAAACCAGAAGCAACTGACTGACTTGACTGGGTAAAAGCAACAGCTGTGTGCATTTCATATCCTCTACAAGAGTTACAACGCCTTTCGCTCGCAATTCTATTGGTGTAACTGACACCAGTACATTATTTGAATCCAATAAGGCACCCCAAAGTTCAGACACCCCATCTACAAATGTTAGTTTTGTTCGTCTTCCAACCCTTGGCGAAGAAGAGAATGTGTTCAAAAACCATCTCAACCGTTTGTATGTCGTTCGATGAGATCCAACTATAGCCTTGGGTTGAGACGATGATCCGCTTGTCGTACCCGACGTGAACATGATGTACATATCATCATCATCTTCCTCCTCTCGAAGAGAATCTACCGTGGTTATTTTTCCTGGCAACGTAAATGATGGTAGCGTTTCAGGAACCGATAATTGCTCTCGTATCATCCCCGTCGGATCGAGGTATATAATACGATGAACTCCAGCATCTTGAAAAACTGATAATATTGGGTCTTGATCATTTTCACAAACAGTTACAGCTACCACAGATGGTAAGTGATGGCTACTGCTACTGCTACTGCTGTTTTTTTCGCAGTCAGTAGAAACATATCGTTTCCCCTTTTCTAAGAGAAGATCCACAACATTGTTCATCCTTCCCGGTCGATGTTGCTCCATACATGAAACCGGAACGAATGGACGACGGAGTCTCATACAAGCTAATGTCGCAACTGCTTCTGCCGCGGGTCATCCCTGACAATCGACCAATACGTAGTCGGGCCAGCCAAACCGATGATAGAGCTGATACGCCAAGACCTTTGAATACTCCTGTAATTCGAAGTAAGAAACGTCCGGATCGGATCCATTCTGAAGGATAGCATCTCGGTCACCATATTCAAAACAGAGTTTATCGAAGTCTCTGACGATTGGAAGAGAGCCATTGACATGATCTTCGTTCTGGTCGACTTCATTGTCGTTGTATTGATTATCGTCGTTCATTTGCAATTGTTTTTTAGTATTGAAAGTTTGAAAGCTGCAATCTACACTCTACACTCTATTAATACACTCTAGTACACTTTTTACGCACTCTGCACTCAAAATCTCAATTTTTTTCTCTCACAGGGGCGGTCTGTTCCTCGCACGCGCGCGGAATGATTATCATTTCGCGACATCTAAACAAAACGACAACACATTTTATAAAACAGGAAACGAATACTACCTACTTGAAGTACTTGTAAGACAAACTTGTAAGACAAGTAGCTAAAGAGATATAAATAGAGTCATTGTGGGCCTGGTCACAATACGACTTGATCATGGCAGATCAGCATCCTAATTTAAGGAACCGAAAGCGGTCAGATGGACTCAAAGTAGAAGAAAAAGAAATGACGACGAAGGAGGAAACGAAGGAGGCTTCGACAAGTATTTCTGTCCCTCCTCCCAACTCCACCGCCACCGATATCAATGGTTATGTTCTTATACCATTACGAGAGCGATCCGTTATCACCAGGCTGGATGTTGGTCCATTTCTTATATTTTATGGATTCTTGGTGTCGTTGGATTTTATGCACGAACAAGAACAACATCAAAGTCAAGAAGAAAACTACGACGGCGACGAAATAATAATAAACATGTCTTCGTTTTCGCTTATTGCTTTCCCTTTGGTCATGCTTGCACATTTAGCGTTATTCGTGGTTCAACAATGGAGTGTGGTTTGGCGAGCTAGGGTTGGATACAAACAAATTGGATCTGCATCTTCGTTACCGCCATCGGCAGAAAGTTTGCTAACGTGGACACATTGTCTAGTGGAAGCTCCCCATGTCGACAAACATCAGTCATCGCATGACGCGGGAATTGTCTCTGTAAATCATCGTATAATTAATAATAACGACAATGACAAAGGGAGTAGGGAGGTTTTAGCGGTAGTCAATTTTCATGACATAATCTTTCGATGTAATATCGTTACGGAGAAGGGAGAAACGAAGAATAAAGAGGATGCAGACAACTTTCTCTGGTCTTCTAACAACAATATCGGTGATGAGGCTTCCGGTAAATCGATTGCCTCATCAAACGTTGGATTATTCCATAGATTAAAATATCCGATTAATCGTCCGCTCGATTTTTACGAAAACTGGCGAGGTCACAAATCTATGGAGGAAGTTGTTATCGCTCAGCAAACATATGGTATGAACATCACCCCCATCGAACTTCCACCATTTTTAGATTTACTGCAGGAGCAAGTGGTTGCTCCCTTCTTTTTATTTCAAATTCTATGCGTGTTACTGTGGTGCCTTGACGAATACTGGTATTATGCCCTATTTACCTTCTTTGCACTGTTAATGTTCGAGTCGACTTTGGCGTACAGTCGATTGAAGTCACTTCAACGACTTCGTTCCTACACGGTTCATTCCCATAGACCAATATGGGTGTACCGACCGACATTTCCGATTGGTGGAAATGGATGGGCCCAAATTTCAGTTGCTGAATTAGTCCCAGGAGATATTGTCAGTTGCAAACAGATAACTTTGAGGACGTCGTCTTCACGAGATAAAAATAGTCTCGCCCAGAAACAACAACAATTGAATCAAATCCCGGCAGATATTCTAATTTTGAACGGTGATGCCGTTGTAGATGAATCACAAATCACCGGTGAATCCGTCCCGCAACTTAAGGTAGCGCTTGAGAACTCCACGCAGAGTGTCAGTGACAATAACTCTTCACCTGCTTCTACTTCCGAAAATAATAATAGAAAACAAGACCACGAGACGCTCGATCTACAGGAACACAAGCAATTCATTGTCTTTGGTGGGACGACGCTTTTGGTGAGTCACGCGGGGGCAACTCCGCTTTCCGACATATCAGAAGCTCCCAACCAAGGGGCCATCGGTATGGTTCTACGAACAGGCTTCGAAACGGCTCAAGGTAGTCTGCTAAGGACAATGGCTCATACGCAGAAGTCTATCGATGGGATTCATACTCGTGATACCTACGTATTTATTCTGATGCTATTATGTTGTGCAATAGTCAGTGCTTCCATGGTATGGGAGGAGGGATGGAACGACCCAACTAGGAACAAATTTCGCTTGAGCTTGCATGTGATTATAATCATCACTAGCGTCGTCCCTCCCGAATGTAAGTCTTGATAAATATATCTACTGGAATCGCCAAATGTATATCATATATAATGTCTATGATCACGATATTCCTCACCAACAACTGTTTCTTCGTCGTTATTGTAAACTACAGTACCCATGGAATTAAGTTTGGCGGTTACGAATAGCGTCGCCGATTTAATAAGACGGAAAATTTTCTGTACTGAGGTCTTTCGAATTCCTTTGGCAGGACAGGTCAATCTATGCTGTTTTGATAAAACGGGAACATTGACCTCCGACGAAATGCAATTCACAGGTGTAAGATTGGTGACGGGCAATACCGACCATAGCGGTGTTAAAGGGACGAACAACAACAGCAGCAGCAACAATAACGATATTGGTATTGACACCGCACACTCATTTACAGATGTACTAGAGCCCAATGCGACGCTCCCATGGCCGGCCTTACGCATCATGACCGCTTGTCATTCATTGGCAGTCAATTCAGGAGATCAAGCTAATACATTGATTGGAGACCCTTTAGAAAAGGCTGTTTTTGATGTATCCGGATATACGATGATACAGAATAACGCTTTGAGGATAACGGATGCAGCTTCTGATAGGCCCGAAACTATTCTTATCCTCCAAAGGTTTGGTTTCAGTTCTAGATTGAAAAGAATGTCAGTCTTGGCTCGGGAATCTGGAAGTGAATGCACTTGGGTCTTGGCAAAGGGGGCACCAGAAACTCTGAAACTGTTCCTCCGGTCTGATTCAGTACCTAAGAACTACGACGAAATTTATATGCATCATATGGCACGTGGAACACGGGTTCTAGCAATGGCCTACAGAAAACTTAATGCAAATGAAGCGAAGAAATCGTTCAAAGAAATCAGTCGCGAAACTGTCGAATCTGACTTGATTTTCGCTGGGTTTTTACTTCTTCACTGTCCTATAAAGATAGATTCAGCTCCCGTTGTTTCTGAGTTATGGGCCAGCGGGAACAAAGTTGTCATGATTACAGGAGATGCAATTCTGACCGCAGCAGAGGTTTCTCGACAGGTTGGAATCATAAGAAAGACTGGAAAATTATACCCACCTACACTACAACTGAAACACGTACCGTGCCCCAAGAATATGGTGACAAGTAATGATTTTCGTGTTGAATTTCATTTCGTTACACTTTCTAAGAATGACGAAATGGAAAAAATCGAGAACCTTACCTTGGCTACCAACCATTTGACTAGACTACAGAAAATGGTTGCAGAAAGGAAAGTGGCACTGTGTGTTTCGGGCGATACTCTTCAAAAACTTGCAGCCACAATTGTCCAAAGAAACCAATTGGATGATGCTTCAATTTGCCATATAACCGATGAGAAGCAAGTCTTGTTGCATCCTGCTGCTCAAAATATTCTAAGGGATATAGTTCCCATGTTTTCGGTGTTTGCAAGGCATAATCCTCGACAGAAGGAAGCAATCGTTGCTGCCTTTAATCTGGGAGGCTTTATCACGCTTATGTGCGGTGACGGTACAAATGATGTAGGCGCGCTGCGCCGTGCACATGTTGGAATTTCTATAATCAGTTCCCCCGAAGTTGAGGCAAAGCAACGTGCAGTTACTAAGACCATATCACTGGCTAGGTCAGAGCAGAAAAGGGAACGGAAGAAAAAGGGAACAAAGAAAGTTAAGGTTCGAACTACAACTGCATCAGCTTTAGAAAAGTCAATGAGGCAGCTACAGGAAGCCCAAGACGAACTAGACCAGATAGAGCTTGGAGATGCATCTATTGCGTCTCCGTTTACATCAAGGATGGTTAGTATCAAATGCTGCACGGACGTCCTACAGCAAGGAAGATGTACGTTAGTGACAATGCTTCAGATCTACAAGATTCTTGGAGTGAACTGTCTGGTCAATGCAATGATTCTATCAAAGCTATTTCTGCATGGAGTAAAACAGGGTGATCGACAATTAACAATTCTCGGACTTTTCGTCGCGGGACTTTTCTTTTTTGTAACAAGGGGCAAACCTCTACCCACTTTGTCAGCAATTCACCCACCCACTTCTGTACTCTGCCCACAAGCATTGCTATCCATTTCTTCACAGTTTGCTATCCACTATGCATCTATGATCATCGCAACGGAGGTTGCTCTTTCTTTCGTTGATCCATACGACCCAAGTATGATCCCAGATGGGCCGTTCAATCCGAATACTTTAAACACCTGTACCTTTCTTATTAGTGTCTTGGCAACTGTGAATACATTCGCTGTCAATTACAGAGGAGAACCCTTTGTCGAGCCATTACGACAGAACAAGATGCTCTGGAGGAGTTTGCAAGTATGCTATGCGGTCCTCTTCGCCTGTGCACTTGAAATTTTCCCTCCACTCAATGACCTATTTCAGCTCGCAGAGTTCCCCGACACAATGGATGCTGGATCCCTTGAGTGGATGACCGATTCGTTTGAATCCGATCAATCTAATCTTCCGCTGATGTCTTCCCTGACTCTTTTGGTCAAATCCATCGGCTTCAGAAGTTTTATGACAGGTCTGATGATTTGCGACACTCTTTTGGTATTTATATCTGAAAGGCTGATTCTAAAAACCTTCGAGAGATGATTTTTAGATACGGTTGTTGGCTCTTTAACTCTACAAGTACATTTCTATGTCTAATAAAGATTTTGGAAAAAGAACACGAAGTCACTTAAACTGATCTCATTGAAATAACTTTTATTTTGTAGCCTTTTTTTTACAACTCTTCAATTGGCGGAGTAAAGATATATCTTTCAACAAATAATACGTTAAGTTTACCGATTCTCTGAACCTATTGAAAAGGAGATGTTCATATTTCAGACTACTATACTACATTTTGGTGTCGTAGCGATTGCCTTTTCTCTTAACTAAACGAACAATAAAGTCTATCGGCCTTCGTTCAACATATTACTATTTTAGGGTATGCTTATTATTTATTTATATGATACCACAGTACTAGCTATATGTTCAATATTGGATGCCGACTTTCAAAGCACGACAAAAGAGTTGAAGATTTTCCCATAGGTTTCCCATAATACAGATGGATCAAATAGATACTCAGATCACGTCAATTATTGAAGGGCGGGAGCGGCTTGTCTCAACCTTGCTTGAACATCTTCATCAACAAAGCTTTCAGGTGAAGTAGCTGCAGTGAAAATTCGCTGCAACTCAGCTTTTTGGGCTATGGCCTCAGGATGGCCCATCTGAATAAGTCCAAGAAGACAATTGTATACAGTTTCATTTTCCGTCATGTCCGTTTTAAGTGGTAGCAGCCTCAAAAATGGAGGTAGTACTTGAGGCATTGGGATACTTGCGGGTTGTGCAATGATCATGCGAGCAATACATGCTGCTGCGTTGTCTACACATGCAGCAACCGAATCTCCAGTAGATGGATCCATGCCAAAGATAGGCTCGAGTCCTTGTAAGATCTGTGGGTAGTCTCCAGCAACGTGTTCTTTGAGAACCTCACAACAGATGCCCGCACAGAATGCAGCATTACGCTTAACCTCCTCTGACGGGTCGCCAAGCCCTGCCAAGGTTGCAGGCAAAAAGACAGTTGGCCAGTAATCAATGATGGCGCCTTCTAATTCTTGCGCTACCTCACTGAGCCAACCGATAGCCATGGATCGGTCACGTGGTGGTCTAGATGACTTGGCATATTCACAGACGGCTGGCAAGAATTGTGGGAGGTATTGGCTAAATTGGCTCCCCATTACTCGGCAAAACCCACCGACCAAGTCACACGCTGCCTGCGTTACAACATCATGATCGTCGTCATCCTCAGGAGCTTCACCAAGAAAATCTTCCGAAATTTGGCATGGAGCTGTTTTAGTCAGTAATGTATGCGTACAAGTGAGACAGTCGTTGGCAACTGGTAACAAAGCATGAGGCCCACAGAGCTCGATTACAGATTGAATTCCTTCGCACGATTTCGCAACTGTGGTTTTATCATCGTCTTTTGTTAAAGCTATTAATTCGACTAGGACTGCCTGGACGATTGCTGCCGTATGTGGAGACAAAGGGCTGGGACTAGTTACATCTCCCTTTGTCCATTGGATTTCTCCTTGGTGGTAGGCTTCAACGCTTGGAACAACCATATTAGGCAACGCATCCGCAACCTCGATCTTGATCAAAGGGTGCCAGTTACTTGCAGCCTTTTGCAATACCTGCATGACGCTTTCTAAATAAGGAGAAAAGGCAGCACCTGTGTGAGCAGCCAATTCTCCGACAGCAGTGATCGCTCCTTTCTTAACCTCCAAAAGAGCTGTTCGAACATGGAGAACATAATTCCCGGCATCCTCATCTTCGTCATCTGAATCATCCAACGCTCCGAAACTACCAGCCTGGGGAGTAGTAAATAGTAATGATTGCAATTCACGCTGGTCAGAGAAAATAAGATAATTACCCAACACGAATATATTACATACATAGGCAAATTTCCTAGGTTACTTACTTTTTCCGCATCTTCAGCAGGTTCGAGTGAGCCTTCATCTGTGCCGATTACGGTAACAAGATGAGGAACTAGTTCTGGTAGTGCCGGGGCGAATTCTTCCTTCATTACCTTAGACAAGTTAGCGAAAACAGCATAAGCAAACTCATGTAAGTCCGTCGAATCGCGGGTGAGACCTTCGCAAGCACATTCCATGGTCACTTGAAAGTAGGGACGGAATGTTTCACGACCAACAGCAATAGCCATGTGTCCCATACATTCCAAGGCCCGACCACGAAGGGAAAACATATTTTCATCGGTCAGAGCCATGCACTTCGTCATAAGAGCCGCTACACCACCAACATAAGGCGTAAATTCCTCTTCGGCCGCTACCGCTGTTGCCGCCAATGCTGCAACTGCCATTTCTTGGACGCTCCTTTTGGTGGAACCTTCCAGCATGGCTGCCAACTTTTTCACTATCGAATCTAGCAAAGGACGGATTGCATCGGGTTCCAATCGTTCGCAAAACATTTCCAACACATAACAGGATGTAGCTTGGACGGCAACTGTCTTGTCGTCTAACAAATTGAAAACAATGGGCAAAATTTGTTCAGAGTACGCCAACACATCCGGTTGACAGTGCTCTGAAATTTGACCGAGGCAAAAACAAGCGCATTCTCGAACTTGGGAGTCGGGATCCTGAGCACATTGAAGAACATATGGCATGAGCTCAGCCAGATGATCTGATAAGGGTTCCGAGCAGCCTTCGGCAATCACACCCAAACAAGCAACACCTGCCTTTCTTAAGTTAGGTTGTGGGAATTTAGTCGCTGTACACATCGCGACACAACGGGCTGGAAAATATACTTTTTAGGGATCTCACAAGCCAACATATCTAGAGTACCCTGTGCCATGGAGGTTTCCGTTGGAGAATCCATTTCTGGGTCAAATTCATCATCATTGTTGTCATCTAAATCTTCTCTCCAAGCAGGATTTGATTCAAATAATGCACCCGCTGCTGAGTCAGGTGAGTTTTGGATTAAAGTGAACAACGTATCCAAAATTTGAGATAACATCGCTTCTTCCTTTCCAAATGTTTTTGGCTTTGCTTCTGCCATAGTTGCAATGACTAACGCTGCAGAGTCACGAACACCCATCTCTAAATCCTGAGTTTGAATGCATTGGAGGACAAATTGAACTATTGGTAACATATGAACCGTAACTGATTGAGAAGGAGAGTATGCCAAATCATAGAGTACGTCCAAAACAGTTGCCATGAGCTCATCATCATGTACGTTTCGAGCTGCTACTTCAAGAATGGAAGGGATCAGACCGGCAAAGACATCTACATCTGGTTCGTCCGCCAAGAATGATAGCAATTGACCAACCGCTTTTACCGCAGACTTTTGAACTTTTGGATCTTCAGTAGCAACTAACGCATTCGCAAATAATCCAGCGATGGGTTGAAATTGTGTTTTCAAATGCATACCAATTGTGTCAGTCATTTCTTGCAAGAGACCAAACGCCATTTCACGTGCCTCCGGTTGTTGTTCGGCACCTGCGGCGGCAATGAATTGAAAAAGTTCCGGCCAAGAAGTTCCACCTGCGGTACATTCGAGCTTGCCAAGAGATGCCGCTACACCAATCATTCCGTTTCTTACCGACCGGTCCGGTTCTTGTGCCAAGACGGTTAAAATTTCTGCCTTAAGAGCCGTTCTGGTAGCAACATCAAACTTATCGTAGTGGCCAGCCAATCTCTTACGTAACAAAATTCCTCCAACGTGACGGACCGCTGGTGGCTGAAACAACGAAACATTAAAAAAAAAAAGTTAGAAACACGATGGGTATTTTAAAGTCAACAACAGGTAATGACAGACATTATTAATTACGTAACAAGTAATGACAGACATTATTAGTTACGTTGAAGTTATAACACGTAACTTACTTGAGTATCTTTTGCCTTGAGAATTTCTACCAATGCGGGAACACAACGAGGATCTTTTAGGACAGGTTTTAGGGCAACTTCTGCATGTCGAATAGCTTCAGTATCCGGTTGAGTTAAGGCTGACAGAAGACCGGCTAAAGACATCGCATCGGCTGAAAGTGTGGTCATGGTCTCTAGTTAAGATGATAGATGAAAGGGGTCAATTTTCGATCGAGATTACGGAAGTGTACCTCTAAGATAGTTTATACAATGCAATGTCTTATCTTTTAATATTTATCTGTTGGAATGGAATGTGGATTCGACAATCGGGATATCACTTTCGATCAAGAAGCATTTATTTTACGGTAATACAATTACGTCTTTTCCTTCTTTTTGTTGTTGTGAATTTGTCGCGCCCCTAAAGTATGATCTCAAATGAATGGTTAGAATGCAAAATTGGTACAGGACTGATTTTAGTCGTGATCAAATCAGTCGTACTATCATAATGTTACTGCATGGTCCTGTTTGAAAGTTTCATAAGAAGAACAATCAGCAAACACACAACGCATCAACCATCAATCACCAGAATACAATTTGAAGAATGTGTACAATGATCTTCTTTCATGTATTAATGGCTTACTGTAGTCAGTAGCTGTCGATTAATGTTTATTACACACGTATTGAATGATTGTGGTTGCCGTTATATGTACCATGAAGGCAATTCCCAATAAAATGGTCCGTTATCTGCTACTACTGATTTCATTCTGCGCTTTAGTAAGCCTATCGTTTCTGAGTGCTTTTTTAATCTCTCCCATCACGACAGGGACGTCGTCATTTTGCAGTAATGAAGGTTTTCCCTTGGATGCTACACGTACTCGAAGGATAAGTAATCTGGTGAAGCCCATTGATCCTCTTGATTGGCCCGATCGTTTTCCTGCAAAGGAACACTGTTCAAAATGTGGCTTGTGTGAAACGAGTTTCGTTACCAAAGTAAAAGACGCATGTGCATTTCTTGGCCCTAGTATGGCAAGGATAGATGATATGGAGGAATGGGTTCACGGGAGGAACCGAAATCTATCCAACATAACTTGGTCATCATCATCATCATCATCATCATCATCATTAAGCAGTGGTGATGATTCGTCAGAACCGGACGAGGCACGATTCGGTGTCCTACATGAGCCTATCTGGTTAGCACAAGGGAATAGAGTTGAAAATGCACAATGGACGGGTGTTGTGACAGGCATTTGTCTTGCTATGCTTGAATCTAATCAAGTCGATGCCGTGGTTTGTATAGCCAGTAGTAGCAACACCATTGGTAGCAATAACTTTGCATCTCCCGAACCTATCTTGGCTCGTAGTACTGATGATGTTTTAAGAGGACGAGGTGTCAAACCTGCCTTAGCTCCATCTCTACGTGTTTTAGACGAAATTCAAAACGATCCATCTATTCGACGTCTCTTGTTTTGTGGAGTAGTTTGTGCTGTGCAAGCATTTCGAGCTATCCAGTCAGATTTAGATCTAGACGAAGTATATGTTATTGGGACTAATTGTGCCGACAATTCACCTACGTCCGAGGCTGCACGCAACTTTATTCTCGATGGCGTTCAGATCAATCCAGGCAGTATAGATAAGGTACAAGGTTACGAATTTATGCAAGACTTTCAAGTTCATGTAAAGACATCCGATTCGTATATTACCAAGCCTTATTTTACATTACCAGGAACGATCGCCGAAGCTTCTATTGCCAAGTCATGTCGGAAATGCTTTGACTATACCAACGGATTAGCAGATATTGTAGTTGGTTATATGGGAGCACCACTAGTAGAAAAAGGAGGAGGCGTAACCCGTATGGACGAATCATCACAAACACTTACAATCCGCAACAAACGAGGTGCAAAAATGGCAGAAATAGCTCAAAAGGCATCTAGACTCACTATAAAAGGAAAAGCTGTTGGAAAGGGATCACATGAAAAGCTGGCATCAGCGACAGTTGCTTCCGATGCAATTGTTATGGCCATGGTAGGAAAATCTGTACCAGAAAAGGGCATGCCAGGAATTTTAGGCCATCATGGCATTTGGTATGACACGTTTAGGTCCAAAAGGTATCAACTTTGCTAGATATTCCATCGACTATCACATCTTGCGGAACTACTTGTACACGTTGAAGGTTGAGAAGGGGAACGAAGAAAGTGCTAAGATGAAGTTGCCTCAAAATGCGAGGGATATTGTAGATCATTATCAAGAAAATGATGCTGAGTTTGCAAACCTCATTTCTAAAATACAGGGGGAGATTTGAGTTGAACTACTGAATACTGAAAACAAGTAGACGTATCTATTATCTATTCAATACGTTCATTTATCTAATTTATGGTCGTAACGCAAATTTGAAATCCTTTTTGAATGGAATTTAATAACAATCATCAAATGCACATGGGGATCTTGTATAAATCCGGAATTGACGCAACTACAGTACAATATAATAATGGCATCACTCTAAAACAAACAATCGTATTTTTTTCTCAGACACTACTAGATTGATTGTTTCTATTATCATTCAATAAGCCGGTATGTATCTATACAGTAGAAAAATATTTGCTAGTTAAAGAGCGACGAATGCGGACCTACAGCTACTAGTTCTAACGATAGCTACTCCAGTAGTAGCACACGATGACATTGCATACATCATCATACTGTACATCATCAATTATCAGGAGCCAGAAAATCATTAAAACTCCGAACAGAATGACGGGGGTGATTGGTGCGTGATGTTTAAGTCGTGATAATGTCACAAGATAGTGCCGCTCGACAGCTCAAAAGTTCATCTAATCCAAAAGAATCGTGCAACGCATACTACTATGAGAGTTGTGACAAACACAGATATCACATACGGAACGATACTCTGTTGCCGTTGTATAATTTTGTTAAATTTTTTGTGAACTCGCTGAATATCAACAATCCCACAAAAAAGTGAACGTTACTTTTTTCTTTTTTTTGAGCCGGGCGACTCTCGAAATAAATGTGTGCGATTTGCTTGTAATAATCCTCACATAATCAAAACAACACAATCAAGCAATCTACAAGTATCGTGCGGTACGTAATTTGTATCAACAAAGATAAACCAAAATCATGATGAATAGTATAGTCAATGACCATGTCTCTGACGAGAATAATGGTAGTGCTGTAGCGAATAAAGAATTAAAGTTTCGTAGAATGCCATTGTCCCGACATCAAGATAATATCGTTAGAAGCAGTAGCAATCTCAGTGAAAAGGTGAGTACTGTAATTAAATTGTTTCAAAAAATTTAAACTTCGAGTACGTGCGGCTCGCGGTGCGCGTTGTGTGATCAATATCAGTGAAGGGAAAAAAATCGAAAAACATGCCGGTTTTAACTTCATCACTTCACTTTATCTTTTTGATTGATCATTCGTTCATTGATCACACAAAACTTAAAACCATATTATTATTTCTACAATATTTCAAACCTCTGTCTTATTTTTCAACGTAATTTGACCAACTGAAATTATCATCCACCACTATCAATCTATCAATCAATTCATCATGACTTTTGTACAATCATCATCCCACGCGACGTCCTAACTTGTGCTTACAAAAATCGACGACGAAATCGTGCTTCTATTCATCCTAACATAATAAACAACAATAACAATATCAACAACAACAATAACGATAATAATAACATCATGAATTTCCAGACATCAAAGCCAACCAAGTTATCATCCTCATCTTCGTTGAAGATACGTAAGGATACTCCATACAAGCGTTCTATGAATGAAGAAGAAGTCTCGGAAAACATTGAAGATTGGCAACACTGTTATCGAAAGATAACAATAAATCATCATCACCACTGAAAATCTTATCCGTTGAACCAGCATCATCATTAGAAGCTGACGACGATGATGATGATGACGAACTACTATGTTGTGATATCAACCCATCCATCTTTCGTCGTACAGCAGATTATGATAATCAAGATGATATGATGGTACTCAAAAGAGCAAATCCTGTATATGATAGTAGTGACGATTATGATGATATTCCTTCAAAGAGACAAAGAACAACCGGAGAAACATCGGTTTTACAATGGGGAGAAAGACTAGAAGAAGATGCGACAGAGGGATTCTGTTTGATGAATCTATTACGAGACTAAAAGAAAGAGAAGTTACTAAATCTACTGCAATGTATAAAAAATAGATTAAAAACCATTCCCTAGAGTGCCGACCTACTACGCACAATCACTGTGAAAGTAAATCATCCTTCATACACGAGAGACATGATTATTCAATATAAAGTAACAGATAATAATGTAGATTAAATTCATTCTGATTAATAATTAAAGTCTAATCTAATCTAATCTAATCTAATCTAATCTATAATACGAAATAAACATAGAGGAGTAGTGTACATGTTGTAATTGAAATTGAAATTGACACCGGAAACATTTTGGATGACCAACGTAACTAACTGTCAAACTAACGTACGTGACATTTGTATTATGTTTTGAATATCGCATACTGGATATTATAATTCAAAGTTTGGTCTCTAATAGAGGACCCACATTATTTTTAAACGTGATAATAGTTTTTGATAATATTAATATGTGCTTGTATACTTAATGTTTTCTAGGATGAAACTCCGCAACACTCCGACAGCACTACTGTAGTGGTTTGGTATCACATTATTGACGCAAGTTGAAGCTCTTGACATTTGATGAAGTCAATGTTGAAGCAATTGGACCAGTGTACACATATACACACACACACGCAGAATACCCCACAACGTGGGTTACAATTATTCTGTTCTATGCCTGATTTATCCTTCAGGAGCAAATCTTGATTCATGAATCCTATATAATATCTACTATCCTAATAATTAAATATTCCATCGTTATCGTTCCATCAATAATAATAATATATAGTAGCAATTTATCATAAAAAGTGAAATAAGTGTGCAGTCTAATCATATTAAGTAATACAAGTAGTAGCAAGATCATACACTAGTCATTAGTCATTAGTCATTAGTCATCAGCCATCATATGGCTGCCGCTGTATCACTCTGGACAACGTTGATGTTCTCGACACCCTTCTTCTTCTCTCGTTTGGATCCTTTCTTTTTAAGCCCCCTCGCAACGGGAACAACACTTTCTCGGTTGGCATCAGCTGCCGTTCCGTTCTGTTGTCTCGAATCTGCTCCTTGTGTATTACTCTTCTGCGTCTGCGCCTGCGTAGGTGGTGGGGGCGGTGGAGTATTTTCGATGCCATCAAAACTTTCCCATGTCTCGACTTCGTCAAGAAGACTTTGTGCCGCTTCTTGACAGGCTGAAGACTGAGCTATATTTTCGGGTACCAAAAGTAGTGTTTTCCTTAGAGTAAGTCGAACATTGGTTACTCTGTCATCTTTGAATTCCAGTGCTAAAGGCAAAATATCATTGGTCAACAGACGCGAGAGATGCTTTCGTTCTCCATCTGTAAGCTTTCGATATGGTCCATATTCCTCAATCATTATTCTCGAATTCCGTGTTTGCATGGCAGAGGTGAATCTTGATTCCAATTCAACGACTGGGTCATCTGGATCTTTCAGACCATCTCCCAACCGAATGGCAAGACTCATGGCCGTACAGACTTGACAGTATAGCTGTCTTTGACTAAAATTTCCAGTTTTTCCAGACGAGCTTTTCCCCTTGGTATTTGATGTTGACATTTTCGGTATTGTTTCCTTCAACCATCTGGTAACTTCTTGACACGCCCAATTACTCCATGTCTCCTTCGCTTTTTGGCTCGATCCCCATCTAAATCATTTACATTCTCAGCAGCAAATGCTTTTAATAGAAGAGGAATAGCCCAGACTGCATCCTGCCTTACCAAATTAACCGTATCTGTCAATAGCGACTTTAAGATTGGCCACAAATGGTTGTACACAAAGACAGCATCAACCATTACAATCAATTCCGGCAAACATCTTGACACATAGTCTCTCTGTCTCCAATTCAATACTAATGGATTAGTGGCACTTCGTTTCATAGCGCCTAGAACTTCCTCACCTCGAATCGTTTCACACCAAAGTAATATGTACTGATTCCTTAACGGTGGCTCCAACAGGGAAACTAAGGTGGGAAAATTACGAATCATGTTCAATCGAACTGACTCGTCAGTATCTTTAAGGAAATGATCTCGAAAGATGGGCATGATATCATTCGTCGTAATTTCGGGGCCCAATATGTGGGCTACGGTATGCAAACTTGACGCCAAACATCGTTTCACGGGAAGGGGTGGTGCCGTTGGTCCGGTCTTTTCCTTCGATCCGTAATTTGGATTGAGTAACGTCTTAAAGCAGTCTCTGAGTCGCCCTTCCCAATTTTCTGGACCCAACAAGAGAACCACCGCAGGATATGAGTATGCCACCAATACACTCTCTCATTTTCGGCATCGGTATTGTCATCACCAGTATTCACTTTGGCTAGACCGGTGAAGTGATCAAGTAATTTTCCCATGACCTCTCGAATATCTTCATGATCAGGTGGATAATTTCTTCTGTGCGCCACGACCGCCTTGAGAGATA